>OY759263.1:26654047-26796547 GCA_963662155.1 Lamellibrachia columna | reverse complement strand
TGTACAAGCACGTTCTATTAACAATGTAAAAATATGACCCCTTGTTCCTTCTTTGTATCACTGTCTTTGTGCAGCTTGACAACGTCAGTTACATCACTGTCATATTTCCCTTGAAGCACTTTATATACCTCAATCATAGCACCACGAGTTCGTATATATGCAAGTATGGGAAGTTTAAATATCTCAAGTCTTTCCTCGTACGGAATATTTTTCATACCAGGAGGCTGCTTTGTTGCGCATTTTAGTCATTAAATTCATAGTGTTAATTATCTTGTCATAATACTCATCCTCATCATGATTTCAGCATCATCATATTGTTATCCTTACCCGTATAATCTTCCTCATGCGAATCATCCTCATAATCCTTATCATGGTGACCCTCATCATCATAATAATTGTAATAATGATCCTGATTCTCGCTAACATCCTAATTATCATCATCAACTTTCTCGTCTCGTATTGATCATAATTACCATCCTCCTCATCCTTCTCATCATCGTCGTCATCATCATCTTGTCATCATTATTATTTTCATAATTATAATCACACCAAGTTTCCTCCTCTTCAACATCATCATTATCTTTATCATCATCATCATTATTACATTACCGGTTAATTATTACATAAACGGTTGAATAATACATAAGCGATTTACTATTACATTCCCATCTCTCAGGCAGGTATTTAACAATCGACTTGTCCACCTAACACCAAAACACTCAGCCATAACCAACATCTCCACTCGCACTTCATCAGTACCTGTCACTCCGCCTCTCTTCGTCTTCTTCAGTGCTCTCTCTACCTCTGCATCACCGATCGCATCCATCTTTACTTCTCCCTCTACTTCCCTCGGTAGAAGTAGTTCGCTGCTTTCCCTTTGGCTTAGCAGTTCCTTGAAATAGCCCTCCCACACATGTAACACATCTTTCCTCTCTGTGACTAGCTTCCCATTGTTGTCTTTGATTATTGATTACGTTTTTACCTTGCTCTCCCCATTCGTCTCTCTCGTGACATCTTATTTATCAAATTCTTCCTGCAATCCTCTTCTTACTTTCTGCACATTTCGTCCTCCTCCATTTCCCTCTTTGCCTTGTCCACTGCTCTCCTGGCCGCCTTCTTCCCCTGTCCGTACAGTTGCTGTAATGTTGTATTCAGTTGTTCCCCATTGTTCTTTATCAATGCTAACATGTTCTATATCTCTCTCTCTTCTCCGATTTCTTCTTCCGTCCACGAAGCTTGGTTTTCCTTTTCTAGACGTCCTGCCACACAACTCCTCTGCTACGCCAACAATGGCATATGTCTTTCATTCTTCTTCCACTATTCTGTAATAATCTAAGGTCAACCTCTCTTTGTATGCAACGACCGGGTGCCGACAGCGTGTCCACCGTTTGATGGTCTGTCGCCCCATTACTTTATCCTTCCTCTTCTTCTGGATGCGTACAACAAAAACCTGGGGTTTGTGCTGTGTGGCCACATGTTCACCAGAAATGACTTTGCAATCCCCCACCCTCCATATATGTTGTCTTCTTACTACCAACATGTCGTGTTCTGTTTTATGCTGGCCACTTCTCTACAAAACATTTTGGCTTTCCTTCTTCTTCTTGAGGAATGTTCCCCATCCGAATATCACGACCGATACTTCTTCTCTCTTCTCGCAGCGCCTCTAGCTTCATTCTGTCCATCATGTTTATCACTTCTAGTGATCCCCCCCCCATCGTTCCCACACTCAAGCTTCCCACCAGGACTTCCCATTTAGGTCGCCGCCGGCGGAGCGATCCACCAGGACTTCGCTGATTTGTTGACACTGCCAAGAGGCGCAGTGAGTCGGTTACCCAGGAAGCGGTAACTATATCGACTTTCCAACATTGGTTGGCTTACAGTGTGGTACATATTCGGATGCTTCCTTCCCCTTAGGTGAGCTGCCTCAATACTATTCAACTCCTCCTGCCCGGGTTTTAGACCAGAGGTTCCTTTCTCCTAGGTGAGCTGTCTGACATGAATATTGAGCGCTACCTGCTAGAGTTAAAAATTTAGTTATACGCTGGAAATAGTATACAGTTGATTTTTTTACCTGCGTCTTTCAACGTAAACTGTCCGTTTTACAAGGACAACTTGAAAACGATTTTGAAAGCACAAATTCAAAATTACATTTTATTGTATACTATTACAGATTAGAAGAACATTTGAACAAACAATCATATGCAATCACTAAATCATGCAGCACTACAAAAAGCGTCTATTTTCATGCACCTCTTACGTCAATGAATAACTGGCTGATATCTTTGACGTTATTGAACATACATTGTGACATTGCTATAACATATAAAAGGTTTACAGTGTTAAGATCACATGTAAATATTATATGAGAGTTCTTAGTAACGTTTCTTGGATTATATCAGATTTGATGGCGATCCTGGGATGCAATATCGCATTTTCATGCAGTCAATCTATCAGTGGCCTACATTTCGCACGTATGTGATTCCGGGAATTTTAAATTGTGACGACCTTCAACAGAAAATTCCTCACACAGTCAAGGACAGCATCCATAATCTCCTAAATGCACTATTTTCAAATTATAAAAACCAGTTTCAAAATTAATAACAATGAAAATATACATGGTAACACCAATGACGATCCGTGACACCAATGACAATTACTTTTATATCGTTCTCCAGTTTACTTATGTCAAAACTACATTTTCTTACACAACATGTGAACAAATAGTATGTGTTCATTCATCAATTTCACATACATTCCATCTGGTTTGAGAAAACCATGTCATTCCCAGCATAGAAGTTACATGCATTGCCAAAATAAAATACATATGATCTCACATGGCTTACATTCAATGATCATTTCAGAAGTAAATCACTTTATTATTCAACACAATAAAAAGAGCATAACGGCCCATATTGAATAATACCGTCATCGGTGTGACTAGTGGTCATAAGTATTGTTATGTACCTAGTAATATCAATGACAGGTAACAACAATGACACATCGAATGAAAATTAATTAGAGTATCAGATAATAATTATTTTACTGTTGTTATTCCCTAAATATTTAAGAACATGGCACAATTGGCTCATAATAATCTAACTCTTTACTCTTGTCACAAATTGATGGAAATTATGAAAAATCAACTTACAATATTGTGATCTGGGATTATTTAACCAAAAAATATTTAGTGCTATGCCTTCTTTTTATCTTTACTTTGTGTAATACAGTAATTATCGTTGGGACAGGCAACACCAATTACGCATTTTATTCTTCCCACAAAAAACAACTCATCAATGCTGATTATTAGAGAACATACGACAGTATAAATATATTGAACAAAATAATCTTCAATTCAAGATTTTATTTGTAAGTAGAACAAAATATTGTGAAGGGACATACAACTGCTGAATGAACAACCTTTGTATGACGCTTCGGTAAATGCAGTGGGTGTTGATATCATGTTCAAGTTTAATCGGCAGTTTCCGCTATGTTACGACAAATAACGTAGTGTCAATATCCGAAAAACGCATTCAATCCTCGATGGAAATGGAAGCGAAGGCGTACTTATGAACACAATCTGTTTTTTGTTGTAGTACCATTTAGTGAACAGTACTAGTGTAGCAACTAACAACTGAGATACGTGTGTCTGTGTTCCTGTCCTGAATTACCGAATCTTACATAATTTGCAAACACCAGCACGCAACATTTGTGCCGTTTTCTCTCGAACAGATCGAAAAAGGCCAACATATATGAGACGGTTCACAGAAGAATTGCACAATAAAATCCAAGTTGCTACAAACTTATACGACGACGGCAAATAGTTGTCCACGTGAAATGCAATTACGACACATAAAGACAAATAACGAAGTATTAAAATCCGAACAACACATGCAATCCTCGATGAAAAGGGAAACGAAGGCGTACTTATCAACATAATCTGTTATTTTGTAGTACCAATTAGTGATTTAGTGAACTGTACTAGTATAGCAACTAACAACTGATATACGTTTCTCTGTGTTTCTGTCTGAACTACCTAATCGTAAATAGTTTGTAAAAACCAGCACGCAACATTTGTGCCGTTTTCTCGCGAACGGATCGAAAAAGGCCGACATATATGAGACTGTTCACAGAAGAATTGCACAATAAAATCCAAGTTGCTACAAACTTATACGACGACAGCAAATAGTTGCCCACATGAAATGCAAGCGTAAAACAAAATATAGCAAATGGAAAAGTTAGTATGAGAAACGCCAAACACATGATCAGCACATTTCTTCCGGAACGAATCGACTTGAAAGTCGAAGACGGGATGGTAGCGAGTGTATCACTCTGTCCACCGATCGAACTCACTTGTGCTGTGATTTCACGGTGCGCACGAAGAATCGCGAAGAATATTCGTGTAGTGGAGTAAACAAGGGCGACAGCAGGACACACGATCGCGATTAAAACAACGAATATTAATGGGCCAACCGAGTCTGTAGAAATTGTTGTTTGACTGATACAGCAATCGAGGTTCCATGTTGCAACAAAAGGTGTTATTGTCGCGGCCATCAACGCCCCGGTCAACCATACACCGCATATTATGAAGTAGCATCGGTTTCGAGTGAGGACTTGTTCATAGCGCAGCGGATTCGTTATGGCGATCATCTTGCACACGGTCACCCAGCAGAGACTGTGCATTGAGTTGACGCCGAACCAAACAAAGAAAACCGCATGAAGCTTGGGAAGGTAGTTAATCGTGTCACGTACATTCGGTGTTGCTCTGGAGCACAGGGCAGCGCTGATGGGCATCGCCGTACATCCGCTGGCGAGATCAAAAAGCGTGAGCGAGAACACGAAAAGCGTCGTGCGATCTTCGCGCAGTTGTCGATGTCTCGCGATTACAGCGATCACGAGAGAGTTCAACGTTATGTTCATGACGATCACTGCACAGATTGTCAGAGTCTTGACATCGTCGAAATCGCTTCCATCCATGTCGATGATTCGCCGGATGTGTCCGATGTAGTAAGTCCACGTTCTTCCACCAACGTTGACAGAGTGCGCCGTGAAACAACTTTCGATATATATCAACCATGCGGCGTGCTACAAATTGCTGGATAGAGAAGCTGGTCAAAGCCATGATTACGATGCTGATCAAGTGAACATCTAATAAAATAACATCATAGAAATTAATCTTAGAAAAGTTGTTGAAGGAGTGGCAAGTCTGTGCAGCTAATTACTGACCACCCGTCCTAGTTTGAGGCTTCAGAACTCTCACACAATACAACTTAACGCCCACAATTGAAGTTTGTTTTCCAATATGTTATTAGAAACTGCATATTAAAATCCATATCGATGGTTCGCCGGGAGTGTCAAATGTTTCACGTCCACTTACGTCCACCAACGTTGAAAGAGTGCATTGTGATATAACCGTCAATATTAACAATGCGGCGTGCTACAAATTGCCAACATTACGATGCTGATCAAATGAGCATCTAATAATATAATATAATATAATATCGTAGAAATCCATCATAGAAAAGTTGGCGAAGGAGTCGCGAATGTCCGCACAGCTAATTACTGACCACCCGGCGTGGTTTGTGGTTTCAGAACTATCATACAATAGCACTTAACGCGCGCTATTGAAATTGTTTTTCCAATATATTATTAAAAACTGCATATTAAAATCCATATCGATGATTCGTCGGGAGTGTCTAATGAAGCACGTCCACTTACGTCCACCAACGTTGAGGGAGTGCGATATGATACCTTCGATATTAACAAAGCAATAATTACGATGCTGATCAAGTGAACATCTAATAATATAACATCATAGAAATCAATCATAGAAAAGTTGGTGAAGGAGTGGCAAGTCTGTGCAGCTAATTACTGACCTCGCGACGTGATTTGTGGTTTCAGAACTATCATACAATACCACCTAACACTCACAACAAACGTACGTACGAAATTGTCAAATGAAACGTTACAATGCAACATTAGTGTGCAACAGTACTGAAACACAAGTCACATCCACAATAATACATGAACAGAAGATATATTGACGCTATGGAAAGCTATGTTTTATTGTTGTTATGGCAGCACAAATATATCTCACTATCATTTTTACCAAAAACATGTTTATTTTCGCCAAAGTGCCACATCAAAGATTAATACTTAAATTAAAAGCCCATGGTATCGGGGATAGCATAACTGACTGGATAGAACAATGGCTGACTGACAGAAGACAACGAGTTGTAGTAGACGGAGAAGTTTCAAATTGGAAATCGGTTTTGAGTGGGGTACCTCAAGGATCAGTATTAGGACCTATATTATGCATAATTTATATCAATGACTTGGACGACAGTATAACAAGTAACGTACTGAAATTTGCGGATGACACAAAACTGTTTAGAAAGGTTAATACTGATGGTGATAAACAACATTTACAAAACGATCTAGACAGATTAGTGAAATGGTCTGAGAAATGGCAGATATTGTTCAATTTTGGGAAATGTAAATGCCTACTTACAGGACATGGGAACTTGAATGTAAACTATAAAATGGGAGATACTGTTCTGGGTACTACTGTAAAAGAAAAGGACTTAGGAGTTACAATAAGCGCTGATATGAAAGTTTCAGAGCAGTGTGGTATTGCAGCTTCAAAGGGTAATCAAATTCTTGGATTGATTAGAAGAAACATAACATACAAGGGAAAAAAGTTAATGATACCTCTTTATAAAGCAATAGTTAGACCTCATTTAGAATACTGTATACAAGCATGGAGACCATATAGTAAGAAGGATATAGATACGCTTGAACGCATACAAAGGAGAGCAACTAAAATGATTCCAGAACTGAGAGACCTTAGTTATGAAGAACGCCTGAAAGAATGTGGTTTAACAACTCTAGAGACAAGGAGGTTAAGAGGAGATCAGATTGAAGTTTTTAAGATATTGAATGGGTTTGAAAATATTGATAGAAATATGTTTTTCTCACTCAAGAAGGATAGCAGAACAAGAGGACATGAGGTAAAATTAGTAAAGGATCAATGTAGATTGGACATCAGGAAGCACTCGTTCTCACAGAGGACAATAAATGAATGGAACAAATTGTCTACAGATTGTGTAACTGCTAGCAGCGTGAATATGTTTAAAAACAAGGTTGACACATATATCAGGAGGGCGGGCTATAAGTAGATGAACATTGTTGGACTCTCGATAAGCCAATGGCTTCCTTGTCCACTTGCCATCTGGGCCTTTGGCTTGGATGGCAAATCTTGTTCTTGTTAAACTGGTAACGTGGAGAATATTCGCGCAGCTGTGTGTACCAGTTGGAATGATAAAAATTGTGCTTAGATGATTCGCTGTTAAGATGTAGACGTTATAATAGTATTGCTTTGTATTGTATTTTATTCAGTTCCACCAGATCCAACGACTGATAACAAAATATAAGAACAATACGTATAAATAATAAAAACAGTAAGAACAATTGTTATAACAAGGGTATTAAACCACACAATACCGACATTATTAACACAACAAGCTAACATGTTAGCATTATACATATAAATGTTTTTGAATTTCAGATCTGAAAGCATTGGCTCCTATAAATATATCACAAGTGGGTTCAGTTAATTACAATGTGTTAAAAGTAGTCACATATCTATTTAAAACTGAGTATTTCGTAACGTTGATTCTGCTATTGGAATATCTAATAGGAGTGTGGTTTCGTAGAGATCTCGAAGGTCAATGATATTGTACATTTCCTACCAGATAGGATGAATCTAAATGAGAGTGCACACACTTACGTAGATATATCAGATCTGCAACTTGCCTAGGATGTTGAAGTGTAACAGTTTTGGATTTGTAACACTTATACTTAATGCTTTTATTTAACTCCTTCGAATTTGTTGATAAAAGTACGTTTCCACGGATTCCAAATAACACTCCAACTGACATCTGACTAGAGATATATACAAGGATCGCAAACCTTGTTCCTCAGTAAATGTTGTGCAAATGCGCTTAATAAAACCACACAACTTAAATATAGCGTTAGACATCACGACTAATATGATCTTTAACTTTCAAATTACTAGTTAATGTGAATCCTCCAAGATCTTTGACAGCGATGACCTTGGGTAGAGACTGGCTTAAGATGGCGTAGTCAAAGATAAGTATTTCTTTTTGTTAGTGAAATTCATTATGCAGCATTTGTCTGCATTAAATTTGAGGTGCCAGGTCTCACACCATTGTCCAGATCCTTCTGCACCAAATGATAATCGGTCACCGACGAAATTTCTCTAAACAGTTTGGAATCATCAGCAAAGATTGATATTTCACATGAAATAACATTATTAGTGAGATAATTAATTTAAAAGATAAACATAAGTGTGCCAATTCGTGAACCTTGTGGTACACCAGACAACACCGGCTTCCAGTCTGTTTTCTGCTGAGAAGGTAGGACTGCAACCGTTGTATACATTGCCCAGAATACCTATATGATTTAAGCTTGTGAATTAACAGAGGGTGGCACACTGTTTCATAGGCTTTACTGAAGTCCAATTAAACAGGTTCAACTTGTTTCTTGTTGTTAATAGATTCAGAAATGGAGTAACAAGTTAGGTTATATACTGGGCTTCTACACTTCACAAATCCGTGTTGGCTGCCCGAAATTGTGTTATGCACATGGTTATACAATGATTCATACACCACTTTCTCAAAACCTTTACTAAACAGCTATAACAAAGAGATAGGTTTGTAGTTACATGCATTTCGTTTATCTTCCTTTTTATACACAGGAATAACATTTCCGCCTTTAAAACAGGTAGGGCTACTAGAGTAGACCCAATTAATTCCTACTAGATGGAATCAGGTTTTGTGCAGCTAGCCTAGGTACTTCACTACTTCTGTCGAAATACCTAATTTGTAAACTACTGCACACGTTCTCTCATCTACCTGGTAATTGATGAACTGCTTGCCAGTCATTCTAATATATTTACATTCGTCACATAGGCATTGTGAATAAATACATACTGTAATGTTCTCTACTGAATAAGCAATACCTCGTTACCTCAGCTAAAAGCGATCTGCTATCCGGGGGCGCTTTCTGATGTGGGGACGGATCTGTGTTTTACTTCCGTGTTCATGCGATACGATTACAGTGCGAGTGATTTTGAGACGGTGCCCCCTTTCGAGGAGTGTTTGGACCCAGAAAAACTAATTTCTGGACAGGGAAAAGGGATAGCAGAAAATCAGCATAAGCCCGTAATAATACACTCTAAAAACAGATTGGTTAAAATGACCAGGATATTGGTCAAATTCAACCAATGTGGTTGGTAGATATGTGTCCAACCAATCTCTTGGTTAAGACAACCAATTTTTTATGGTTAACTTTTTAACCAATCCATATTGGTTAGAATAGTAACCAACATATGTTGGTCAATTTAACCAAGTTATTGGTTAATATATCTAGGTCATGTAGCAACCAATGTAAATTGGTTAGGCTAGGACCAATTATATTGGTTGGAATATGACCAATTGATTGGTTGTCTAGAATAGGACCAATTATGTGGAATTAATACAATATACCATTTAGGCAATGCAATAGACAACAAGCTAGAGTTCATTCTACTATCACTGCATGCATTTAATTTCAGGAACATCATGTCAGTTTTTTCCACAAAGTTGTCAGTGCAAGTCGGTGCAAAACATGTAATATGACGGCATTGTACTGAGACATTAAATCGTTTAACCTTTAGAGACCCGGATTTTTTTCAAGAAATTGCTATGCTATTCTTTAAACGCATGTCATTGTATTACTATAAAGAATTTCAATACACATGTATACATTTTTGGAAAGGTAATATCCTCAAGAATTCAGTCAAAGTGAAATATTTGTGGTTATAAGTTGTCAGACATCACACTTTATTCAAAATTGCTGACAATCATTATCGCTGGCGACACATCATCACATTTATTAGACAATAACAAAAAAGTACTACTCACATATGAAAACTGTTTACATATTCAGAAACTGCACTAAAAACTACACAAAGATGCAAAGTTTGAAGAAAATATCTTCATTGTTTCCTGTTCTATACAAAGTAAGAACTGTAGGCCTAGCCACAGGCCTGCCATGTCCACGACCACGCCCTCTGTGAATAGGGGACCGGTCACGTCCACGTCTTGACTTTGAAGCGGTAGCCCTACCTCGCCTGGGCCTGCCTGTCGTTGCCGTTGCCCTGGCCTTAGGCTTAGACCTAGTGGCTAGTCAGTCTAGCCACACCTTGCTGTTGTTCACTGTAGCTGTCAGTGTCACTGCTGCTTTTCAGGATGAAGATTACCACTGGTAGCAGCAGCTACAACTGTCGAAACCACTCCACTTCCACTCGGGATTGGATCGATCGAATCAATCGTTTCAGTCTCACTGTCCGAATGAACAGGCGTCACAGCGAGCGATATTTCGGCTTCTTCGTCAGTCTCGCTGTCATCTTCATTCGATAATTCACTATCTTCCATATCATCAATAATTCGAAGCACCTCGTGTGGATCTGCGATCAAGCGCGATCGCAGCGCCATTACTTACTTTTACGGCGGAACACAAATTATCAACAACAATCTTCAAAACGATATAACAACACTAATATAAAAAAAATTGCGACGCCATTACTACAGGGAATGCCTAGGCTATTGCTCTATTGATCAATCCCCTACACCCCTCTACCAGAGCAATGAAATTACCGCAACATACCACATATGACCACCCCTATGCCGTCGCGCGATATATCGCGCGACCGGTTTCTAAAGGTTTTAACATAAAATACAATACATTATAAACTACGGGTGAACGATATAGAACTAAAGCCAATAAAAAATCAATGCAAACAAAGGCAAATGATAGAATAGCTCAAACTGGCACGTCTAGTCAATGTACTAGTAACCCTCAAGGTCATGAAAGTATAAAAATGTGTCGTGTGACATATGCACAATGTAAATTGTTAATTGTGTTACATGAAATAATTCAAGAGACGTCACACTGTGATCTTGATTTCAGTTTTCTAGTACACACAAAAGTACACATTACGAGTACACATTTGTAAGGGCAAATAACTGGCATGCAGTGCATGACTCTATTCGTTGTCTGTTTCAATTACTAACTAACCAAGTACAATGCACATAGAGCAGACGGGCAGCTTGATGACAACTAAAAACAAAACAATGTCAGCTTCGTATTTCTAGTCCTAACATTTAATGTGACCGAGAAGTTCCATCTCTCTTGGTGTGACCACGTCATATGGCTTGGTGATGTTGAAAAGCCCCTTCTGTACGAATGTCCACACGTCTGCTGCCTCAGCGGGGTACTCTGCATTGAATATAAAGAAGACCTTGAAGCAGATGTCGACTGCCTTCACCAAAAAGTACACCTCATAGAGCACATCCTCACAGAGGAGGAATAACTCCTTGGCCGCCAAGATAGTGTCACAAAGAGCGAGGATTTGAGGTTGCCGAGTCATACCTCACTTCTCCTCTCATCTCTTTCTTAGGTAGGCAGCAAGGTATGTCCCACTCAGGAATAAGCAAGGAACACGGAGTATAATACGCTGAAGCATGACGACATTACAGTACATTATGTGTACATTTATTTATATATTCATTTATAATTACTAAGTTAGTAATGTTTTTGATTACGGATGTGGCATATGCTGCGAAGATAGACATGTCATGTGTACTCCAGTGAGAAGTGTCAAATAGCCAGACTGGTGACTATAGAACAGTGGATTTGAACAACAAATGTAGTCACCTAGTATTTAACTGAAACTTCTTGGATTGTTTAGTTGTTTTATTATGGGATTCACAAAGTACTAATACAGCGGTTTAAGTTGCTGTACTGCACAATAAGGAAGACATCAGGCAACAATAATAAACAAAGATTGGTTGTAGGCCTAACCAATGTGATTGGTTACCGGACAACCAAAATAATGGTCACTAGTTGACCAATATATTGGTTAAGCCAACCGATATTGGGCAAAACAATTATATTACTAATCTAATGTACTAATACATCGTCTGAAGTTGCTGTACTGCACAATAAGTACGGCATAAGGCAACAATAATGCATAAAACAATTGGTTGTAGGCCTAACCAATGTGATTGGTTACCGGACAACCAACGTATTGGTCATTAGTTGACCAATATATTGGTTAAAACAACCAATATATAACCAATATTGGGCCAACCAATTAGATTGGTCGTTTTCTCAACCAATCTGTTTTTAGAGTGTAAAATTAAAATTTGCCAAATGCACTGGTAAGTAGTCAGTTAATTTAAAGGAAACAAATCATGATGCACCTCTAAGAGTTACTAAAACATAACCATTTGCAGCTGTTGGACGACCCTACGTCACGAGTGTCAAAGTCTACCAAGATTCGCTCGTTAAATGACAATATATTTGTATACGCGTATTCGTATATTTACCAATACGATACGGCTACGCTGTGTGCGTCCAAACTCAACTAATGTAACGTAGTTTGACCTTCATTTACTAAACTAGTCCTCTTTTTGAGACTCTGCGTTGGTTCTGTGTATGCCGGCCTCCCTTGATACGTCACAATAGTCTAGGTTACCCCGATTCTCTTAGAACTGCGCATGCTTATTGGTCGCACTGGATTACAAGTCAGCGCTTAATCAACTTGAAAAATTACCATAATGTCCCACCTTTAGAACACATTCTGAGTAAACCAGTAGCGAGATGTTCTTAACTTTAGTTGTACATGGTTAGTTTTCATTATCTATGTTAAGTGCATAGCCCCAAAACCATGTCTTTTGTTTCTCTTTCATATATAGGGGTACAAAAAGGTGGGACATTGATTTCAGTTCACGAAGAAGGCAGCAGGCGTTTGCCGAAATGTTTCAGTAGTGAGTAAACGTTGTAGTTGTGATTAAGAGAACATCGTTAATATAATGCATTATTCTTCAAACTTGAACACTACTGCGGTCAGAAAAGTAGTTTATGATTGCATAATGGCATAAGGCAAAACATAAACCAAGGAATACACTTTGGCTTAATAGTTGTCATTCTTTCGTATTTTGAAAATAGTCGGTTGTGATGATGGTCAAGGTGATCTGTCTGTGGGCCTAAAAAGTCATTCTGGCCCCAGAAATGGCAAATTACCTGTACTCCTGATTAAACCCTACATGTCGTATAAATGTGGGTGTTTATTAATTTCATGCCCGAGCTATTCGCATTTGGAACACGATTCCTCCTAATATTACTGAAATAAAAACCTAAATCTTTTTAAGAAGCCATTATGAAATATCCGTGCACCTCCTTCCCCCATTACTTCATCTTTTGACACTAGCCGTGTCGTGATGATGGTCAAGGTGATCTGTGTTGGGGCCTAAGAAGTAATTCTGGTCCCAGAAATGTAAAATTACATATACTCCTGTTTAAACCTTACATGTCGCATAAATGTGGGTTTCTAATAATTTCATCCCCGAGCTATTCGCATTTCGAACACGACCCCCTTCCCCTAAAATAAAAACTGAAAAATAAACCGAAGCGGCTTGATAGTTTGAATAAATCAATGGTTGTTCAGCCTGTTCATTTTGATTCCGATCGAGTATCGCCTTTGATCAGACCCCAAATATTCCTACTTCAAACGAAATAACCTACACTTCGTGTGAAATCTTCCCAATTCCTGCAGATCGCGTATCGCCATCTATCAAGGTTACGAAATGCTTCCATCAAACGAAATCCGCTAGGTTTCGCCCGAAGAAGTTGTTGCTCTCCTCTTTATCCCTGTAGTCCGGAGTGAGATGTGTGAGTTGGGATCCATAAGGATCAGTATTAGGACCTCTATTATTCCTTATATATACATATATATATATATATATATATATATATATATATATATATATATATATATATATGTATATATTTATATATATGTATATATATATATATATATATATATATATATATATATATGTATATATATATATATATATATATATATATATATGTATATGTATATATATATATATATATGTATATGTATATGTATATGTATATATATATATATATATATATATATATATATATATATATATATATATGTATATATATGTATATATATATATATATATATATATATATATATGTATATGTATATATATATATGTATATGTATATATGTATATGTATATGTATATATATATATATATATATATATATATATGTATATATATATATATGTATATATATATATATATATATATATATATATATATGTATATATATATGTATATATATATATATGTATATATATGTATATATATATATATATATATATATATATATATATATATATGTATATGTATATATATATATGTATATGTATATATGTATATGTATATATATATATATATATATATATATATATATATATATATATATATATCAATTACTTGGATAATAATAACAAGCAGCGTACTGACATTTTCGGATGACTCAATTGTTTAGAAAGGTTAACAATGATGGTGACAGACAACATTTCCAAAACGATCTACACATATTAATTAAGAATGACAGATATAATTAAATGTTGGGACATATAAATACCTACACAAAAAACACGGGAACTTTGATTTAAATTATAAAATGGGAGATACTGTTCTATGTACTACTGTAAAAGAAAAGGATTTCGGATAACAATAATATATACATGGATAAACAGCTAATTATACCTATGTATGGGCAACACGCTTGAAAGAATACAGAGGAGGGCAATTAAAATTATCCTAGAACTGAGAGATCTTAGTTATAAAGAACGCATAATAGAATGTGGTTTAACAACCCTAGAGACGTGAAGGTGAAGAGGAGATCAAATTGATTTTTTAAGACATTGAATGGGTATGAAAATGTTGATAGACATTATTATTTCACTCAAGAAAGATAGTACAACTAAAGGATGTGAAGTAAATTAGTGAAGCATCAGTGTTAATTGGATATCAAGAAGTACTCGTTCTCACATCTCAGACCAATAATCTGATGGAACTAATAATGTAGAGATTGTGTAACTGCAACCAGAGTAAATATGTTTAAAAACAAGGTTGACACATATCTCAGTAAAACAACTGACCACCCGACGTGGTTTGTGGTTTCAGAACTATCATACAATAAGCAAGCAAGTGAAGCTTGTTTTCCAATATATTATTAGAAACTGCATATTAACAAATATTTATATTTGTAATTTTTGGCTATCATACGCCAAGAACTAAACAAAATTGACGTATATAAGGAAGAGGATTAACCTGAGGGAAGAGATTAGGACACATTTCAGCCTAGAGGGGAAGAATAGCAAGAAACCGGACGACGTGAGCAGGTCACTTGGTGCGGACGGAGGAGGGCCGATCACTAAAGAAAGTACGGCGTAGAGGTGATTAAACAGCCAGACCGTAGGAAAGGGGAAGGCCGCAACTCAGATGGGAGGACTGTTTATAGGGGGAAGTTCGAAAGGCACAGGATTGAGAATGCTGACAATTGGGATGGGATAACAGCTGATGCGGTGGAGCAATACACGAATTAGCCTCACCGCTTTATAAAGGCAGCAACGAGGAAGAATAGATCCCAGTTTCAGATTATCATATAACTGCAAATTCAAAGAGCGGACTCCGTCAATAACAAATTAGTCACACACGCACGCACGCTCTCACTTACCCCTCTTTCTGATCTGCATCATACTCATCTTGGCATATTTTACTTAGGCTTATTTAGGTTCTTCCTGACCGTAGGCGGTGGCCTCGGTGGTCAGATCTTCAACTTTTCCTTGGAATGCTCTATGAGTTCTTGGCAAAGCAGCTTTGTAGTTGTAAAGAAACTCCTCAGTAATCCAATGTCTATTTAGACGGTTTTTTAATGAGTTGACACTTGGATCAGTTACAATTACTCCTTCCGGTAGATCAGTTCATAATCTGGTAACTGTATGTGAGACTCTTTCTTATCTAACATTTGTACAAGCACGTTCTATTAACAATGTAAAAATATGACCCCTTGTTCCTTCTTTGTATCACTGTCTTTGTGCAGCTTGACAACGTTAGTTACATCACTGTCATATTTCCCTTGAAGCAGTTTATATACCTCAATCATAGCACCACGAGTTCGTATATATGCAAGTATGGGAAGTTTAAATATCTCAAGTCTTTCCTCGTAAGGAATATTTTTCATACCAGGAGGCTGCTTTGTTGCGCATTTTCGATGACATCTTTGTAATTCTGTCATAATCATCATCGTCCTCCTTCTCCGTATCATCTTCTTCAATACTTTCCGTATTGTTTTCATTTTAGTCATTAAATTCATCGTGTTAATTATCTTGTCATAATACTCATCCTCATCATGATTTCAGCATCATCATATTGTTATCCTTACCCGTATAATCTTCCTCATGCGAATCATCCTCATAATCCTTATCATGGTGACCCTCATCATCTTAATAATTGTAATAATGATCCTGATTCTCGCTAACATCCTAATTATCATCATCAACTTTCTCGTCTCGTATTGATCATAATTACCTTCCTCCTCATCCTTCTCATCATCGTCGTCATCATCATCTTGTCATCATTATTATTTTCAGAATTATAATCACACCAAGTTTCCTCCTCTTCAACATCATCATTATCTTTATCATCATCATCATTATTACATTACCGGTTAATTATTACATAAATGCTTGAATAATACATAAGCGATTTACTATTACATTCCCCTCTCTCAGGCAGGTATTTAACAATCGACTTGTCCACCTAGCACCAAAACGCTCAGCCATAACCAACATCTCCACTCGCACTTCATCAGTACCTGTCACTCCGCCTCTCTTCGTCTTCTTCAGTGCTCTATCTACCTCTGCATCACCGATCGCATCCAACTTTACTTCTCCCTCTACTTCCCTCGGTAGAAGTAGTTCGTTGCTTTCCCTTTGGCTTAGCAGTTCCTTGAAATAGCCCTCCCAAACATGTAACACATCGTTCCTCTCTGTGACTAGCTTCCCATTATATGCCCTTAATCTTTGATTATTGATTACGTTTTTACCTTGCTCTCCCCATTCGTCTCTCTCGTGACATCTTATTTATCAAATTCTTCCTGCAATCCTCTTCTTACTTTCTGCACATTTCGTCCTCCTCCATTTCCCTCTTTGCCTTGTCCACTGCTCTCCTGGCCGCCTTCTTCCCCTATCCGTACAGTTGCTGTAATGTTGTATTCAGTTGTTCCCCATTGTTCTTTATCAATGCTAACATGTTCTATATCTCTCTCTCTTCTCCGATTTCTTCTTCCGTCCACCAAGCTTGGTTTTCCTTTTCTAGACGTCCTGCCACACAGCTCCTCTGCTACGCCAACAATGGCATATGTCTTTCATTCTTCTTCCACTATTCTGTAATAATCTAAGGTCAACCTCTCTTTGTATGCAACGACCGGGTGCCGACAGCGTGTCCACCGTTTGATGGTCTGTCGCCCCATTACTTTATCCTTCCTCTTCTTCTGGATGCGTACAACAAAAACCTGGGGTTTGTGCTGTGTGGCCACATGTTCACCAGAAATGACTTTGCAATCTCCCACCCTCCATATATGTTGTCTTCTTACTACCAACATGTCGTGTTCTGTTTTATGCTGGCCACTTCTCTACAAAACATTTTGGCTTTCCTTCTTCTTCTTGAGGAATGTTCCCCATCCGAATATCACGACCGATACTTCTTCTCTCTTCTCGCAGCGCCTCTAGCTTCATTCTGTCCATCATGTTTATCACTTCTAGTGATCCCCCCCCATCGTTCCCACACTCAAGCTTCCCACCAGGACTTCCCATTTAGGTCGCCGCCGGCGGAGCGATCCACCAGGACTTCGCTGATTTGTTGACACTGCCAAGAGGCGCAGTGAGTCGGTTACCCAGGAAGCGGTAACTATATCGACTTTCCAACATTGGTTGGCTTACAGTGTGGTACATATTCGGATGCTTCCTTCCCCTTAGGTGAGCTGCCTCACAATACTAATCAACTCCTCCTGCCCGGGTTTTTAGATCAGAGGTTCCTTTCTCCTAGGTGAGCTGTCTGACATGAATATTGAGCGCTACCTGCTAGAGTTAAAAATTTAGTTATACGCTGGAAATAGTATACAGTTGATTTTTTTACCTGCGTCTTTCAACGTAAACTGTCCGTTTTACAAGGACAACTTGAAAACGATTTTGAAAGCACAAATTCAAAACTACATTTTATTGTATACTATTACAGATTAGAAGAACATTTGAACAAACAATCATATGCAATCACTAAACCATGCAGCACTACAAAAAGCGTCTATTTTCATGCACCTCTTACGTCAATGAATAACTGGCTGATATCTTTGACGTTATTGAAAATACATTGTGACATTGCTATAACATATAAAAGGTTTACAGTGTTAAGATCACATGTAAATATTATATGAGAGTTCTTAGTAACGTTTCTTGGATTATATCAGATTTGATGGCGATCCTGGGATGCAATATCGCATTTTCATGCAGTCAATCTATCAGTGGCCTACATTTCGCACGTATGTGATTCCGGGAATTTTAAATTGTGACGACCTTCAACAGAAAATTCCTCACACAGTCAAGGACAGCATCCATAATCTCCTAAATGCACTATTTTCAAATTATAAAAACCAGTTTCAAAATTAATAACAATGAAAATATACATGGTAACACCAATGACGATCCGTGACACCAATGACAATTACTTTTATGTCGTTCTCCAGTTTACTTATGTCAAAACTACATTTTCTTACACAACATGTGAACAAATAGTATGTGTTCATTCATCAATTTCACATACATTCCATCTGGTTTGAGAAAACCATGTAATTCCCAGCATAGAAGTTACATGCATTGCCAAAATAAAATACATATGATCTCAGATGGCTTACATTCAATGATAATTTCAGAAGTAAATCACTTTATTATTCAACACAATAAAAAGAGCATAACGGCCCATATTGAATAATACCGTCATCGGTGTGACTAGTGGTCATAAGTATTGTTATGTACCTAGTAATATCAATGACAGGTAACAACAATGACACATCGAATGAAAATTAATTAGAGTATCAGATAATAATTTGTTTACTGTTGTTATGCCCTAAATATTTAAGAACATAGCACAATTGGCTCATAATAATCTAACTCTTTACTCTTGTCACAAATTGATGGAAATTATGAAAAATCAACTTACAATATTGTGATCTGGGATTATTTAACAAAAAAATATTTAGTGCTATGCCTTCTTTTTATCTTTACTTTGTGTAATACAGTAATTATCGTTGGGACAGGTAACACCAATTACGCATTTTATTCTTCCCACAAAAAACAACTCATCAATGCTGATTATTAGAGAACATACGACAGTATAAATATATTGAACAAAATAATCTTCAATTCAAGATTTTATTTGTAAGTAGAACAAAATATTGTGAAGGGACATACAACTGCTGAATGAACAACCTTTGTATGACGTTTCGGTAAATGCAGTGGGTATTGATATCATGTTCAAGTTTAATCGGCAGTTTCCGCTATGTTACGACAAATAACGTAGTGTAAATATCCGAAAAACGCATTCAATCCTCGATGGAAATGGAAGCGAAGGCGTACTTATGAACACAATCTGTTTTTTGTTGTAGTACCATTTAGTGAACAGTACTAGTGTAGCAACTAACAACTGAGATACGTGTGTCTGTGTTCCTGTCCTGAATTACCGAATCTTACATAATTTGCAAACACCAGCACGCAACATTTGTGCCGTTTTCTCTCGAACAGATCGAAAAAGGCCAACATATATGAGACGGTTCACAGAAGAATTGCACAATAAAATCCAAGTTGCTACAAACTTATACGACGACGGCAAATAGTTGTCCACGTGAAATGCAATTACGACACATAAAGACAAATAACGAAGTATTAAAATCCGAACAACACATGCAATCCTCGATGAAAAGGGAAACGAAGGCGTACTTATCAACATAATCTGTTATTTTGTAGTACCAATTAGTGATTTAGTGAACTGTACTAGTATAGCAACTAACAACTGATATACGTTTCTCTGTGTTTCTGCCTGAACTACCTAATCGTAAATAGTTTGTAAAAACCAGCACGCAACATCTGTGCCGTTTTCTCGCGAACGGATCGAAAAAGGCCAACATATATGAGACTGTTCACAGAAGAATTGCACAATAAAATCCAAGTTGCTACAAACTTATACGACGACGGCAAATAGTTGCCCACATGAAATGCAAGCGTAAAACAAAATATAGCAAATGGAAAAGTTAGTATGAGAAACGCCAAACACATGATCAGCACATTTCTTCCGGAACGAATCGACTTGAAAGTCGAAGACGGGATGGTAGCGAGTGTATCACTCTGTCCACCGATCGAACTCACTTGTGCTGTGATTTCACGGTGCGCACGAAGAATCGCGAAGAATATTCGTGTAGTGGAGTAAACAAGGGCGACAGCAGGACACACGATCGCGATTAAAACAACGAATATTAATGGGCCAACCGAGTCTGTAGAAATTGTTGTTTGACTGATACAGCAATCGAGGTTCCATGTTGCAACAAAAGGTGTTATTGTCGCGGCCATCAACGCCCCGGTCATCCATACACCGCATATTATGAAGTAGCATCGGTTTCGAGTGAGGACTTGTTCATAGCGCAGCGGATTCGTTATGGCGATCATCTTGCACACGGTCACCCAGCAGAGACTGTGCATTGAGTTGACGCCGAACCAAATAAAGAAAACCGCATGAAGCTTGGGAAGGTAGTTAATCGTGTCACGTACATTCGGTGTTGCTCTGGAGCACAGGGCAGCGCTGATGGGCATCGCCGTACATCCGCTGGCGAGATCAGAAAGCGTGAGCGAGAACACGAAAAGCGTCGTACGATCTTCGCGCAGTTGTCGATGTCTCGCGATTACAGCGATCACGAGAGAGTTCAACGTTATGTTCATGACTATCACTGCACAGATTGTCAGAGTCTTGACATCGTCGAAATCGCTTCCATCCATGTCGATGATTCGCCGGGTGTGTCCGATGTAGTAAGTCCACGTTCTTCCACCAACGTTGACAGAGTGCGCCGTGAAACAACTTTCGATATATATCAACCATGCGGCATGCTACAAATTGCTGGATAGAGAAGCTGGTCAAAGCCATGATTACGATGCTGATCGAGTGAACATCTAATAATATAACATCATAGAAATCAATCATAGAAAAGTTGTTGAAGGAGTGGCAAGTCTGTGCAACTAATTACTGACCACCTGTCCTAGTTTGAGGCTTCAGAACTCTCACACAATACAACTTAACGCCCACAATTGAAGTTTGTTTTCCAATATGTTATTAGAAACTGCGTATTAAAATCCATATCGATGGTTCGCCGGGAGTGTCAAATGTTTCACGTCCACTTACGTCCACCAACGTTGAAAGAGTGCATTGTGATATAACCGTCAATATTAACAATGCGGCGTGCTACAAATTGCCAAAATTACGATGCTGATCAAGTGATCAACTAATAATGTAGCATCGTAGAAATCAATCATAGAAAAGTTGGCGAAGGAGTGGCATATCCGCACAGCTAATTACTGACCACCCGGCGTGGTTTGTGGTTTCGGAACTATCATACAATAGCACTTAACGCACGCTATTGAAATTGTTTTTCCAATATATTATTAGAAACTGCATATTAAAATCCATATCGATGATTCGTCGGGAGTGTCTAATGAAGCACGTCCACTTACGTCCACCAACGTTGACAGAGTGCGTTATGATACCTTCTATATTAACAATGCGGCGTGCTACAAATTGCTGGGATAGAGAAGCTGGTCAAAGCAATAATTACGATGCTGATCAAGTGAACATCTAATAATATAACATTATAGAAATCAATCATAGAAAAGTTGGTGAAGGAGTGGCATGTCAACACAGCTAATTACTGACCTCGCGACGTGATTTGTGGTTTCAGAACTATCATACAATACCACCTAACACTCACAACAAACGTACGTACGAAATTGTTAAATGAAACGTTACAATGCAACATTAGTGTGCAACAGTACTGAAACACAAGTCACATCCACAATAATACATGAACAGAAGATATATTGACGCTATGGAAAGCTATGTTTTATTGTTGTTATGGCAGCACAAATATATCTCACTATCATTTTTACCAAAAACATGTTTATCTTCGCCAAAGTGCCACATCAAAGATTACTACTTAAATTAAAAGCCCATGGTATCGGGGATAGCATAACTGACTGGATAGAACAATGGCTGACTGACAGAAGACAACGAGTTGTAGTAGATGGAGAAGTTTCAAATTGGAAATCGGTTTTGAGTGGGGTACCTCAAGGATCAGTATTAGGACCTATATTATTCTTAATTTATATCAATGACTTGGACGACAGTATAACAAGTAACGTACTGAAATTTGCGGATGACACAAAACTGTTTAGAAAGGTTAATACTGATGGTGATAAACAACATTTACAAAACGATCTAGACAGATTAGTGAAATGGTCTGAGAAATGGCAGATGTTGTTCAATTTTGGGAAATGTAAATGCCTACATACAGGACATAGGAACTTGAATGTAAACTATAAAATGGGAGATACTGTTCTGGGAACTACTGTAAAAGAAAAGGACTTAGGAGTTACAATAAGCGCTGATATGAAAGTTTCAGAGCAGTGTGGTATTGCAGCTTCAAAGGGTAATCAAATTCTTGGATTGATTAGAAGAAACATAACATACAAGGGAAAAAAGTTAATTATACCTCTTTATAAAGCAATAGTTAGACCTCATTTAGAATACTGTATACAAGCATGGAGACCATATCGTAAGAAGGATATAGATACGCTTGAACGCATACAAAGGAGAGCAACTAAAATGATTCCAGAACTGAGATACCTTAGTTATGAAGAACGCCTGAAAGAATGTGGTTTAACAACTCTAGAGACAAGGAGGTTAAGAGGAGATCAGATTGAAGTTTTTAAGATATTGAATGGGTATGAAAATATTGATAGAAATATTGATTGCAGGGACAGGAGGATATGGTTCTGGGATTCATAGATCTTGAAGATGCATACGACGCTGTTCCGAGAGAGACCGTGGCTAAATTGAGGTGGATGGGTATTCTGTATACAAGCGTGGAGACCATATCATAAAAAGGACATAGATACGCTTGAACGTATATAGTGCAGAGCAACTAAAATAATTCAAGAACTGAGAGATATTAGTTATGAAGAACGCCGAAAATAATGTATTTTAACAACCCTAAAGACAAAGATGATAAGACATGGTCAAATTGAAGTTTTGTTAAGATTTAGAATGGGTATGCAAATATTAACATACATTTTTATCACACGAGAAATATAGTACAACTAGAGGACTTGTTGTAACATTAGTAAAGCATGAATATAGATTGGATATCAGGAAGTACTCCTTCGCACAGAGGACAATAAATGAATAGAACTAATTACCTAGAGTTTGTGTAACTGCTAGCAGCGTGAATATGTTTAAAAAGAAGGTTGACAAATATCTCAGGGGGCCGGGTTACACACAAATGCAAAATGCTGGACTCTCGATAAGCCAGTAGCTTCCTTGTCCCCTTGGAAAATGGGCATTTGCCTTGGATGGCAATATTGTTCAGTTGTGTAAAACCGTTCTTGAAGGTCTGTCTCACTGGCAGCTACTACTGTTTGGTCATCTGCATTGATCATTGGTCACCTCCACTACTGCTATGAACAACAGTGGGCTTCGCGCATTCCCCTGTTTCTGACCGACTTCCACCCTGAAATCCCCCGATATTCCCGTTCTGGACAATACTCTAGGAGTGGCATGTCCGCACAGCTAATTACTGACCACCCGACGTGGTTTGTGGTTTCAGAAGTATCATACATTACCACCTGACGCACAAAAGTGAAGGCTGTTTACCAATATATTATTAAAAACTGAATGTTAAAATCTTCTATATGTGTCATTGTTGACGACCATTCGCTAAGCGCACTTAACAGTTATTAGGGAATATCTTCCAAGATAATTAACAACAACAACAACAACACATTTAAACACACACGCACGCACGCATTCACCTACTCCTCTTCCTGATCGTCACCATTCTCGTCTTGTCGTAATCATCATCGTCTCCTTCTCCATATCATCTTCTTCAATGCTATCCGCATCCACGTCATTTTCCTCATCATCTTGATCATTTTGGTCATCTTGACATCATCCTCAGCCTCATGATGATGTCATCCTCATCATCTTGTGACCCTCTTCTTTTTCCTCATCAGTATCATCCTATTCATCATCTTTATCATAATCGTAATAATGTCCTCATTCTCGCTATCATCCTAATCATCATCACCATCTTTTTGATATCATATTTATCATAATTACCATCCTCCTCCTACTTCTTATTATATTCTTCACCATTGTTTTCATCAACATCATCATTATTATTATCCAAATTATAATCACACCAATTTCCCTTCTATTCAATATCTCCATCATTCTTATCGTCATCATCATCATTATTACGATACCGGTTAATTATTACATAAACGGATGAGTATTACACAAACGATTGACATACATTCCCCTCTCTTATGCAGGTGTTTTATCAATCGCTTTGTCCACCTAACACCAACACGTTCAGCCATCACCAGCATCTCCACTCTCACTTCATCAATACCTTTCAATCGGCCTCTCTTCATTTAGTTTATTGCTCTCTCTACTTCTGCACCCCCACTCTCATCGATCTTTATTATTCGCTCTGCTGCACTCGGTAGTTCTTGTTCGCTGCTTTGCCTTTGTATGCAGAGGCCGGGTCCCCACTGCTTTTCCACCATTTGATAGTATTTCGTCCCATTACTTTATCTTCTCTCCTTTTGTGAATGCGCATAACAAAACAGTGGATTGTGTTTTGTGGCCACATGTTCAACAGCAATGATCTTACCATCCCGCGCCCTCTTTTTCCCTTCTTGTTTGAGGCCCATTCATATACATAATGCACACAAGTTGCTATTTCACCATCATTCATGTAACAATGACCATTCTCACCACGTCCTTTGTGATTTCCTGTGATATTATGATACCCACACCATTGCTCTTCCCATCTACTCCTGCGTGCTGCATCTTATACGAACCCGCTCTATCTCCCTTCCACTTGGTTGCTTGGATACTAAGCCTCTAATTTCCTTCTATCCATGATGTTTGTCACTTCTAGTGACTTCCCCCTCCCATCGTTCCCACATTCAAACTTCCCACCCTTACATCGCATTTCGATCGCTGCCGGCTGAACGGTCCACCAGGTTTCACTACTGCCGGAAGGCACGGTGCCTCAGCTACCCCAGACGCGGTAACTATATCCTCTTTCCGTGTCGATGCCATTCATGTATTTTGGTACGTCACGACCACTGCAGTGCTGCCCTGGCTGACCTACAGTGCAGTAAATATTCGGATGGTTCCTTCCCTTTAAATGAGCTGTCTTACAAGACTATCCAACCCCTCCTGTCCGCATTTTTAAATCATATATGCCCTTCTCCTAGATGAATTCTCTGCCCTGACTATCCAGCCCCACCTGCTCCAGTTTTTAATTCCGAGAGATCCTTCTTTTCTGAAATAGTATACTTTTTATTTTTTTACATGGGTCGTTTTACAGAAACTGTCACTTTTATTAATTCAACACTATATTATTAATAAATATAACGCTTTATTGTGAACTATTAGAAACTAGAAACATATTTGAACCAACAATCACATACAATCAGTGAGTTATGCAACACTACAATGAGCTTGTATTTTCATGCACCTGTTACGTCAGTGAACAACTGGCCCATGTCTTTGGCGTTATTATACATATGTTGTGACTCTACTATAACATATGAAAGTTTGCAGTGCTAAAGATCACATGTAAATGTTATTTGAGAGTACTTAGTAAAGTTTCATCAATGATCTCAGATTTGATATATATCTTAAATGCAATTTCGCATTTTCAAGCAGATAATATATCAATGGTCTACTTTCCGCACCTGTGCGATTCCGGAAATGTTTAATTGTGACGAACTTAAATGCACTATTTTAAAATTGTAAAAGCCAGTTTCCAAATTAATGGTAATGAAAATATTCTTCCTAACACCAATGACGATCCATGACAACAATAACAGTTATTTTTATGTTGTTCTCCAATTTATTTATGTCAAAACTACATTTTCTTATACAACATGTATACAAACATTATGTGTTCATTCGTCAATTTCATATACATTCCATCTGGCTTGAGAAAACATTGTAATTCCCAGCATAGCAGGTGCACCATTGCCAAAATAAAATACATATGATCTCAGATGACATACATTCAATGATCATTTCAGTAGTAAATCACTTTTCTTATTCAACACTATAAAACGAGCATAAAGGACCACACTGAATAATACCATCATCGGTGTGACTAGTGGTCATAAGTATTGTTATGTACCTAGTAATAACAATGACAGGTAACAACAATGACAGATTGAATGAAAATCAATTACAGAATCATAGATGGATTATGACACTATTGTTAACCCCAAAATATTAAAAATAATAAGACCATTGGCTCATAATAAATCCGCTCTTTCTTCTTGTCACATTTTTTTCGTAATTATGAGAAAACAACTTACAGTACTGTTATTTGGGATTGTCATAAGTGTTATGTCTTCTGTTTTATCTATACTTGTGAAAGTGTAATTTAGTAATTGTGCTTGGGACAGATAGCACCAATTACATATTCTATTCTTCCTATAAAAACCTCATCAGTGCTGTTGATCAAAGAACATATTTTGTTGTGACAACACAAGTATATTGATAAAGTGATCTTCATCTCAACGTTTTATTTGTAAGAAGAACAACATATTGTGAAGCGACATCAAAGAGACACTTTCTGCCGAAAGACCAACCTTCGTCTGACGCTTCTGTATCGACAGTGGGTGTTGATATCATGGTCAATTTTAACCGGCAGTTTCAGCTATATTACGACAAACAACGTACTGTCAAAATCTAAACAAGTGTACTACAAGTGTAGCAATTAACAACTGAGATACGTTTCTCTGTGTTCCTGTTTGAATTACCGAATCGTACATAGTTTGTAAACACCAGCACGCAACATTTGTACCGTTTTCTCTCGAACAGATTGAAAAAGGCTTACATATATGAGACTGTTCACAGAAGAATTGCACAGTAAAATCCAAGTTGCTACAAACTTATACGACGACGGCATATAGTTGTCCACGTTAAATGCAAGCATAAAACAAAATATAGCAAATGGAAAAGTTAGTATGAGAAACGCCAAACACATGATCAGCACGTTTCTTCCGGAACGAATCGACTTGAAAGTCGAAGACGGAATGGTAGCGAGTGTGCCGCTCTGTCCACCGATCGAACTCACTTGTGCTGTGATTTCACGGTGCGCACGAAGAATCGCGAAGAATATTCGTGTAGTGGAGTAAACAAGGGCGACAGCAGGACACACGATCGCGATTAAAACAACGAATATTAATGGGCCAACCGAGTCTGGGGAAATTGTTGTTTGATGTAAACAGCAATCGAGGTTCCATGTTGCAACAAAGGGTGTTATTGTCGCGGCCATCAACGCCCCAGTCAACCATATACCGCATATTATGAAGTAGCATCGGTTTCGAGTGAGGACTTGTTCATAGCGGAGCGGATTCGTTATGGCGATCATCTTGCACACGGTCACCCAGCAGAGACTGTGAATTGAGTTGACGCTGAACCAAACAAAGAAAACCGCATGAAGCTTGGGAAGGTAGTTAATCGTGTCACGTACATTCGGTGTTGCTCTGGAGCACAGGGCAGCGCTGATGGGCATCGCCGTACATCCGGTGGCGAGATCAGAAAGCGTGAGCGAGAACACGAAAAGTGTCGTGCGATCTTCGCGCAATTGTCGATATCTGGAGATTACAGCGATTACGAGAGAGTTCAACGTTATGTTCACAACGATCACTATACAGATTGTCAGAGTCTTCACATCGTCGAAGTCACTTGCATCCATGTCGATCGTTTGCCGGGAGTTTCCAATTTAGCACGTCCGCATGCGTTCACCAACGTTGACAGATGCAGTTACGATGCAGACTTCGATATATATTAACCAAGCGGCATGCCACAAATTGCTGGGATAGAGAAGCTGGTCAAAGCCATCATTAATGATGCTGTTCAAGTGAGCAATTAATCGTATAGCATCATAGAAATCAATCAGAAATGTTGGTGAAGTAGTGACATGTCCGCACAGCTAATTACTGGCCACCCGACGTGGTTTGTGGTTTCAGAACTATCATACAATACCATCTAACGCACACAATTGGAGCTTGTTTTCCAATATATTATTACAAACTGCATATTAACAAATATTTATTTGTGTCATTGTTAATAATACTACTACTAATAATAATAATAATTAACTTCTATGGCGCCTATATCCTCAAGTCAGTATCAGAACGAGGGACAAACGAACATTTATGGTGGAAATGCAATTTGGATTAGATATGTTTTGAGTTTTTTTCGGAAAATAGCTATAGTTTCAGATGTTTTTTAAAGGGATGGAGAGTTCATTCCAGATCGTAGCCGCAGCGACAGAGAAAGCACGTTTACCCAAGTTAAATTTTGTTTTAGGTACAATAAGTTGTGAAATTGATTATCTGAGCTGCCTTTGAAATATGCAGGAGACTAGCCAAGTAGTGCGGTTGTTGTGTTGATAGAGCACGATATGTAAGATTGGACATCTTAAAATTAATTTGATAAGAAGTAGAGAGAGAAGGCTGACAATTGGGAAGGGATAACAGCTGAGGCCATGCAGCAATAATGACATAGCATCACCGATTTATACAGGTAACAAGGTGGAAGAAGATATCACAGTTTCAGAATTGCAACTGAAAAGAGCGGATTCCGCCAATAACAAATTAGTCACACATGTACGCACGCAGGCAGGCACGCATTCACGCACGCTCTCGCCTACTCCTCTTCCTGATACTCATCATGTTCGTCTTATCATAATCATCACCTCCCTCCTTCTCCGTATCATCTTGTCAAATACTATCCTCATCCATCATATTAATCACTTTTCATAATCCTCATCCTCATCATGATATCATTCTCGTCATCTTGTGAACCTCATCCTCCTTATCGTCCTCATTCATATCGCGCTCATCATCCTAATCATGGTGATCCTCATCATTATCATAATCGTAATAATCATAATCGTAATAATGTTCCTCATCATCGCTATCATGCAAATCATCACCATCATCTTTCTCACCTCGTATTCATCATAATTATAATTATCCTCCTCCTTCTCATCATCAACGACCTCCTCGTCTTGTCATCATAATCATCATTATCATTATCAGAGTTATAATCACACAAATGTTCTCCTCTTCAACAGCACCATCATCTTTACCATCATCATTATTATTACATTACCTGTTAATTATTACTTAAACGGTTGATGTTTACATAAACGGTTGATTATTACATTTCCCCTCTCCATGCATGTATTTTAACAATCGCTTTGTCCACCTAACACCAACATGTTCAGGCATCACCAACATTTCTACTCCCACTTCATCAACACTGGTCATTCGGCCTCTTTTCATCTTCTTCATTGCTCTCTCTCTCTCTCTCTCTCTCTCTCTCTCTCTCTCTCTCTCTCTCTCTCTCTCTCTACCTTTGCATTCCCGATCTCATCGAACTTTACTTGTCCCTCTACTGCACTCGGTATTTGTTGGTCATTGTTTTCCCTTTGGTTTAGCAGTTCCTTGAAATAGTCCTCTCATAACTGTCAGTGACTAGCTTCCTATTCTTGTCTTTCATTACTGATCCAGATTGTATATATCCTTGCTCTCCCATTCCTCTTTCGTGCCATCTGATATATCAAATTCTTTCCGCAATCTTCATCCAACATTTTGAATAGCTCCTCCTCCATTTCCCTCTTTGCTTTGTCGACAGCTCACCTAGCCACCTCCTTCTTCTATCCGTACAGTTGATGTAATGTTGTATCCTTTTCTTGTCCATTCTCACTTCTATCACCTTCCATATCTCTCTCTTTTCTCCAATTGCCTTCCAAATTCTTCCGTCCATCAAGTGTGTTGTTTTGTTTTACAGACGTTTTGCCACACAGCTCATCTGCTATGCCTACAATAGCATCTTTGATGGTCTTCCATTCTTTTTCCACTGTTACTATTGATGATCCAAGTCTCTGATAGTCCAATGTCAAACTCTCTTTGTATGCAACTGTCGTGCCCCACTGCTTTTTCAAAATATAATGGTCTCTCATCTCACTACTTTATCCTCTGTCCTCTTTTGCATGCCCACAACAAAAACTAGGGGCTTGTGCTGTGTGGCCACACTTTTCTTACAGTCCCCCATCCTCCATATCTGCTGTCTCCTCACTAGAACAGGTTGAGTTCTGTTTTATGCTGGCCACTTCTATGCAATATGTTGTAGCTTTCCTGCTTCTTGGAGAATGTCCTGCCACGACCAGCCCGTCTCTCAAAACCAATTGCCGGGAGGCGCGGTGTGACTATTGTTAACTCCCCAATATTTAAGACCATAATACCAATGGCACTCTTTATTCTTGTCAGAAATTCATGGACATTATGAGAAAACAACTTATGATACTGTGATATGTGATTGTTTAAAAAAATATATTAGCGCTATGTTTTTTTTCATCTTTTCTTTATGGTCTGATATTCCGTGCAGCATAGCTTTGCCGTAGTCGATTCTGGAATAACTAATGGATGCACTGTACACTTGGTTGTACTGGTCGTTAGTGTGTCACAAGTGGTAATACGCACTCCGGCATGTATTTGTTGCTTGTGCCGCCATCGAGAGTTCGGCGTCAATGGCGATTCCAAGATCTCTGACGACGGCAGATGTCGCCACAAGCTGACCGCAGATGTCGATGCGTGTTGTTGCTATTGACGCACAGAGGCTGCATGATCTTATGACAATGGCCTGCGATTTGTTCAATTATGATACAACCTTCGATATTAACAATGCGGCGTGATACAAATTGCTGGGATAGAGAAGCTGGTCAAAGCCAAAATTATGATTCTGATCAAATGAGCACCTAATCATATAATATCATAGAAATCAATCACAGAACCATCTAACATTGTAGAAATCAATCATGGAAAAGATGGTGAAGGAGTGGCACGTCCGCACAGCTAATTACTGACCACGCGACGTAGTTTGTGGTTTCAGAACTATCATACAATACCACCTGACGCACACAACAAACGTACGTGTGAAATTATCAAAAGAAACGTTTCAATGCAAAATGATTGTGTAACTTAACATTTGTACTGAGACACAAGTCATACCCACATTAATACATAAACACAGATGTATCATTATAAACTACGTTTTATTGTTTTTGTCGTAGCACAAATATACCTCACTATCATCAACCTGTTTTACTAAACATATATATTGATATTCAAAAACTGGCAGCGTATGGGAGATTCATGCAGCTGTGTGTTCTCTGTGGCGGATCAACCAATAGGCACTATAGGCACGTGCCTAGGGCCCACGAAGGCAAGGGTCTCACGAAAATAGCCGAGCATATTTTTGTAGACTGAATGCTTCCGAAAACCAGTTATGTTTTGGCATATCCTGATGTAGGTCTTACATGTTTTAATGTTTTACAGACATTATAGAGGTGTTATTAAGGAGTGATCATTATTTATCGTGGAGCGAGTGAGCTAGGGAGAAGTATTGGCTGGATTTGAAATCCAACTCACCCCCAAATCCTGTGCACTAAAAACTGAGCCTTCCCTTCATTCCTTGGTTCCCATCCTGATAAATTATGGCCGCTCCCTGTTTTCAGCAGTGCTTTCCGAAAATTGCTCAGGAATTGATAGACCATTTTACAAGAAACCCACAATCACAGAACTTGGACAAGGATCTTCACAAATCGGCGAGATCGTACACGTCCAAGACAAGATACGTACAACGGAAATTCTTTGTTCGATGGCTTGCTAACGAGGAGAATGTAACGATGGACTGGTTGGTGTATTCTCCATCAACTGGAAATGTGTATTGTTATGTATGTAAGATATTCAGGAGCGGAAGTGATAGCTTTTCTCTGATTGGTTTAAATGACTGGGTAAAATGCGCACAGAATCACGACACGTGAGCGTAGCGATAGTCACTTAGTAGCTGTAAAGAAGGGGTTCGAAAATGCCAAAGCGCACCATGTTGATTCTGCGATCGCAAAGCAGCTGGAGAATGAGCAGCAATACTGGATCGAACTCCTCACGCGCATCGTTGCCGTTGTTACCTTCGTAGCAAAGAGAGGACACCCGTTCCGAGACCACACCGTATTGTTTGGGCAGAAGTACAATGGTAACTACTTAGGCTTGTTAGAGTTGCTCTCACAGTTCGTTCCTTTTCTGGCCAAACATATTCGCCGATGAGGAAATAAAGGAAGAGGTCAAGTATCATAGCTCTCTTCAACAATCTGTGAAGAATTCGTCAAGCTGTTATCGGACAGGGTGAAAGTGAAAATAATTGCTGAAATAAAGAAGGCGAAGTACTACTCTATCAGCAAAGATTCCACACCTGATTATAGCACACATCGATCAACTGAGCGATACGTTCGGATTGACGGACAACCCGTGGAACACTTCCTGGCCTTCATAGACATTGAGAAAGACGAGGGAAAATACTTGTTCGAAACACTCAAGTCTTTCCTAGACGAATTCGGAATAAAGCTTGAGGATTGCCGTTGACAAATGTACGACAATGAGAAAAATATATCTGGAACTTATTCTGGAGTCCAGGCACGATTTCACCAGGTGAACCATCTTGCTGAATGGGTATTATGCGCGCAGCGCACAGCCTACATTTAGTTGGGATCGCATCGGCCGAATCCAGCACTGATGCGGTCAGGTTTTTCCCCATCGTTCATCGACTTTACACATTCTTGTCAGCCTCGCCACAGAGGTGGTCGAAACTATTAGAGAACCTACCGAAACAGTCTCCAGTGGTAAAGAGCCTATCAGAAACACGATGATCTGCTCGAGCAGATGCCGTGAAGGCGCTGGCATCAAACTACAAAGTACTATACAACTCTGTTGACGCGATAACTAGAAATTCTACCCAACCTCCACTTGTCGTGCACGAGGCAAAGTCTTTGGTGAGCAAACGCAGCTCTCTGAATATCGTCCTTATGTACATTGTGTGGAACAACATCCTGGACCGAGTTAACAAGGCATTTCAAGCTCCAGGAATTGAGATCGGTTCAGTGGTTATGCATTACCGTGTCTTGCTAGAACACATCCATTCTTTGCGTGACTCAGAAAGATTTGATCGATTCGAGAATGAAGCAAAGTCCGTTGCACCATGACTTGATTACGATGATGAAAACAAGCGAGCAAAGAAGAGAAAGTTGTTCCACGACGATACACCAGAAGAGGTCAAAGTGAGCGACTGTTGAGAGAACTTCCGAGTGAACACGTATATATGCATATACATTATGCTGTGTACATATAAATAGTGAAATGCTAACTTTTTCATGGGTTTAAATTCATGCGACCTTCAACATTTTGAACATGCAACGAGTATTACATCACGTGCGTGACGCCTTTGTTTCTCATAATATGTTTGACGTTCCCTTAAACCATCTCGAGCGTATTGGTGGCATATTGGCCCGAGGCCTTTGGTAAACATTGCTGTCATGACTATCACGCATGAACTACCAAGTTATGCCGTATTGGGGACGGGCATTTTTGTTAGTCTAACTATAATCGAGCTATCACATATGTATGTTTGTATGTAAGTTTTTATGCGGTTATGTTAATGTGTTCCTTATAGACGGCTTGACCTCGGACGCAAAACTTTCAGGGAGTAATCTACAACTCCATGATTGAAAAGTGACGCCTTTATTTTTTTTAAATACACAGTATAATCAATGGTTCTTTATGTTTTTTATGGTATATCAAATGTTCGCTACGTAAAGCGTTAACATCCAACAATCGCAGAAACCACCAAAACTTCGGAACGTAAGCTGTTTTTAGAGTACATAGCGCCATCTGGGCGGTTTATATTAATTATAGTAATTATAACAGTTGTGCTTGGCAACGACAACATGAATAAGATACTGACACAAGTTAGCAAGATGAAATTATCCCGTTCTGGGGACGGTAAATTTTACTAGTTATTATAATTGCGTTTAATTTTATATATTGTTATGATGTAGACGTCACAATACTAGAGTAGACCCTATTAATTCCTACTACGTGGAATCATGTTTTGTACAACTAGCCTAGGTACTTGACTACTTCTGTCGAAATACCTAATTTCTGAACCATTGCACATATTCTCTGATATAACGGGAAATTGGTGAATTGCTTGCCAGTCATTCTAAAATATTTACATTCGTCACATAAACACTGTTGATAAATGCTGTAGGTTTCTCTACTGCATAATCGATACCTCGTTAACTCATCGCGATCCTCTAAATCTCCTACATCAATAAATTGCATGACAGTAGTTGTCTGCTATCAGTATCACCTGGTATACTGTATTACATACAAGAACCATCACCTGCACCGCCATATATATAGTATTTTCAAACATATTAGTGGCTCTGGCATTCAACTGCGATATCGGAGTTACCACAAAGCGCAGCCACTGTTTAGAAGCGATCTGCTATCCAGGGGCATTTTCTTATGTGGGGAGAGATCAGTATTTTACTACCGTGTTCATGTTATACGAATACAATGCTAGTGATTTTGAGACGGTACCCCTTTCGAGGAATGTTTGGTCCCTGAAAAACTAGTTTCTCAACAGGGAAAATGGAAAGTAGAAAATCGCCATTTATTTGAATTAGCAAAATAAAAATGTGGCAAATGCCCTAGTCAGCAGACAACTAATTTAAAGGGAAATAAATGTCATACCGCATGATGAGGCATATCCTGTCAAACCATTATAGTATCCAGTAAAGACAGAGACTGCCGCCATACCATCTGACTAAATCGTCTCTGAATTAAGTTATTGAAGAATTCAGTCAGCGATTTCCGAAATGTCGCAGTAGTGATTAACCGTTGTAGTTTTGCTTAAGTGAATATCTGTGTTTTAATGTATTATTATTCAAACATAGTGAACACTTCTGCGGCCAGAAAAGTAGTTAATGTGTACATAATAGCATAAGGCAAAACATATTAAAGAATACACTTTGACTCAATATATAGCATTCCATTGCTTCAACTATTGAAATTAGCCGTGTCGTAATGATGGTCATTGTGATCTGTGTAGGGGCCTAAGAAGTCATTCAGGCCCCAGAATTTACAAAATTACCTGTACTCCTGTTTAAACCCTAGGTGTAGCATAAGTGTAGGTGTCTATTAATTTCATCCCGAGCTATTCGCATTTGGAACACGACCGCCCCCCCTCCTAAAAATCATTGATATAAAAGCAGAAATATTTTCAAGAAGCCATTATGCAGTATCCGTGCACCTCCGATCCCATTCAACCATATCAATAGCTTGACATTTTGAATAAATCCGAAGGTTTATCAGCCTCTTAATTTCGATTCAGATCGAGTATCGCCATTGATCAGGTCATGAAATATTCCTGCTTCAAAAAAATAACTTATATATATATATATATATATATATATATATATATATATATATATATATATATATATATATATATATATATATATATATATATATATATATATATATATATATATATATATATATATTGACCAGTGATACTAACATTGGGATAGACGAGGGATTACAAGTAGATATGATCTACTTAGATTTTTAGAAAGCTTTTGACAAATTGCCACATCAAAGATTACGACTTCCATTAAAAGCACATGGTATCAGGGATGGCATAATCGACGTATATAAAGCAATGGCTGACTGGTTTCAAAGTGGGAATCATATCTGAGTGGGGTACCAAAACGATCTGTATTAGGACCTTAGAGTAACAATAAGTGCTGATGTGAACGTTTCTAACCAGTGTGGTACTGCAGTTTGAAAGGGTATTCTAATTATTTGGTTGATTAGGAGAAATATAACATACAAGGAAAAACAGCTAATTATACCTCTATATAACGCAACAATTAGGCCCCAATTAGAACACTGGATACAAGCGTGAAAACCATATCGTAAGAAGGATATTGTTTAAAAACTAGGTTAACACATAGCTCATTAGGGCGGGTTACATACAGAATCTCAACATGAATCCCTAAAAACGAGGTAATGTTTAACAAATATGTTATGTTTTTTGGAAGGAATCGCTAAGTGGATAGGCGAGGGATCACAAGTAGGTTTGATTGTTGCAGGCCGATGTCCACACTGAAATTCCCCGATATTTCTGTTCAGAACACTTTTATCTCTTCATCTGTGCCTTCGGCCATTTTCACCTCCTCATCTTGGATACCCATCCACCTCAATTTAGCCACGGTCTCTCTCGGAACAGCGTCGTATGCATCTTCAAGATCTATGAATCCCAGAGCCATATCCTCCGGTCCCTGCAATCAATCTCTTTTTCCTCAGTTGTCTCAGAGTGAACATCCTGTCTGCCATGCCTCTTCCTCTTCTGAAACCTTGCTGCTCTTCCCCCATTTCACAATCCACTATCCTTCCACTCAGAATCGTCTCTAAAATTTTCAGAACATGAAACAGCATCGTGGTACCTCGGTATTTTCAAAGGTCGTGAACATCTCCCTTTCGTTTCCACACAGGGACTATCAACCCCTCTCTCATGCAGATATTGAACAATCGCCTTGTCCTCCTAACCCCAACATGACCAGCCATCACCAGCATCTCAACTCTCACTTAATCAATTTTTCGATATTTATATATAATATATATATATATATATATATATATATATATATATATATATATATATATATGTATATATATATTATATATATATATATATATATATATATATATATATATAAATACATATATATATATATATATATATATATATATATATATATATATATATATATATATATATATATATTATATATATATATATATATATATATACTAACCCTGCGGCATGCTACACGTTGCTGAAATAGAGAAGCTTGTCAAAGCTATGATTAACGATGCTGTTCAAATGAGCAACTAATCATATAACATCATAAACATCAATCACAGAAAAGTTGATGAAGGAGTTGCATGTCGGCTCTAATTACTGACCACACGACGTGATTTGTGGTTCCAGAACTATCATACAATACCACCTAACCACACAATTGAAGCTTGTTTTCCATTATATTATTAAAAGCTAAGCACGCATAACAGTTATTGGGGAATATATCCAGGAGAATCACACAAGCAAAATTGGCAAATATAAGGAGGAGGTTTGACCTCAGGGAATATACTAGGATACTGTTCAGCCTATAAAGGAAGAATAGTAACTAGCCTGGCGAAGATATTAGGATACATTTCAATAGTGTCAAACCTGACGATGTACGCAGTTTACTGGTGTGACGGATGTGGGCCGAATACTAAAGAACGTACGGCCTAGGGTGATTAAACAGCCAGGCCGTAGGAAAGGGGAAGACCGCAACTGAGATGGGAGGACTGATTCAAGAGGGATGTTCGAAAGGCAGAGGAGGACAACAAGTGAAGGGAGAAGGTTAACAATTGGGATGGGAGAGCTGAGACGGTGCAGCAATACATGAATTAGTCTGACTGCTGTATACAGGAAAAAGGGATTTCCATTTCAGAATATCGTGGAATTGCAACTTCACACAGAGGATTCCGCCAGTAACAAATTAGTCACACACGCACGCTCGAACGCACGCTCTCAAATACTCCTCTTCCTGCTCCCTCTCATACTCTTCTTGTAATAATCATCGTCGTCCTCATTCTCCGCATCAACTTCTTAGATACTATCCTCATCATCTTCATATTCGTCATCATATTCATCGTCTTCATCATCTTCTCATAATCCTCATCATGACGACAGCCTCATCATCTCGTGCTCCTCAACTTCCACCTTTTCATCGTCCGCATCACCCTCATCACGCTCATAATTGTGATATTCATCATTATCATATATAATAATAATAATCCCCATCCTCGTTATCATCATAAATCATCATCATCACTATCTTTCTCATCTATTCATCACAGCTACTATCCTCCTCTTACTCATCATCATATTTCTGACCATCTTGTCATTATCATCATCATTATAATCACACAAATTTTCCTCCTTTTCAACATCTTTATCATCTTGATCATCTTAATCATTATTACAATGCCGGTTAATTATTTCATAAACTGTTGAATTTTACATAAACGATTGACTATGAGCATTACCGGTAGTACATAAGCGGTTGATTATTTCATTTCCGTCTCTCAGATAGGTATCGTCTTGTCCACCTAAACCCAACACGTTCAGCCATCACCAGCCTCTCCATTCGCATTTCATCAATACCTGTCACTCTGCCTCTCTGGATCTTCTTCTTGTCTCTCTACTTATGCATCCCCGATCTCCTCCAAGTTCACTTCTCCCTCTACTGAACTCGATAGTTCTAGTTCGCTATTTTCCCTTTGGCTTAGCGTTTCCTTGAAATAGTCTCCCCAAATTTGTAACGCATCTTTCTTGTCCTTGACTAGCTCCACATTCTTGTCTTTGATTACTGATCCAGTTTTTACATCCTTGCTCTACACATTCTTCTTTCGTGCATTTTTTTATATAAACTTCTTTCCGCAATGCTCGTCCAACTTTCTGCATAGTTCTTCCTCTATTTCCCTCTATGCTTTGTCCACGGCTCTCCTAGCAGCGTCCTTCTTCTACCCGTACAGTTGTTGTAATGTTGTATTCGGTTGTTCTCCGTTCTCCTTGATCACTATCATCTCCGATATCTGTTTTTCACTACTACTTTACCCTCTGTTCTCTCCTCTTCTGCATGCGCGCAATAGAAAACAGGGGCTTGTGCTGTGTGGCAATGCTCTTCCAGTCCATGCATACCTGCTGTCTCCTCACAACCAGCATGTCGAGTTCTGTTTGATGCCAGGCATTTCTATACGATATATTGTGGCTTTCCGCTTTTTGAAGAATATTCCTGCCACGGCCAGCCCGTTTCTCAAAATCAATTCTACCAGCACTCGACACTTTTGATTCTGAGTCGGCTGAAGAAGACTGCGGGATGCAGTGGAAATATACAGATCGAACACTATATTTCTTGAGAGGTAATTATATTTAATATTAATAACCAAGAAATCGGATCATCACGCGAGAAAGAAGGTTGTGGCGGGGAACAATTAGTAGCACGCGGTCGGAGGATCGAAGGGCACGGCGCGGCTCATATGGCGTGAGCAGCGAGGCCAGGTACGACGGCGTCCGGTTAGGAAGGGCGCGGAATACAAGATCGAGTAGCTTGTTCGCAAACCGCCACTTCACCGGCAACCAGAAGAGTTGTTTCAGTGCTGCCGTCATGCTGTGCCGATCACCCCGCTTAATTAGTAGGACGTCTCAGGCCGCCGAGTGCTGGACAAATTCAAGGGGATCGTTCGTTTGTATTTTCACGTATGCGTGACATTTCGGCATAGGTGGTAATATGCATTCCAGCATGCATTTGCTACTTGTGCCGCCGTCGAGAGATCGGCGTCAATGGCGAATCCAAGGTCTCTGACGACGGCAGACGCCGCCACAAGCTGACCGCAGATGTCGATGTGCGTCATTGTTATTGGAGAGCAGAGGCTGGATGATCTTATAACAATGGTCTGTGATTGGTTCAATTATGATACAACCTTCGATATTAACAATGCGGCGTGCTACAAATTGCTGGGATAGAGAAGCTGGGCAAAGCCATAATTACGAGTCTGATCAAGTGAGCAACTAATCATATAACATCATATAAATCAATCATAGAAAAGTTGGTGAATGATTGCCATGTCCGCAGAGATAATTACTGACCACGTGATGTCGTTTGTGGTTTCAGAACAATCACACAATACCAATTGACGCACACAACAAATGTACGTACGAAATTATCAAATGAAACGTTTCAATACAAAATTATATACCCACAACCACAATAATACATGAACGCAGATGTGCTGACGCCATTGTAAACCATGTTGTATTGTTGTTGTCGTAGCACAAATATACCTCACTATCATAAACCGGTTTTACCAAACAAATATTTATAATCGCCAACGGGAAGATTCGCTCAACTGTGTATTCCAGTTGGAGTTTATATATAATCGAGCTACCGTATTTGTGTTTGTTTGTTTGTTTGTATTGGTGCAGCGAAAACAATCTGGAGCTCAACGTAGGCAAAACAAGAGAAATGATCGTGGATTTTAGTAGAAAGAAATCTCCCCCTCCCCTTCTTCCTATTCGATCTTTCCTAAACATTACGTATCCTGTCATTCCTAATTCAGCATCTGTTATGCCTGTGTTGGCCCATGATTCGGTAATACCAATTATGTGAGGGTCAATATCTTCTACCATAATGTTTAATTCATTTTTCTTATTTACTATAATCCTAGCATTTAAACACACGCATCTATAACCTGCTTCAGACATGTTTTTCGGACATTTTGTTATTTGTTTATCTGTAATAGTAGTGTCTTGTCCTGCTTGATGCATCTCTAACTAACCCCCTGCGCTTCTCGTTTAAATAGTGTTTACTGTAAAAAATATTAGTTATGCTACCCAATATTAGTTATGTTTACACCTGCTGTGAGTCCATCCGCAAATACTGCTGCCCCCATCCACTTAGATGAAGCCCGTCTTTCATGTACATATCCGCCCTTCCAACAAAACTTCCCCACAAGTCCACAAAACCAACTTCCTCTTCCCTACATAGCTTCTCGACTAGCATGTTAATTGCCATCCCCCGGCAATTTCGATATATATGACCCCTCCTTCCTATTACTGGTAAAATCCCTGACAGTATTACCTGCTCAACCCGCGTCTGCTTTAGTGTTCTGACCAAATTCCTGTATTTCCGAACTATGGCAGTTGTATCCTCCCCTTCTACGTTATTTGTCCCTACGTGTGCTAAAACAGATCCACCCTTGCCCGAACCCACTACGTTTTCTACCCTCTCAGTTATCACCTCTATTTTGGCCCCAAGCAAGCAAATTACCATGTCATCTCCCTTGTTTAAGATTCTGTCGGTGTTCCTAACTATTGAGTCCCCCACAAACACCCTCGTTCTCTTTCTCACCCCCTCTATCACTGCCTCGGAATAGCTCTTCCGATGGATCCCCTCCATCACATTCTGTCCTCCTGCCTTGTCACTTGGTGGCAGACTGTTATCAGGCTCTCTCTCTCACTCATCAACATGTCACCTTTCCCTCCCGTCTCCTGGCTAATTTGCCCTCCCGTCGCCTTCTATCCTGACACATTTCCTCCCGTCTCAATCTCTCTCATCGCCTTAACTATCGTCCCCCCCCCCCGATTCCTTCGATACCGTCTCCCCCAATCCCCTTTCCTTCGATCCATTTGTCTTCCCTCCCATTTCTTTCTTTCTCGTCTCCTTTCGTCCTGTCTCCCTACGTCCTTTCTCCTTACGACCTTTCACCTTACCTCCACTCAGCCTCTTCCCAGGCTGAGGTGAACTCTCTCTAGCATCTCTCTCGTCGTCTTCTCCCATTTTATCATCTATTGTCTCCCCCCTCCCCACCAGAACTACTGGCACAACCCACCTGCTCCCTTCCCACAACTGCCACAACGAGCAGCCTCAGCTGTTCTAACTCCACCTCAAGTTCCTTCATCCTCGTACATCCCCTACACTCAACACTAAAACTATCCGCCTGAACCCCAGTCCAGGACTTCTCACACCCGGACTTGACGACGTCTACCCAGTTGCTACAACTTCTGCATATTAAATGCCTTGTGGCCTTTACCTGCCGTTTGCACGGCGCCATCACAACATTTAGACATAATCTGATTGCTACGTTAGCCTTGAATAAGGCTGTTTTTGTGCTCAAAAAGAACACTTTAGGCTAATATATTTGCTAACTATGTCTTTTCTACTAAGCTCGCACGAGCAAAGAAAAAGCCTGCCACCTAGCGAATACGGAGAACACTGTGTAAACATAACAACGAAGTCAGTGTAAACCAACTTACTTTATGTAAATGTATCACTTTATCTAATATATATATATATATATTTAACAATGTATAGTAGATAGTTTGGTACACCAGTTAAAGTCATGACCTGTAAACAAACTCCCCCTTATCGCTCGTTGAATTTGAGTCCGGGAAAAATACTGTATCTGTTAACAAAAACAGTTTTTTAATATATGTCTATAAGAAGTTTGTATATATAGTATATGTGTAATAGTAATACTTATTCTAACCAATACTCCATTGTTTCTGACTATTCACTATGCTACCTCAATTTTCGGATGGTAAACAACCCTATTAACGCTCACTGACTCTTGCCTCTGACTAATAATTAACAAAAACTGTTTTCTAATATACGTCTACAATACGTTTATGTATAATATATATGCAATGGTAATTCTTATTCTATTCGATACTCCAGTTTTAACTATACATTCTCTGTCTCTGTTGATTCTTTACGTGGGTCAATGTTCAGAAACTGCCAATTTTTAAAGGACAACTTCAACACTATTTTTTAAAGGAAACATTCAGCACTATAGTATTAAAATATATAATGTTTTGTCATTAACTATTAGATACTATAAGAACATTTGAACCGTCAATCACATACATTCACTGAATTATGCATGACTACAGTCAATTTGTATTTTCATGCGCCTCTTACGCCAATGAACAACTGGCCGATGTCTTTAGCGTTATTCGACATATGTTGTGACACAACTCTAACATAGAGCTATAGTGCTATAGTACTAAAGATCGCAGGTAAATGTTGTTTGTTTCATGAATTATCTCAGATTTGAAAGCTATCCTGGAATGCAATTTTGCATTTTCATACATATAATCTTTCAGCTTCCTGCACTGCGCACGTATGATATTCCGAATATTTTAAATTGCCATGCATGCCCTTAAAAATAAAATTCCTCACACATGGAAAGACAGCATCCATGCTCTCCTATATGCAATATTTTCAAATTATACAAGCCAGTTTCTAAACGAATGACAATGAAAATATATTTCGTAACAGCAACGACGATCCGTAACGCCAATAGCAGTTACTTTTTTGTTGTTCTCTAGATACAGTTCTCATGTCTGCATTTTCTTGCACAACCTGCATACAACCATTATATATACATTCGTCAATTTCACATACATTACCCCTTGCTTAAAAAAACATACCTAAATATTTAAGACCATAACACTATGATAACACCAGTGATAACACCATGATAACAATAGTGGCTCATAATAAACCCACTCTTTATTCTTGTCACAAATTCATGGAAATTATGAGAACACAACTTACAATACTGTGATCTGGGATTATTTTTTTTTATGTATTTGTGTTATAACTTTTTTATCTTTACTTGTGAAAGTGTAATATATTAATTTCGCTTGGGGCAGCTAGCACCAATTACATATTCTATTCTTCCCACGAAAACATCAATGCTGATTTTTAAAGAACATATTCTGTCATGACAGCACAAGTATATTGACAAAGTGATCTTCAACTCAATATTTTATTTGTAAGAAGAACAACATATTGTGAAGCGAAATAAAAGCAACACTCTCTGCGGAATGAACAACCTTTGTCACCAATGACAGGTAACACCTGTGACAGGTAAAACCAATGACACATCGAATGGAAATTAATGCTCCATACCGAAGCAGGCAATTGAACTAAAACGGCCCATTCATGTAACTAATCAACTAGTATTACAGTATCATAGAATAATTATGTTATTATTGTTAACCCCTAAATAGTTATTATAATATAAATGGTTAATACCATAACACCAATGGCGTATAATACTAATCTATTATTCCCACAAAAAGTTTCATCAATGCTGATTATGAAAGAACATATTTTGTCATGACAACATAAGTATTGATTAAGTAATTTACAACATTTGGTTTGTAAGTAAACCAAAATGTTTTGAAGGCACATAATTTGGTTTTATTGAAGTACCACTGAACGACCTGTGCTAGTGTAGCAACTAACAACTGGGATACGTTTCTCTATGTTCCTGTTTGAATCACCGAATCGCACATAGTTTGTAAACACCAGCACGCAACATTTGTACCGGTTTTTCTCGAACAGATCGAAAAAGGCCGACATATATGAGACTGTTCACGGAGGAATTGCGCAATAAAATCCAAGTTGCTACAAATTTATACGACGACGGCAATAGTTGTCCACGTTAAATGCAACCATCAAACAAAATATAGCAAATGGAAAAGTTAGTATGAGAAACGCCAAACACATGATCAGCACGTTTCTTCCGGAACGAATCGACTTGAAAGTCGAAGACGGGATGGTAGCGAGTGTGCCGCTCTGTCCACCGATCGAACTCACTTGTGCTGTGATTTCACGGTGCGCACGAAGAATCGCGAAGAATATTCGTGTAGTGGAGTAAACAAGGGCGACAGCAGGACACACGATCGCGATTAAAACAACGAATATTAATGGGCCAACCGAGTCTGTAGAAATTGTTGTTTGATGTATACAGCAATCGAGGTTCCATGTTGCAACAAAAGGTGTTATTGTCGCGGCCATCAACGCTCCAGTTACACATACACCACATATTATGAAGTAGCATCGGTTTCGAGTGAGGACTTGTTCATAGGGGAACGGTTTCGTTATGGCGATCATCTTGCACACAGTCACCCAGCTGAGACTGTGCATTGAGTTGACGCCGAACCAAACCGAGAAAACCGCATCAATCATGGGAAGGGGGTTAATCGTGTCACGTACATTCGGTGTCGCACTGGAGCACAGGGCAGCGCTGATTGGCATCGCCGTACATCCGGTGGCGATATCAGAAAGCGTGAGCGAGAACACGAACAGCGTCGTGCGATCTTCGCGAAGTTGTCGATATCTCGCGATTACAGCGATCACGAGAGAGTTCAACGTTATGTTCATGACGATCACTGCACAGATTGTCTTGGGTCTTGAAGACATGATTGCGAGTCTGATCAAGTGATCAACTAATAATGTAGCATCGTAGAAATCAATCATAGAAAAGTTGGCGAAGGAGTCGCGAATGTCCGCACAGCTAATTACTGACCACCCGGCGTGGTTTGTGGTTTCAGAACTATAATACAATAGCACTTGACGCGCGCTATTGAAATTGTTTTTCCAATATATTATTGTAAACTGCATATTATAATCCATATCGATGATTCGTCGGGCGTGTCAAATGTAGCACGTCCACTTACGTACACCAACGTTGACAGAGTGCGTTACGATACCTTCTATATTAACAATGCGGCATGCTACAAATTGCTGGGATAGAGAAGCTGGTCAAAGCCATGATTACGAGTCTGATCAAGTGATCAACTAATAATATAACATCATATAAATCAATCACAGAAAAGTTGGTGAAGGAGTGGCATGTCTGCACATCTAATTACTGATCTCGCGACGTGATTTGTGGTTTCAGAACTATCATACAATACCACCTAACACTCACAACAAACGTACGTACGACATTGTCAAATGAAACGTTATAATGCAACATTAGTGTGCAACAGTACTGAAACACAAGTCACATCCACAATAATACATGAACAGAAGATATATTGACGCTATGGAAAGCTATGTTTTATTGTTGTTGTCGCAGCTCAAATATATCTCACTATAATTTTTTTCTCCAAAAACATGTTTATCTTCGCCAACTGGTAACGTGGAGAATATTCGCCCAGCTTTGTGTACCAGTTGGAATGATAATAATTGTGCTTAGATGATTCGCTGTTAAGATGTAAACGTCCTAATAGTGTTGTTTTGTACTGTATTTTATTCAGTTCCAACAGATCTGAAGACCCAATACAACGACTGATAACAAAAGAATATAAGAACAATACGTATAAATAATAAAAACAGTAAGAACATTTGTTATAATAAGGGTATTAAACCACACAATACCGACATTAGTAACACAACAAGCTAACATGTTAGCATTATACATATAACTGTTTTTGAATTTCAGATCTGAAAGCATTGGCTCCTATAAATATATCACAAGTGGGTTCAGTTAATTACAATGTGTTGAAAGTAGTCACATATCTATTTAAAACTGAATATTTCGTAACGTTGATGCTGCTATTGGAAAATCTATTAGGAGTGTAGTTTCTTAGAGATCTCGAAGATCAATGATATTGAACATTTCCTACCAGATAGTACGAATCTAAATGAGAGTGCACACACTTAGGTAGATAGATCAGATCTGCAACTTGCCTAGGATGTTGAAGTGTAACAGTTTTGGATTTGTAACACATTATACTTAATGTTTTTATTTAACTCCTTCGAATTTATTGATAAAAGTACGTTTCCACGGATTACAAATAACACTACAACTGACATCTGACTAGAGATATATACTAGGATCGCAAACCTTGTTCATCAGTAAATGTTGTGCAAATGCGCTTAATAAAACCACACAGCTTAAATGTAGCCTTAGACATCACGACTAATATGATATTTAACATTCAACTTACTAGTTAATGTGAATCCTCCAAGATCTTTGACAGCGATGACCCTGGGTAGAGACTGACTTAATATAGCGTAGTCAAAAGATAAGTATTTCTTTTTGTTAGTGAAATTCATTATGCAGCATTTGTCTGCATTAAGTTTGAGGTGCCAGGTCTCACACCACTGTTCAGATCCTTCTGCACCAAATGACAATCGGTCACCGACGAAATTTCTCTAAACAGTTTGGAATCATCAGCAAAGATTGATATTTCACATGAAATAACATTATTAGTGAGATAATTAATTTAAAAGACAAACAGAAGTGTGCCAATTCGTGAACCTTATGGTACACCAGACAACACCGGCTTCCAGTCAGCTGCTTTGAGTTCGAGTACCACACGTTGTTTTTTGCTGAGAAGGTAAGACTGCAACCATTGTATACATTGCCCAGAATACCCATATGATTTAAGCTTGTGAATTAACAGAGGGTGGCACACTGATTCATAGGCTTTACTGAAGTCCAATTAAACATAATCAACTTGTTTCTTATTATTAATAGATTCAGAAATGGAGTAACAAGCTAGGTTAGATACTGTGCTTCTACACCTCACAAATCCGTGTTGGCTGCCCGAAATGGTGTTACGCACATGGTTATACAATGAGTCATACACCACTTTTTCAAAATCTTTACTAAATAGCAATAACAAAGAAATAGGTTTGTAGTTACATACATTTCGTTTATCTCCCTTCTTATACACATGAATAAAATTTGCGCGTTTAAAAACAGGTAGGACTACTAGAGTAGACCCAATTAATTCCTACTAGATGGAATCAGGTTTTGCGCAAATAGCCTAGGTATTTCACTACTTCTGTCGAAATACCTAATTTGTAAACTACTGCACACGTTCTCTCATCTACCTGGTAATTGATGAACTGCTTGCCAGTCATTCTAATATATTTACATTCGTCACATAGGCATTGTGGATAAATACATACTGTAATGTTCTCTACTGAATAACCAATACCTCGTTACCTCAGCTAGAAGCGATCTGCTACCCGGGGGCGTTTTCTTAAGTGGGGATGGATCGGTGATTTACTTCCGTGTTCTTGTGATACGATTACGGTGAGAGTGATTTTGAGACGGTACCCCCTTTCCAGGTGTGTTTGGACCCAGCAAAACTAGTTTCTGAACAGGGAAAAGGGATAGCAGAAAATCAGCTTTAGCTCGCAATAATAAAATTGATATTTGCCAAATGCACTGTTAAGTAGTCAATTAATTTAAAGTAAAAAATCATGCGTTTCGGCTGATGCACCTCTAAGAGTTAATAAAACATAACCATTTGTAGCTACAATTAAGAATGCCACACAATTAACCAGTCACGTGATATTCTTGATTTTAATAGCACTAGGTTAGTTTTCTTTATCTCTTTTGTTTTACTTTAATATATACAGGTAGGAAAAGACGGGACATGTCCGCCCGATGAGGCATGTCCTGTCGAACCATTATTGTATCCAGTAAAGACAGGACTGACCGCCACATCATCTGACTAAGTCGCCTTGAATTCAGTTCAAGAAGGAGGCAACCGACAATTGCCGAAATGTCGCTGTATTGAGTAAACGGTGTAATTGTGATTAAGAGAACATTAATTTTAAACCCGAGCTATTCCCATTTAGAACACGACCCCTCTAAAAAAATCACTGAAATAAAAACCGAACAGAAGCCATTATGAAGTTTCCGTGCACCTCCCACTTCCATTCATGCGTATTTATGGATTGACATTTAGAATAAATCCGATGGTTTATCAGCATGTTCATTTTTATTTCGATCGAGTATCGTCATTGACAAGGCCACGAAATATTCCTACGTGAAACGAAAATAAACTATGTTTCGTCGGAAATCTGCCTAATTCCGATGCATATCGCCACCTATCAAGATGATGAAACGCTTCTATCAAACGAAGTCCGCTAAGTTTCGCTGGAAGTAGTTGTTGCTCTCCTCTTTATCCCTGTAGTCCGGGGTGACGCGGGCACCGATACCGGTCGTCGATTTTTGCTCCCCTTCCTCTTCGTCACTGATCCCGTTTCATTGATGCCTGTACCAACTATCTCCACTCCCCACTATCCCTCGCCCTCAATCTCCACTCAACTCCCACTCCCGCTAAATCTCTCTTCACTCAGTCCTCCCATCTCAGTCTCTCTCTTCCTCTTCTCCTTTTAACCTCCACTCTAAGCGCATCCGCTCTATTCGTCAACATTCTTTCCACACGTCCAGCCCACGTTAGTCGGCTCCTTACCAGCTCACTTGTGAGACTCTCTCTCATACCAATTTCACCCCTCAACTCCTCCAGGCTTCGCTTGTCTATTCTATTCTGTTTCTTCCAGCAATTCTTCTCACCCAGTTACTCTCATAAACCTGCAGTTTCTCTTGTTTTTGTGTCATCGCCATGATCTCTAGGCCGTATATGTAAGCTGATGTTGTGAATGAGCTAAGCCCCCTTTCCGTTTATCTCCCATCACCCCTGCCACTTTCCTCCATGCACTTGCCCCAGCTTGTAGTATCCTGCGAATTTCCGTCTCCGTGATGCCGTCCCCGCAAACCGCTCAACCAAGATATACAAAGCTGTCTCGTAGTTTCAGGTTCTTCCCATACACTCTGATATCTAGATCTATTTTTGTTGCCCGATCCAAAGCACCTCTGTTTTACCTAGACTTACTCTCAGTTCATGTCTGCCAAAGATGTCCTTCCACTCTATCAACATTTAAACACCATACCATTATTTAAAAAGGGTCCGAGAAGTATGCCAGATAATCATAGACCAGTGAAATTAGAAAGGTTAAATAAAGACCATATTGTGGATTTCCTTTTTAGGGATACGTTATTAAATCCATTGCAACATGGATTCCTAAAAGTGAGGTTATGTTAAAAAAAATTAAGTTTTTTTGAAAGTAATTATTAAGTGGATAGACGAGGGATCCCTAGTAGATATGATCTTCTTAGATTTTTTTAGAGCTTTTGACAAATAGGCACATCAAAGAATACTACTTCAATTAAAAGCAAATGGTATCGGGGATGGCATAATCGATATATATATATATATATATATATATATATATATATATATATATATATATATATATATATATATATATATATATATATATATATATATATATATATATATATATATATATATAGAACAATGGTTGACTGAAAAAAACTGCGTTTTGAACAAGATGGGTAGGTTTTAATTTGGAAATCAGTTTTGAGTAGGGTACCACAAGGATCAGTATTAGTATTTTTATTAAATTTAATATATGTTCATGATTTGGACAGTAATAAAACAATCAACGTACTGAAATTTGCGGATGACACAAATTTTTTTTAGAAAGGTTAACAATGCTGGTGACAGACAACATTTACAAAACGATCTAGACATATTAGTTAAATGGTCAGAAAAGTGGCAGATGTTATTCTATGTTGGGAAATGTAATGCTTACATAGAAGACGCGGGAACTTGGATAAAAACTACAAAATGGTAGATATTGTTTTAGGCACTACTGTAAAAGAAATGGACTTAGGAGTAACAATAAGTACTGATGTGAACATTTCGTAGTAGTAAGGTGTTGCAGCTTCAAATGGTAATCAAATTCTTGGGTTAATTAGGAGAACTATAACATACAAGGAACAACAGCTAATTATACCTTTGTATAATGCAACAGTTAGATCTCAATTAGAACACTATATACAAGCGCGGATACCATATCATAAGAAGGATATACATGCGCGTGAAAGAATACAGAGCAGAGCAACTAAATTGATACCAGAAATGAGAGACATTAGTTATGAAAAACGACGAAACTGATGTGTTTTAACAACCCTCCATAAAGGAGGTTAACAGGAGATCAAATTGACGTTTTGTTAAGATGTTGAGTGAGTATGAAAATATTAAGATACCTTTTTTCACTCAAGAAATATATTACAACTAGAGGACATAACGTAACATTAGTAAAGCGTCAGTGTAGATTTGTTATCACAGAGGATATTAAATCAATTGAACTAATTATCTACAGAATGTGTAACTGCTAGCAGCGTGAATATGTTTAAAAACAAGGTTGACACATATCTCAGGAGAGCGGGTTACACATAGATAAAAAAAACGTTGGACTCTCGATAAGCCTATATCTTCATTGTCCCCATCTGGGCCTTTGCCTTGGATGGTAATCTTGTTCAATCTTGTTACACCGTCCTTGAAGGACTGTCTCACTGTCAGCTACTACTGCTTGGTCATCTGCATTGATCATTTGGCGGAGAATGTCCCTCGCTCTCGCTGTCCTCCAGATCAGCTCCACTACTGCGATGAACAATAGTGGGCTTAGCGCACTCCCCTGTTTGAGGCCGACCTCCACCCTGATATCCTCCGATATTCCTGTTCCGGAAACTATTCGACCTTTTGTCTCTTCACATGTGCCTTCGGCCATTTTCACCTCCTCCTCTTGGATACCCATCTACCTCACCTTGGCCATGGTCTCTCTCGGAACAGTGTGGTATGCCTCGTAAAGGTCTATGAATCCAACAGCTATAGTTTCAGTTGTCTCAGAGTGAACATCACGACCGTAGTACCTCTTCCTCATCTGAAACCTTGCTTTCTTTTAACATTTCACTGTCCGCTATCCTTCCATCCAGAATCCTCTCTAACACATTCAGAACATGACACAGCATCGTGATACCTATATAATATAACATAATAGAAATCAATCATAGAAAAGTTGTTGAAGGAGTGGCATGTCCGCAGAGCTAATAACTGACCACGAGATGTGGCTTGTGGTCTCAGATCGATCATACAATACCACCTCATTGTTGACGACCATTCGCTAAGCACACTTAACAGTTTTAGGGGATATCTTCCAAGATAACTACAGACGCAAAATAGGCAGATATAAGGAGGAGGATTGATCTGAAGGAAGAGATTAGGATACATTTCAGCCTAAAAGGGGAACAATAGCAAGAAACCGGACGATGTGGTCAGGTCACTTGGTGCGGACGGAGGAGGGCCGATTACTAAAGAAAGTACGACCTAGAAATGATTAAATAGCCGGGCCGTAGGATAGGGGACCGCAACTGAGATGGGAGGACTGCTTCAAAAGGGATGTTCGAAAGACAGAGGAGGATAACAAGTGGAGGCAGAAGGCTGACAGTTGGAAAGGGATTACAGCTGAGGCGGTTCAGCAATACATGAATTAGCCTCACCGCTTTATAAAGGAAGCATCGAGGAAGAACAGATCCCCGTTTCTCCAATTACCTTTGACTTCCACACATTTCTCAACAGATGGAAAGCTACCCTTGCTTTGCTGATCAATACGTCACAATGGTTACCCAGATTTTCTGCTTATATATCGCGCTGGTTAATAAGTCAACGATCATTCAACTTGATAAATGTTTCAATTTTAAAACACATTCTAAGTAAACCAGTGACATGATATTCTTGATTTTAATATATAGCACGCCATTCTTTCGTCTTTTGACATTAGCCGTGTCATGATGATGGTCAAGGTGATCTATGTAGGGGCCTAAAAAGTCATTCTGGCCCCAGAAATGGCAATTTACCTGTACTCCTGATTAAACCCTACTTGTCGTATAAATGTGGGTGTTTAATAATTTCATCCCCGAGCTATTCGCATTTGGAACACGATTCCCCCTAAAATTGCTGAAATAAAAACCGAAATCTTTTTAAGAAGCCATTATGAAATATCCGTGCACCTCCCTCCCCCATTGATCCGTATATATGGCTTAACATTTTATATAAATCCGATGGTTTTTCAGCCTGATCATTTCGATTCCGATCGAGTATCGATATTGATCAGGCAACGAAATATTCCTACTTCAAACGAAATAACCTACATTTCGTCTGAAATCTTCCCAATTCTGATGCAGATCGAGTATCGCCACCTATCAAAATGAAGAAATGCTTCCATCAAACGAAGTCCGCTAGGCTTCGCCGGAAGTAGTTGTTGCTCTCCTCTTTATCCCTGTAGTCCGGGATGACGCTGGCACCGATATCGGTCGTCGATTTTTTTCCCTTTTTTTTCCGTCACTGATCCCGTTTCACTACCAACTCTCTCGGCTATGTACTATCCCACACCCTCGTCCTCCACCCAACTCCCACTCCCTTCAAATCTCTCTTTACACAGTCCTCCCATCCCACATATATATATATATATATATATATATATATATATATATATATATATATATATATATATATATATATATATATATATATATATATATCCCATCACCTCTTCAACTTTCTTCCATGCATTCGTTTCAGCTCGGATTCTCCTGCGAATGTCCGTCTCCTTGCCGCCGTCCCCGTAAACCTTTCCACTAAGCTATATAAAGATGTCTCGTTGTTTCAGGGTCTTCTCATACAGTCTGATATCTAGATCTTTTTTCTGCTGCCAGACCCAAAGCACCTCCGTTTAATCTAGTCTTATTCTCATTCCATGTCTGCCAAACAGTTCCTTCCACCCTATCAACATTTAAACATCATACCATTATTTAAAAAGGGTTCGAGAAGTAAGTCAGATAATTATAAACCAGTGAGTTTAACATCAGTGATTTGTACATTATAAAAAGGTTAAGTAAAGAACATATGGTAGATTTCCGTGTTAGGCGTACCCTGTCAAATCCTTCTCAACATGGATTCTTAAAAGCGAGGTTATGGCTAAAAAATATGTTGTTGTTGTTGAAGGAATCGTTAAGTGAATAGACGAGGGATCACAAATAGATATGATTTACTCAGATTTTCAGAGCTTTTAATAAATTGCCACATCAAATATTACGACTTCAATTAAAAGCACACGGTATCTTGGATGGCATAATCGACATATATAGATGAATGGGTGACTGGTTTCAAATTGAAAAACCGATTTGAGTGGGGTACCACAATGATCAATATTAGGACATTTATTATTCTTAATATATATCAATGATTTGGACAATAATATAAAAAGCAACGTACTGAAATACGCAGATGACACAAAGGTGTTTAGAAAGGTTAACAATGATGGTGATATACAACATTTACAAAACGATCTAGACAAATTAGTTAAATGGTCAGAAAATTACAGATGTTATAGAATTTTGGGAAATGTAAATGCATACTTGCAGGACAAGGGAACTTTGATGTTAACTATAAATTGGGAGATACTGTTCTAGGTACTACTGTAAAAGAAAAAGACTTAGGAGTAACCATAAGTGCTGATGAGAAAGTCTCATAGTAGTGTGGTATTGCAGCTCCAAATGGTAATCACATTTTTGGGTTGATTAGGAGAACTATAACATACAAGGAAAAACAGATAATTATACGGCTGCATAAATGCAACAGTTATGTCTTAATTAGAAACTGTATACAAGCGTGGAGACCATATCATAAAAAGGACATATATAAGCTTGAACGTATACAGTGCAGAGCAACTAAAATGATTCCAGAACTGAGAGATACTAGTTATGAAGAACGCCGAAAATAATGTATTTTAACAACCCTAAAGACAAAGATGATAAGACATGGTCAAATTGAAGTTTTGTTAAGATTTAGAATGGGTATGTAAATATTAACATACATTTTTATCACACGAGAAATATAGTACAACTAGAGGACTTGTTGTAACATTAGTAAAGCATGAATATAGATTGGATATCAGGAAGTACTCCTTCGCACAGAGGACAATAAATGAATAGAACTAATTATCTAGAGGTTGTGTAACTGCTAGCAGCGTGAATATGTTTAAAAAGAAGGTTGACAAATATCTCAGGAGGCCGGGGTACACACAGATGCAAAATGCTTGACTCTCGATAAGCCAGTAGCTTCCTTGTCCCCTTGGAAAATGGGCATTAGCCTTGGATGGCAATCTTGTTCAGTTGTGTAAAACCGTTCTTGAAGGTCTGTCTCACTGGCAGCTACTACTGTTTGGTCATCCGCATTGATCATGGGTCACCTCCACTACTGCTATGAACAACAGTGGGCTTCGCGCATTCCCCTGTTTCTGGCCGACTTCCACACTGAAATCCCCCGATATTCCCGTTCTGGACAATACTCTAGGAGTGGCATGTCCGCACAGCTAATTACTGACCACTCGACGTGGTTTGTGGTTTCAGAAGTATCATACAATACCACCTGACGCACAAAAGTGAAGCTTGTTTACCAATATATTATTAAAAACTGCATGTTAAAATCTTCTATATGTGTCATTGTTGACGACCATTCGCTAAGCGCACTAAACAGTTATTAGGGAATATCTTCCAAGATAATTAACAACAACAACAATAACAACACATTTAAACACACACGCACGCACGCATTCACCTACTCCTCTTCCTGATCGTCACCATTCTCTTCTTGTCATAATCATCATCGTCTCCTTCTCCATATCATCTTCTTAAATGCTATCCGCATCCTCGTAATTTTCCTCATCATCTTGATCATTTTGGTCATCTTGTCATCATCCTCAGCCTCATGATGATGGCATCCTCATCATCTTGTGACCCTCTTCTTTTTCCTCATCAGTATCATCCTATTCAGCCTCTTTATCATAAGCGTAATAATCTCCTCATTCTCGAAATCATCCTAATCATCATCACCATCTTTTTTATATCATATTTATCATAATTACCATCCTCCTCCTCCTTCTTATTATATTCTTCACCATCATATTGTTTTCATCAACATAATCATTATTATTATCCAAATTATAATCACACCAATTTTCCTCCTCTTCAATATCATCATCATGTTTGTCATCATCATCATCATCATCATTATTACGATACCGGTTAATTATTCCATAAACGGTTGAGTATTACATAAACGGTTGACTATTACATTCCCCTCCCTCATGCAGGCATAACAAAAACAGTGGATTGTGTTTTGCGGCCACATGTTCAACAGCAATGATCTTACCATCCCGCGTCCTCTTTTTCCCTTCTTGTTTGAGGCCCATTCATATTCATAATGCACACAAGTTGCTATTTCACCATCATTCATGTAACAATGACCATTCTCACCACGTCCTTTGTAATTTCCTTTGATATTATGATACCCACACCATTGCTCTTCCCATCTACTCCTGCGTGCAGCATCTTATACGAACCCGCTCTATCTCCCTTCCACTTGGTTGCTTGGATACTAAGCCTCTAATTTCCTTCTATCCATCATGTTTGTCACTTCTAGTGACTCCCCCCTCCCATTGTTCCCACATTCAAACTTCCCACCCGGACATCGCATTTCGATCGCTGCCGGCGGAACGATCCACCAGGATTCACTACTGCCAGAAGGCACGGTGCCTCAGCTACCCCAGACGCGGTAACTATATCCTCTTTCCGTGTCTATGCCATTCATGTATTTTGGTACGTCACGACCACTGCAGTGCTGCCCTGGCTGACCTACAGTGCAGTAGATATTCGGATGGTTCCTTCCCTTTAAATGAGCTGCTTACAAGACTATCCAACCCCTCCTGTCCGCGTTTTTAAATCATATATGCCCTTCTCCTAGATGAGCTCTCTGCCCTGACTATCCAGCCCCACCTGCTCCAGTTTTTAATTCCGAGAGATCCTTCTTTTCTGAAATAGTATAATTTTTATTTTTTACATGGGTCGTTTTACAGAAACTGTCACTTTTATTAATTCAACACTATATTATTAATAAATATAACGCTTTATTGTGAACTATTAGAAACTAGAAACATATTTGAACCAACAATCACATACAATCAGTGAGTTATGCAACACTACAATGAGCTTGTATTTTCATGCACCTGTTACGTCAGTGAACAACTGGCCCATGTCTTTGGCGTTATTATACATATGTTGTGACTCTACTATAACATATGAAAGTTTGCAGTGCTAAAGATCACATGTAAATGTTATTTGAGAGTACTTAGTAAAGTTTCATCAATGATCTCAGATTTGATATATATCTTTAAATGCAATTTCGCATTTTCAAGCAGATAATATATCAATGGTCTACTTTCCGCACCTGTGCGATTCCGGAAATGTTTAATTGTGACGAACTTAAATGCACTATTTTAAAATTGTAAAAGCCAGTTTCCAAATTAATGGCAGTGAAAATATTCTTTATAACACCAATGTCGATCCGTGACACCAATGGCAGTTTTTTTTATGTTGTTCTCCAGTTTACTTATGTCAAAACTACATTTTCTTATACAACATGTATACAAACATTATGTGTTCATTCGTCAATTTCATATACATTCCATATGGCTTGAGAAAACATTGTAATTCCCAGCATAGCAGGTGCACCATTGCCAAAATAAAATACATATGATCTCAGATGACATACATTCAATGATCATTTCAGTAGTAAATAACTTTTCTTATTCAACACTATAAAACGAGCATAAAGGACCACACTGAATAATACCATCATCGGTGTGACTAGTGGTCATAAGTATTGTTATGTACCTAGTAATAACAATGACAGGTAACAACAATGACAGATTGAATGAAAAACAATTACAGAATCATAGATGGATTATGACACTATTGTTAACCCCAAAATATTAAAATAATAAGACCATTGGCTCATAATAAATCCGCTCTTTCTTCTTGTCACATTTTTTTCGAAATTATGAGAAAACAACTTACAGTACTGTTATTTGGGATTGTCATAAGTGTTATGTCTTCTGTTTTATCTATACTTGTGAAAGTGTAATTTAGTAATTGTGCTTGGGACAGATAGCACCAATTACATATTCTATTCTTCCCATAAAAAACCTCATCAGTGCTGTTGATCAAATAACATATTTTGTTGTGACAACACAAGTATATTGATAAAGTGATCTTCATATCAACGTTTTATTTGTAAGAAGAACAACATATTGTGAAGCGACATCAAAGAGACACTTTCTGCCGAAAGACCAACCTTCGTCTGACGCTTCTGTATCGACAGTGGGTGTTGATATCATGGTCAATTTTAACCGGCAGTTTCAGCTATATTACGACAAACAACGTACTGTCAAAATCTAAACAAGTGTACTACAAGTGTAGCAATTAACAACTGATATACGTTTCTCTGTATTCCTGTTTGAATTACCGAATCGTACATAGTTTGTAAACACCAGCACGCAACATTTGTACCGTTTTCTCTCGAACAGATTGAAAAAGGCTTACATATATGAGACTGTTCACAGAAGAATTGCACAGTAAAATCCAAGTTGCTACAAACTTATACGACGACGGCAAATAGTTGTCCACGTGAAATGCAAGCATAAAGCAAAATATAGCAAATGGAAAAGTTAGTATGAGAAACGCCAAACACATGATCAGCACGTTTCTTCCGGAACGAATCGACTTGAAAGTCGAAGACGGGATGGTAGCGAGTGTGCCGCTCTGTCCACCGATCGAACTCACTTGTGCTGTGATTTCACGGTGCGCACGAAGAATCGCGAAGAATATTCGTGTAGTGGAGTAAACAAGGGCGACAGCAGGACACACGATCGCGATTAAAACAACGAATATTAATGGGCCAACCGAGTCTGGAGAAATTGTTGTTTGATGTATACAGCAATCGAGGTTCCATGTTGCAACAAAGGGTGTTATTGTCGCGGCCATCAACGCCCCAGTCAACCATATACCGCATATTATGAAGTAGCATCGGTTTCGAGTGAGGACTTGTTCATAGCGGAGCGGATTCGTTATGGCGATCATCTTGCACACGGTCACCCAGCAGAGACTGTGAATTGAGTTGACGCTGAACCAAACAAAGAAAACCGCATGAAGCTTGGGAAGGTAGTTAATCGTGTCACGTACATTCGGTGTTGCTCTGGAGCACAGGGCAGCGCTGATGGGCATCGCCGTACATCCGGTGGCGAGATCAGAAAGCGTGAGCGAGAACACGAAAAGCGTCGTGCGATCTTCGCGCAATTGTCGATATCTCGCGATTACAGCGATCACGAGAGAGTTCAACGTTATGTTCACAACGATCACTACACAGATTGTCAGAGTCTTCACATCGTCGAAGTCGCTTGCATCCATGTCGATCGTTTGCCGGGAGTTTCCAATTTAGCACGTCCGCATGCGTTCACCAACGTTGACAGATGCAGTTACGATGCAGACTTCGATATATATTAACCATGCGGCATGCCACAAATTGCTGGGATAGAGAAGCTGGTCAAAGCCATCATTAATGATGCTGTTCAAGTGAGCAATTAATCGTATAGCATCATAGAAATCAATCAGAAATGTTGGTGAAGTAGTGACATGTCCGCACAGCTAATTACTGGCCACCCGACGTGGTTTGTGGTTTCAGAACTATCATACAATACCATCTAACGCACACAATTGAAGCTTTTTTTTCCAATATATTATTACAAACTGCATATTAACAAATATTTATTTGTGTCATTGTTAATACTACTAATAATAATAATAATTAACTTCTATGGCGCCTATATCCTCAAGTCAGTATCAGAACGAGGGACAAACGAACATTTATGGTGAAAATGCAATTTGGATTAGATATGTTTTGAGTTTTTTTCGGAAAATAGCTATAGTTTCAGATGTTTTTTAAAGGGATGGAGAGTTCATTCCAGATCGTAGCCGCAGCGACAGAGAAAGCACGTTTACCCAAGTTAAATTTTGTTTTAGGTACAATAAGTTGTGAAATTGATTATCTGAGCTGCCTTTGAAATATGCAGGAGACTAGCCAAGTAGTGCGGTTGTTGTGTTGATAGAGCACGATATGTAAGATTGGACATCTTAAAATTAATTTGATAAGAAGTAGAGAGAGAAGGCTGACAATTGGGAAGGGATAACAGCTGAGGCCATGCAGCAATAATGACATAGCATCACCGATTTATGCAGGTAACAAGGTGGAAGAAGATATCACAGTTTCAGAATAACGTTGAATTGCAACTGAAAAGAGCGGATTCCGCCAATAACAAATTAGTCACACATGTACGCACGCAGGCAGGCACGCATGCACGCACGCTCTCGCCTACTCCTCTTCCTGATACTCATCATGTTCGTATTATCATAATCATCACCTCCCTCCTTCTCCGTATCATCTTGTCAAATACTATCCTCATCCATCATATCAATCACTTTTCATAATCCTCATCCTCATAATGATATCATTCTCGTCATCTTGTGAACCTCATCCTCCTTATCTTCCTCATCCATATCGCGCTCATCATCCTAATCATGGTGATCCTCATCATTATCATAATCGTAATAATCATAATCGTAATAATGTTCCTCATCCTCGCTATCATGCAAATCATCACCATCATCTTTCTCACCTCGTATTCATCATAATTATAATTATCCTCCTCCTTCTCATCATCAACATCCTCCTCGTCTTGTCATCATAATCATCATTATCATTATCAGAGTTATAATCACACAAATGTTCTCCTCTTCAACACCACCATCATCTTTACCATCATCATTATTATTACATTACCTGTTAATTATTAATTAAACGGTTGATGTTTACATAAACGGTTGATTATTACATTTCCCCTCTCTCATGCATGTATTTTAACAATCGCTTTGTCCACCTAACACCAACATGTTCAGGCATCACCAACATTTCTACTCCCACTTCATCAACACTGGTCATTCGGCCTCTTTTCATCTTCTTCATTGCTCTCTCTCTCTCTCTCTCTCTCTCTCTCTCTCTCTCTCTTTCTCTCTCTCTCTCTCTCTCTCTCTCTCTCTCTCTCTATCTTTGCATTCCCGATCTCATCGAACTTTACTTGTCCCTCTACTGCACTCGGTATTTGTTGGTCATTGTTTTCCCTTTGGTTTAGCAGTTCCTTGAAATAGTCCTCTCATAACTGTCAGTGACTAGCTTCCTATTCTTGTCTTTGATTACTGATCCAGATTGTATATATCCTTGCTCTCCCATTCCTCTTTCGTGCCATCTGATATATCGAATTCTTTCCGCAATCTTCATCCAACATTTTGAATAGCTCCTCCTCCATTTCCCTCTTTGCTTTGTCGACGGCTCACCTAGCCACCTCCTTCTTCTATCCGTACAGTTGATGTAATGTTGTATCCTTTTCTTGTCCATTCTCACTTCTATCACCTTCCATATCTCTCTCTTTTCTCCAATTGCCTTCCAAATTCTTCCGTCCATCAAGTGTGTTGTTTTGTTTTACAGACGTTTTGCCACACAGCTCATCTGCTATGCCTACAATAGCATATTTGATGGTCTTCCATTCTTTTTCCACTGTTACTATTGATGATCCAAGTCTCTGATAGTCCAATGTCAAACTCTCTTTGTATGCAACTGTCGTGCCCCACTGCTTTTTCAAAATATAATGGTCTCTCATCTCACTACTTTATCCTCTGTCCTCTTTTGCATGCCCACAACAAAAACTAGGGGCTTGTGCTGTGTGGCCACACTTTTCTTACAGTCCCCCATCCTCCATATCTGCTGTCTCCTCACTAGAACAGGTTGAGTTATGTTTTATGCTGGCCACTTCTATGCAATATGTTGTAGCTTTCCTGCTTCTTGGAGAATGTCCTGCCACGACCAGCCCGTCTCTCAAAACCAATTGCCTGGAGGCGCGGTGTGACTATTGTTAACTCCCCAATATTTAAGACCATAATACAAATGGCACTCTTTATTCTTGTCAGAAATTCATGGACATTATGAGAAAACAACTTATGATACTGTGATATGTGATTGTTTAAAAAAATATATTAGCGCTATGTTTTTTTTCATCTTTTCTTTATGGTCTGATATTCCGTGCAGCATAGCTTTGCCGTAGTCTATTCTGGAAATAACTAATGCATGCACTGTACACTTGGTTGTACTGGTCGTTAGAGTGTCACAAGTGGTAATACGCACTCCGGCATGTATGTGTTGCTTGTGCCGCCATCGAGAGTTCGGCGTCAATGGCGATTCCAAGATCTCTGACGACGGCAGATGTCGCCACAAGCTGACCGCAGATGTCGATGCGTGTTGTTGCTATTGACGCACAGAGGCTGCATGATCTTATGACAATGGCCTGCGATTTGTTCAATTATGATACAACCTTCGATATTAACAATGCGGCGTGATACAAATTGCTGGGATAGAGAAGCTGGTCAAAGCCAAAATTCTGATTCTGATCAAATGAGCACCTAATCATATAATATCATAGAAATCAATCACAGAACCATCTAACATTGTAGAAATCAATCATGGAAAAGTTGGTGAAGGATTGCCATGTCCGCACAGCTAATTACTGACCACGCGACGTGGTTTGTGGTTTCAGAACTATCATACAATACCACCTGACGCACACAACAAACGTACGTGTGAAATTATCAAAAGAAACGTTTCAATGCAAAATGATTGTGTAACTTAACATTTGTACTGAGACACAAGTCATACCCACATTAATACATAAACACAGATGTATCATTATAAACTACGTTTTATTGTTTTTGGCGTAGCACAAATATACCTCACTATCATCAACCTGTTTTACTAAACATATATATTGATATTCACAAACTGGCAGCGTATGGGAGATTCATGCAGCTGTGTGTTCTCTGTGGCGGATCAACCTATAGGCAATATAGGCACGTGCCTAGGGCCCACGAAGGCAAGGGTCTCACGAAAATAGCCGAGCATATTTTTGTAGACTGAATGCTTCCGAAAACCAGTTATGTTTTGGCATATCCTGATGTAGGTCTTACATGTTTTAATGTTTTACAGACATTATAGAGGTGTTATTAAGGAGTGATCATTATTTATCGTGGAGCGAGTGAGCTAGGGAGAAGTATTGGCTGGATTTGAAATCCAACTCACCCCCAAATCCTGTGCACTAAAAACTGAGCCTTCCCTTCATTCCTTGGTTCCCATCCTGATAAATTATGGCCGCTCCCTGTTTTCAGCAGTGCTTTCCGAAAATTGCTCAGGAATTGATAGACCATTTTACAAGAAACCCACAATCACAGAACTTGGACAAGGATCTTCACAAATCGGCGAGATCGTACACGTCCAAGACAAGATACGTACAACGGAAATTCTTTGTTCGATGGCTTGCTAACGAGGAGAATGTAACGATGGACTGGTTAGTGCATTCTCCATCAACTGGAAATGTGTATTGTTATGTATGTAAGATATTCAGGAGCGGAAGTGATAGCTTTTCTTTGAATGGTTTCAATGACTGGGTAAAATGCGCACAGAATCACGACAAATGAGCGTAGCGATAGTCACTTAGTAGCTGTAAAGAAGGGGTTCGAAAATGCCAAAGCGCACCATGTTGATTCTGCGATCGCAAAGCAGCTGGAGAATGAGCAGCAATACTGGATCGAACTCCTCAAGCGCATCGTTGCCGTTGTTACCTTCGTAGCAGAGAGAGGACACCCGTTCCGAGACCACACCGAATTGTTTGGGCAGAAGTACAATGGTAACTACTTAGGCTTGTTATAGTTGCTCTCACAGTTCGTTCCTTTTCTGGCCGAACATATTCGCCAATGTGGAAATAAAGGAAGAGGTCAAGCATCATAGTTCTCTTCAACAATCTGTGAAGAATTCGTCAAGCTGTTATCGGACAGGGTGAAAGCGAAAATAATTGCTGACATAAAGAAGGCGAAGTACTACTCTATCAACAAAGATTCCACACCCGATATAGCACACACCGATCAACTGAGCATCGTCATGCGATACGTTCGGATTGATGGACAACCCGTGGAACACTTCCTGGCCTTCACAGACATTGAGAAAGACGAGGGAAAATACTTGTTCGAAACACTCAAGTCTTTCTTAGACGAATTCGGAATAAAGCTTGAGGATTGTCGTGGACAAACGTATGACAATGCGAGCAATATGTCTGGAACTTATTCTGGAGTCCAGGAACGATTTCACCAGGTGAACCCTCTTGCTGAATGGGTATCATGCGCAGCGCATAGCCTACATTTAGCTGGGACCGCAGCGGCCGAATCCAGCACTGATGCAGTCAGGTTTTTCGCCATCGCTCAGCGACTTTACACATTCTTGTCAGCCTCGCCACAGAGGTGGTCGAAACTATTAGAGAAACAGTCTCCAGTGGTAAAGAGCCTATCAGAAACACGATGGTCTGCTCGAGCAGATGCCGTGAAGGCGCTGGCATCAAACTACAAAGTACTACACAACTCTGTTGACGCGATAACTAGAAATTCTACCCAACCTCCACTTGTCGTGCACGAGGCAAAGTCTTTGGTGAGCAAACGTAGCTCTCTGAATATCGTCCTTATGTGTGTGGAACAACATCCTGGACCGAGTTAACAAGGCATTTCAAGCTCCAGGAATTGAGATCGGTTCAGTGGTTATGCATTACCGTGTCTTGCTAGAACACATCCATTCTTTGCGTGACTCAGAAAGATTTGATCGATTCGAGAATGAAGCAAAGTCCGTTGCACCAGGATTTGATTACGGTGATGAAAACAAGCGAGCAAAGAAGAGAAAGTTGTTCCACAACGATACACCAGAAGAGGTCAAAGTTAGCGACTGTCGAGAGAACTTCCGAGTGAACACGTATATATGCATATACATTATGCTGTGTAAATATAAATAGTGAAATGCTAACTTTTTCATGGGTTTAAATTCATGCGACCTTCAACATTTTGAACATGCAACGAGTATTACATCACGTGCGTGACGCCTTTGTTTCTCATAATATGTTTGACGCTCCCTTAAACCATCTCGAGCGTATTGGTGGCATATTGGCCCGAGGCCTTTGGTAAACATTGCTGTCATGACTATCATGCATGAACTACCAAGTTATGCCGTATTGGGGACGGGCATTTTTGTTAGTCTAACTATAATCGAGCTATCACATATGTATGTTTGTATGTAAGTTTTTTATGTGGTTATGTTAATGTGTTCCTTATAGACGGCTTGACCTCGGACGCAAAACTTTCAGGGATTAATCTACAACTCTATGATTGAAAAGTGACGCCTTTATTTTGTTTAAATACACAGTATAATCAATGGTTCTTTATGGTTTTTATGGTATATCAAATGTTCGCTACGTAAAGCGTTAACATCCAACAATCGCAGAAACCACCAAAACTTCGGAACGTAAGCTGTTTTTAGAGTACATAGCGCCATCTGGGCGGTTTATATTAATTATAGTAACTATAACAGTTGTGCTTGGCAACGACAACATGAATAAGATACTGACACAAGTTAGCAAGATGAAATTATCCCGTTCTGGGGACGGTAATTTTTACTAGTTATTATAATTGTGTTTAGATTATACGTTGTTATGATGTAGATGTCATAATACTAGAGTAGACCCTATTAATTCCTACTACGTGGAATGATGTTTTGTACAACTAGCCTAGGTACTTGACTACTTCTGTCGAAATACCTAATTTCTGAACCATTGCACATATTCTCTGATATAACGGGAAATTGGTGAATTGCTTGCCAGTCATTCTAAAATATTTACATTCGTCACATAAACACTGTTGATAAATGCTGTAGGTTTCTCTACTGCATAATCGATACCTCGTTAACTCATCGCGATCCTCTAAATCTCCTACATCAATAAATTGCATGACAGTAGTTGTCTGCTATCAGTATCACCTGGTATACTGTATTACATGCAAAAACCATCACCTGCACCGCCATATATATAGTATTTTCAAACCTATTAGTGGCTCTGGCATTCAACTGCGATATCGGAGTTACCACAAAGCGCAGCCACTGTTTAGAAGCGATCTGCTATCCAGGGGCATTTTCTTATGTGGGGAGAGATCAGTATTTTACTACCGTGTTCATGTTATACGAATACAATGCTAGTGATTTTGAGACGGTACCCCTTTCGAGGAATGTTTGGTCCCTGAAAAACTAGTTTCTCAACAGGGAAAATGGAAAGTAGAAAATCGCCATTTATTTGAATTAGCAAAATAAAAATGTGGCAAATGCCCTGGTCAGCAGACAACTAATTTAAAGGGAAATAAATGTCATACCGCATGATGAGGCATATCCTGTCAAACCATTATAGTATCCAGTAAAGACAGAGACTGCCGCCATACCATCTGACTAAATCGTCTCTGAATTAAGTTATTGAAGAATTCAGTCAGCGATTTCCGAAATGTCGCAGTAGTGATTAACCGTTGTAGTTTTGCTTAAGTGAATATCTGTGTTATAATGTATTATTATTCAAACATAGTGAACACTTCTGCGGCCAGAAAAGTAGTTTATGTGTACATAATAGCATAAGGCAAAACATATTAAAGAATACACTTTGACTCAATATATAGCATTCCATTGCTTCAACTATTGAAATTAGCCGTGTCGTGATGATGGTCATGGTGATCTGTGTAGGGGCATAAGAAGTCATTCTGGCCCCAGAATTTACAAAATTACCTGTACTCCTGTTTAAACCCTAGGTGTAGCATAAGTGTAGGTGTCTATTAATTTCATCCCGAGCTATTCGCATTTGGAACACGACCGCCCCCCCTCCTAACAATCATTGATATAAAAGCAGAAATATTTTCAAGAAGCCATTATGCAGTATCCGTGCACCTCCGATCCCATTCAACCATATCAATAGCTTGACATTTTGAATAAATCCGAAGGTTTATCAGCCTCTTAATTTCGATTCAGATCGAGTATCGCCATTGATCAGGCCATGAAATATTCCTGCTTCAAAAAAATAACTTATATATATATATATATATATATATATATATAAATATATATATATATATATATATATATATATATATATATATATATATATATATATATATATATATATATATATATATATATATATATTGACCAGTGAGACTAACATAGGGATAGACGAGGGATTACAAGTAGATTTGATCTACTTAGATTTTTAGAAAGCTTTTGACAAATTGCCACATCAAAGATTACGACTTCCATTAAAAGCACATAATCGACGTATATAAAGCAATGGCTGACTGGTTTCAAAGTGGGAATCATATCTGAGTGGGGTACCAAAACGATCTGTATTAGGACCTTAGAGTAACAATAAGTGCTGATGTGAACGTTTCTAACCAGTGTGGTACTGCAGTTTCAAAGGGTATTCTAATTATTTGGTTGATTAGGAGAAATATAACATACAAGGAAAAACAGCTAATTATACCTCTATATAACGCAACAATTAGGCCCCAATTAGAACACTGGATACAAGCGTGAAAAGCATATCGTAAGAAGGATATTGATTAAAAACTAGGTTAACACATAGTTCATTAGGGCGGGTTACATACAGAATCTCAACATGAATCCCTAAAAACGAGGTAATGTTTAACAAATATGTTATGTTTTTTGGAAGGAATAGCTAAGTGGATAGGCGAGGGATCACAAGTAGGTTTGATTGTTGCAGGCCGATGTCCACACTGAAATTCCCCGATATTTCCGTTCAGAACACTTTTATCTCTTCATCTGTTCCTTCGGCCATTTTCACCTCCTCATCTTGGATACCCATCCACCTCAATTTAGCCACGGTCTCTCTCGGAACAGCGTCGTATGCATCTTCAAGATCTATGAATCCCAGAGCCATATCCTCCGGTGTCTGCTATCAATCTCTTTTTCCTCAGTTGTCTCAGAGTGAACATACTATCTGCCATGCCTCTTCCTCTTCTGAAACCTTGCTGCTCTTCCCCCATTTCACAATCCACTATCCTTCCACTCAGAATCGTCTCTAAAATTTTCAGAACATGAAACAGCATCGTGGTACCTCGGTATTTTCAAAGGTCGTGAACATCTCCCTTTCGTTTCCACACAGGGACTATCAACCCCTCTCTCATGCAGATATTGAACAATCGCCTTGTCCTCCTAACCCCAACATGACCAGCCATCACCAGCATCTCAACTCTCACTTAATCAATATTTTCGATATATATATATATATATATATATATATATATATATATATATATATATATATATATATATATATATATATATATATATATATATATATATATATATATATATATATATATATATATATATATATATATATATATATATATATATATATACTAACCCTGCGGCATGCTACACGTTGCTGAAATAGAGAAGCTTGTCAAAGCTATGATTAACGATGCTGTTCAAATGAGCAACTAATCATATAACATCATAAAAATCAATCACAGAAAAGTTGATGAAGGAGTTGCATGTCGGCTCTAATTACTGACCACACGACGTGATTTGTGGTTCCAGACCTATCACACAATACCACCTAAGCACAAAATTGAAGCTTGTTTTCCATTATATTATTAAAAGCTAAGCACGCATAACAGTTATTGGGGAATATATCCAGGAGAATCACACAAGCAAAATTGGCAAATATAAGGAGGAGGTTTGACCTCAGGAAATATACTAGGATACTGTTCAGCCTATAAAGGAAGAATAGTAACTAGCCTGACGAAGATATTAGGATACATTTCAATAGTGTCAAACCTGACGATGTCCGCAGTTTACTGGTGTGACGGATGTGGGTCGAATACTAAAGAACGTACGGCCTAGGGTGATTAAACAGCCAGGCCGTAGGAAAGGGGAAGACCGCAACTGAGATGGGAAGACTGATTCAAGAGGGATGTTCGAAAGGCAGAGGAGGACAACAAGTGAAGGGAGAAGGTTAACAATTGGGATGGGAGAGCTGAGACGGTGCAGCAATACATGAATTAGTCTGACTGCTTTATACAGGAAAAAGGGATTTCCATTTCAGAATATCGTGGAATTGCAACTTCACACAGAGGATTCCGCCAGTAACAAATTAGTCACACACGCACGCACGAACGCACGCTCTCAAATACTCCTCTTCCTGCTCCCTCTCATACTCTTCTTGTAATAATCATCGTCGTCCTCATTCTCCGCATCAACTTCTTAGATACTATCCTCATCATCTTCATATTCGTCATCATATTCATCGTCTTCATCATCTTCTCATAATCCTCATCATGACGACAGCCTCATCATCTCGTGCTCCTCAACTTCCACCTTTTCCTCGTCCGCATCACCCTCATCACGCTCATAATTGTGATATTCATCATTATCATATATAATAATAATAATCCCCATCCTCGTTATCATCCTAAATCATCACCATCACTATCTTTCTCATCTATTAATCACAACTACTATCCTCCTCTTTCTCATCATCATAGTTCTGATCATCTTGTCATTATCATCATCATTATAATCACACAAATTTTCCTCCTTTTCAACATCTTTATCATCTTGATCATCTTAATCATTATTACAATGCCGGTTAATTATTTCATAAACTGTTGAATTTTACATAAACGATTGACTATGAGCATTACCGGTAGTACATAAGCGGTTGATTATTTCATTTCCGTCTCTCAGATAGGTATCGTCTTGTCCACCTAAACCCAACACGTTCAGCCATCACCAGCCTCTCCATTCGCATTTCATCAATACCTGTCACTCGGCCTCTCTGGATCTTCTTCATGTCTCTCTACTTATGCATCCCCGGTCTCCTCCAAGTTCACTTCTCCCTCTACTGAACTCGATAGTTCTAGTTCGCTATTTTCCCTTTGGCTTAGCGTTTCATTGAAATAGTCTCCCCAAATTTGTAACGCATCTTTCTTGTCCTTGACTAGCTCCCCATTCTTGTATTTGATTACTGATCCAGTTTTTACATCCTTGCTCTACACATTCTTCTCTCGTGCATTTTTTTTATATAAACTTCTTTCCGCAATGCTCGTCCAACTTTCTGCATAGTTCTTCCTCTATTTCCCTCTATGCTTTGTCCACGGCTCTCCTAGCAGCGTCCTTCTTCTACCCGTACAGTTGTTGTAATGTTGTATTCGGTTGTTCTCCGTTCTCCTTGATCACTATCATCTCCGATATCTGTTTTTCACTACTACTTTACCCTCTGTTCTCTCCTCTTCTGCATGCGCGCAATAGAAAACAGGGGCTTGTGCTGTGTGGCAATGCTCTTCCAGTCCATGCATACCTGCTGTCTCCTCACAACCAGCATGTCGAGTTATGTTTGATGCCAGGCATTCTATACGATATATTGTGGCTTTCCGCTTTTTGAAGAATATTCCTGCCACGGCCAGCCCGTTTCTCAAAATCAATTCTACCAGCACTCGACACTTTTGATTCTGAGTCGGCTGAAGAAGACTGCGGGATGCAGTGGAAATATACAGATCGAACACTATATTTCTTGAGAGGTAATTATGTTTAATATTAATAACCAAGAAATCGGATCATCACGCGAGAAAGAAGGTTGTGGCGGGGAACAATTAGTAGCACGCGGTCGGCGGATCGAAGGGCACGGCGCGGCTCATATGGCGTGAGCAGCGAGGCCAGGTACGACGGCGTCCGGTCAGGAAGGGCGCGGAATACAAGATCGAGTAGCTTGTTCGCAAACCGCCACTTCACCGGCAACCAGAAGAGTTGTTTCAGTGCTGCCGTCATGCTGTGCCGATCACCCCGCTTAATTAGTAGGACGACTCAGGCCGCCGACTGCTGGACCAATTCAAGGGGATCGTTCGTTTGTATTTTCACGTATGCGTGACATTTCGGCATAGGTGGTAATATGCATTCCAGCATGCATTTGCTACTTGTGCCGCCGTCGAGAGATCGGCGTCAATGGCGAATCCAAGGTCTCTGACGACGGCAGATGCCGCCACAAGCTGACCGCAGATGTCGATGTGTGTCATTGTTATTGGAGAGCAGAGGCTGGATGATCTTATGATAATGGTCTGTGATTGGTTCAATTATGATACAACCTTCGATATTAACAATGCGGCGTGCTACAAATTGCTGGGATAGAGAAGCTGGGCAAAGCCATAATTACGAGTCTGATCAAGTGAGCAACTAATCATATAACATCATATAAATCAATCATAGAAAAGTTGGTGAAGGATTGCCAAGCCCGCAGAGATAATTACTGACCACGTGATGTCGTTTGTGGTTTCAGAATAATCACACAATACCAATTGACGCATAAAACAAACGTACGTACGAAATTATCAAATGAAACGTTTCAATACAAAATGATATACCCACAACCACAATAATACATGAACGCAGATGTGCTGACGCCATTGTAAACCATGTTTTATTGTTGTTGTCGTAGCACAAATATACCTCACTATCATAAACCGGTTTTACCAAACAAATATTTATAATCGCCAACGGGAAGATTCGCTCAACTGTGTGTTCCAGTTGGAGTCTATATATAATCGAGCTACCGTATTTGTGTTTGTTTGTATGTTTGTATTGGTGCAGCGAAAACAATCTGGAGCTCAACGTAGGCAAAACAAGAGAAATGATCGTGGATTTTAGTAGAAAGAAATCTCCCCCTCCCCTTCTTCCTATTCGATCTTTCCTAAACATTACGTATCCTGTCATTCCTAATTCAGCATCTTTTATGCCTGTGTTGGCCCATGATTCGGTAATACCAATTATGTGAGGGTCAATATCTTCTACCATAATGTTTAATTCATTTTTCTTATTTACTATAATCCTAGCATTTAAACACACGCATCTATAACCTGCTTCAGACATGTTTTTCGGACATTTTGTTATTTGTTTATCTGTAATAGTAGTGTCTTGTCCTGCTTGATGCATCTCTAAGTAACCCCCTGCGCTTCTCGTTTAAATAGTGTTTACTGTAAAAAATATTAGTTATGCTACCCAATATTAGTTATGTTTACACCTGCTGTGAGTCCATCCGCAAATACTGCTGCCCCCATCCACTTAGATGAAGCCCGTCCTTCATGTACATATCCGCCCTTCCAACAAAACTTCCCCACAAGTCCACAAAACCAACTTCCTCTTCCCTACATAGCTTCTCGACTAGCATGTTAATTGCCATCCCCCGGCAATTTCGATATATATGACCCCTCCTTTCTATTACTGGTAAAATCCCTGACAGTATTACCTGCTCAACCCGCGTCTGCTTTAGTGTTCTGACCAAATTCCTGTATTTCCGGACTATGGCAGTTGTATCCTCCCCTTCTACGTTATTTGTCCCTACGTGTGCTAAAACAGATCCACCCTTGCCCGAACCTACTACGTTTTCTACCCTCTCAGTTATCACCTCTATTTTGGCCCCAGGCAAGCAAATTACCACGTCATCTCCCTTGTTTAAGATTCTGTCGGTGTTCCTAACTATTGAGTCCCCCACAAACACCCTCGTTCTCTTTCTCACCCCCTCTATCACTGCCTCGGAATAGCTCTTCCGATGGATCCCCTCCATCACATTCTGTCCTCCTGCCTTGTCACTTGGTGGCAGGCTGTTATCAGGCTCTCTCTCTCACTCATCAACCTGTCACCTTTCCCTCCCGTCTCCTGGCTAATTTGCCCTCCCGTCGCCTTCTATCCTGACACATTTCCTCCCGTCTCAATCTCTCTCATCGCCTTAACTATCGTCCCCCCCCCCGATTCCTTCGATACCGTCTTCCCCAATCCCCTTTCCTTCGATCCATTTTTCTTCCCTCCCATTTCTTTCTTTCTCGTCTCCTTTCGTCCTGTCTCCCTACGTCTTTCCTCCTTACGACCTTTCACCTTACCTCCACTCAGCCTCTTCCCAGGCTGAGGTGAACTCTCTCTAGCATCTCTCTCGTCGTCTTCTCCCATTTTATCATCTATTGTCTCCCCCCTCCCCACCAGAACTACTGGCACAACCCACCTGCTCCCTTCCCACAACTGCCACAACGAGCAGCATCAGCTGTTCTAACTCCACCTCAAGTTCCTTCATCCTCGTACATCCCCTACACTCAACACTAAAACTATCCGCCTGAACCCCAGTCCAGGACTTCTCACACCCGGACTTGACGACGTCCACCCAGTTGCTACAACTTCTGCATATTAAATGCCTTGTGGCCTTTACCTGCCGTTTGCACGGCGCCATCACAAAATTTAGACATAATCTGATTGCTACGTTAGCCTTGAATAAGGCTGTTTTGTCCTCAAAAAGACCACTTTAGGCTAATATATTTGCTAACTATGTCTTTTCTACTAAGCTCGCACGAGCAAAGAAAAAGCCTGCCACCTAGCGAATACGGAGAACACTGTGTAAACATAACAACGAAGTCAGTGTATACCAACTTACTTTATGTAAATGTATCACTTTATCTAATATATATATATATTTAACAATGTATAGTAGATAGTTTGGTACACCAGTTAAAGTCATGACCTGTAAACAAACTCCCCCTTATCGCTCGTTGAATTTGAGTCCGGGAAAAATACTGTATCTGTTAACAAAAACAGTTTTTTAATATATGTCTATAAGAAGTTTGTATATATAGTATATGTGTAATAGTAATACTTATTCTAACCAATATTCCATTGTTTCTGACTATTCACTATGCTACCTCAATTTTCGGATGGTAAACAACCCTATTAATGCTCACTGACTTCCCTGTCGGAGTCCGGAACTAACTTACTCTAAAATCTTGCCTCTGACTAATAATTAACAAAAACTGTTTTCTAATATACGTCTACAATACGTTTATGTATAATATATATGCAATGGTAATTCTTATTCTATTCGATATTCCACTTTTAACTATACATTCTCTGTCTCTGTTGATTCTTTACGTGGGTCAATGTTCAGAAACTGCCAATTTTTAAAGGACAACTTCAACACTATTTTTGAAAGGAAACATTCAGCACTATAGTATTAAAAGATATAATGTTTTGTCATTAACTATTCGATACTATAAGAACATTTGAACCGTCAATCACATACATTCACTGAATTATGCATGACTACAGTCAATTTGTATTTTCATGCGCCTCTTACGCCAATGAAAAACTGGCCGATGTCTTTAGCGTTATTCGACATATGTTGTGACACAACTCTAACATAGAGCTATAGTGCTATAGTACTAAAGATCGTAGGTAAATGTTGTTTGTTTCATGAATTATCTCAGATTTGGAAGCTATCCTGGAATGCAATTTTGCATTTTCATACATATAATCTTTCAGCTTCCTGCACTGCGCACGTATGATATTCCGAATATTTTAAATTGCCATGCATGCCCTTAAAAATAAAATTCCTCACACATGGAAAGACAGCATCCATGCTCTCCTATATGCAATATTTTCAAATTATACAAGCCAGTTTCTAAACGAATGACAATGAAAATATATTTCGTAACAGCAACGACGATCCGTAACGCCAATAGCAGTTACTTTTTTGTTGTTCTCTAGATACAGTTCTCATGTCTGCATTTTCTTGCACAACCTGCATACAACCATTATATATACATTCGTCAATTTCACATACATTACCCCTTGCTTAAAAAAACATACCTAAATATTTAAGACCATAACACTATGATAACACCAGTGATAACACCATGATAACAATAGTGGCTCATAATAAACCCACTCTTTATTCTTCTCACAAATTCATGGAAATTATGAGAAAACAACTTACGATACTGTGATCTGGGATTTTTTTTTTTTATGTATTTGTGTTATAACTTTTTTATCTTTACTTGTGAAAGTGTAATATATTAATTTCGCTTGGGGCAGCTAGCACCAATTACATATTCTATTCTTCCCACGAAAACATCAATGCTGATTTTTAAAGAACATATTCTGTCATGACACCACAAGTATATTGACAAAGTGATCTTCAACTCAATATTTTATTTGTAAGAAGAACAAAATATTGTGAAGCGAAATAAAAGCAACACTCTCTGCGGAATGAACAACCTTTGTCACCAATGACAGGTAACACCTGTGACAGGTAAAACCAATGACACATCGAATGGAAATTAATGCTCCATACCGAAGCAGGCAATTGAACTAAAACGGCCCATTCATGTAACTAATCAACTAGTATTACAGTATCATAGAATAATTATGTTATTATTGTTAACCCCTAAATAGTTATTATAATCTAAATGGTTAATACCATAACACCAATGGCGTATAATATTAATCTATTCTTCCCACAAAAAGTTTCATCAATGCTGATTATGAAAGAACATATTTTGTCATGACAACATAAGTATTGATTAAGTAATTTACAACATTTGGTTTGTAAGTAAACCAAAATGTTTTGAAGGCACATAATTTGGTTTTATTGAAGTACCACTGAACGACCTGTGCTAGTGTAGCAACTAACAACTGGGATACGTTTCTCTATGTTCCTGTTTGAATCACCGAATCGCACATAGTTTGTAAACACCAGCACGCAACATTTGTACCGGTTTTTCTCGAACAGATCGAAAAAGGCCGACATCTATGAGACTGTTCACGGAGGAATTGCGCAATAAAATCCAAGTTGCTACAAATTTATACGACGACGGCAATAGTTGTCCACGTTAAATGCAACCATCAAACAAAATATAGCAAATGGAAAAGTTAGTATGAGAAACGCCAAACACATGATCAGCACGTTTCTTCCAGAGCGAATCGACTTGAAAGTCGAAGACGGGATGGTAGCGAGTGTGCCGCTCTGTCCACCGATCGAACTCACTTGTGCTGTGATTTCACGGTGCGCACGAAGAATCGCGAAGAATATTCGTGTAGTGGAGTAAACAAGGGCGACAACAGGACACACGATCACGATTAAAACAACGAATATTAATGGGCCAACCGAGTCTGTAGAAATTGTTGTTTGATGTATACAGCAATCGAGGTTCCATGTTGCAACAAAAGGTGTTATTGTCGCGGCCATCAACGCCCCAGTTACACATACACCACATATTATGAAGTAGCATCGGTTTCGAGTGAGGACTTGTTCATAGGGGAACGGTTTCGTTATGGCGATCATCTTGCACACAGTCACCCAGCTGAGACTGTGCATTGAGTTGACGCCGAACCAAACCGAGAAAACCGCATCAATCATGGGAAGGGGGTTAATCGTGTCACGTACATTCGGTGTCGCACTGGAGCACAGGGCAGCGCTGATGGGCATCGCCGTACATCCGGTGGCGATATCAGAAAGCGTGAGCGACAACACGAACAGCGTCGTACGATCTTCGCGCAGTTGTCGATATCTCGCGATTACAGCGATCACGAGAGAGTTCAACGTTATGTTCATGACGATCACTGCACAGATTGTCTTGGGTCTTGAAGACATGATTACGAGTCTGATCAACTAATAATGTAGCATCGTAGAAATCAATCATAGAAAAGTTGGCGAAGGAGTCGCGAATGTCCGCACAGCTAATTACTGACCACCCGGCGTGGTTTGTGGTTTCAGAACTATAATACAATAGCACTTGACGCGCGCTATTGAAATTGTTTTTCCAATATATTATTGTAAACTGCATATTATAATCCATATCGATGATTCGTCGGGCTTGTCAAATGTAGCACGTCCACTTATGTACACCAACGTTGACAGAGTGCGTTACGATACCTTCTATATTAACAATGCGGCATGCTACAAATTGCTGGGATAGAGAAGCTGGTCAAAGCCATGATTACGAGTCTGATCAAGTGATCAACTAACAATATAACTTCATATAAATCAATCACAGAAAAGTTGGTGAAGGAGTGGCAAGTCTGCACATCTAATTACTGATCTCGCGACGTAATTTGTGGTCTTAGAACTATCATACATTACCACCTAACACTCACAACAAACGTACGTACGACATTGTCAAATGAAACGTTATAATGCAACATTAGTGTGCAACAGTACTGAAACACAAGTCACATCCACAATAATACATGAACAGAAGATATATTGACGCTATGGAAAGCTATGTTTTATTGTTGTTGTGGCAGCTCAAATATATCTCACTATAATTTTTACCAAAAACATGTTTATCTTCGCCAACTGGTAACGTGGAGAATATTCGCGCAGCTGTGTGTACCAGTTGGAATGATAATAATTGTGCTTAGATGATTCGCTGTTAAGATGTAGACGTCCTAATAGTGTTGTTTTGTACTGTATTTTATTCAGTTCCAACAGATCTGAAGACCCAGTACAACGACTGATAACAAAAGAATATAAGAACAATACGTATAAATAATAAAAACAGTAAGAACATTTGTTATAATAAGGGTATTAAATCACACAATACCGACATTAGTAACACAACAAGCTAACATGTTAGCATTATACATATAACTGTTTTTGAATTTCAGATCTGAAAGCATTGGCTCCTATAAATATATCACAAGTGGGTTCAGTTAATTACAATGTGTTGAAAGTAGTCACATATCTATTTAAAACTGAATATTTCGTAAAGTTGATGCTGCTATTGGAAAATCTAATAGGAGTGTAGTTTCGTAGAGATATCGAAGATCAATGATATTGAACATTTCCTACCAGATAGTACGAATCTAAATGAGAGTGCACACGCTTAGGTAGATAGATCAGATCTGCAACTTGCCTAGGATGTTGAAGTGTAACAGTTTTGGATTTGTTCCTTGTTCATCAGTAAATGTTGTGCAAATGCGCTTAATAAAACCACACAGCTTAAATGTAGCCTTAGACAACACGACTAATATGATCTTTAACATTCAAATTACTAGTTAATGTGAATCCTCCAAGATCTTTGACAGCGATGACCCTGGGTAGAGACTGACTTAATATGGCGTAGTCAAAAGATAAGTATTTCTTTTTGTTAGTGAAATTCATTATGCAGCATTTGTCTGCATTAAGTTTGAGGTGCCAGGTCTCACACCACTGTTCAGATCCTTCTGCACCAAATGACAATCGGTCACCGACGAAATTTCTCTAAATAGTTTGGAATCATCAGCAAAGATTGATATTTCACATGAAATAACATTATTAGTGAGATAATTAATTTAAAAGACAAACAGAAGTGTGCCAATTCGTGAACCTTATGGTACACCATACAACACAGGCTTCCAGTCAGCTGTTTTGCGTTCGAGTACCACACGTTGTTTTTTGCTGAGAAGGTAAGACTGCAACCGTTGTATACATTGCCCAGAATACCCATATGATTTAAGCTTGTGAATTAACAGAGGGTGGCACACTGATTCATAGCCTTTACTGAAGTCCAATTAAACATAATCAACTTGTTTCTTATTGTTAATAGATTCAGAAATGGAGTAACAAGCTAGGTTAGATACTCTGCTTCTACACCTCACAAATCCTGCCCGAAATGGTGTTACGCACATGGTTATGCAATGAGTAATGCACCACTTTTTCAAAATCTTTACTAAATAGCGATAACAAAGAGATAGGTTTGTAGTTACATACATTTCGTTTATCTCCCTTCTTATACACAGGAATAAAATTTGCGCGTTTAAAAACAGGTAGGACTACTAGAGTAGACCCAATTAATTCCTACTAAATGGAATCAGGTTTTGCGCAAATAGCCTAGGTACTTCATTACTTCTGTCGAAATACCTAATTTGTAATCTACTGCACACGTTCTCTCATCTACCTGGTAATTGATGAACTGCTTGCCAGTCATTACATTCGTCACATAGGCATTGTGGATAAATGCATACTGTAGTGTTCTCTACTGAATAACCAATACCTCGTTACCTCAGCTAGAAGCGATCTGCTACCCGGGGGCGTTTTCTTATGTGGGGTTGGATCGGTGATTTACTTCCGTGTTCTTGTGATACGATTACAGTGCGAGTGATTTTGAGACGGTACCCCCTTTCCAGGTGTGTTTGGACCCAGCAAAACTAGTTTCTGAACAGGGAAAAGGGATAGCAGAAAATCAGCATTAGCTCGCAATAATAAAATTGATATTTGCCAAATGCACTGTTAAGTAGTCAATTAATTTAAAGGAAAAAATCATGCGTTTCGGCTGATGCACCTCTAAGAGTTAATAAATTATAACCATTTGCAGCTACAATTAAGAATGCCACACTAGTGGTTTACTAGGAAAACCTTGTTGAACAAATATCATCTTGATTTGATGGTCCGCTCCATACTGTTAGACAACCCTACGTCACGAGTGTCAATGTCTAGCAAGATTCGCTCGTTAAATTAAAATATATTTGTATACGCGTATTCGTATATTTACCAATACGATATGGCTACGCTGTGTGCGTCCACACTCAACTTATGCAACGTAGATTGGAATTCGTTTACTAAACTAGTCCTCTTTCTGCAAAATAACACGTTTGTTTGAGCTTTGCGTTGGTTCTGTGTATGCCGGCCCCCCTTATTACGTCACAATATTCTATGTTACCACGATTTTCTTAGAACTGCGCATGCGCTTATCGGTCGCGCTGTTTAAAATGTCAGTGCTCAGACAACTGGAGAAATGACCGCAATGTCCTCTTTTAGAAACATTCTGAGTTAACCAGTCACGTGATATTCTTGATTTTAATAGCACTAGGTTAGTTAGGAAAAGACGGGACATGTCCGCCCGATTAGGCATGTCCTGTCGAATCATTATTGTGTCCAGTAAAGGCAGGACTGACCGCCACACCATCTGACTAAGTCGCCTTGAATTCAGTTCAAGAAGGAGGCAACCGACAATTGCCGAAATGTCGCTGTATTGAGTAAACGGTGTAGTTGTGATTAAGAGAACATCTATGTTATTATGTATTTAAACCCTACGTGTCGCATAAATGTGAGTGTATATTAATTTTAAACCCGAGCTATTCCCATTTAGAACACGACCCCTCTAAAAAAAATCACTGAAATAAAAACCGAAAAGAAGCCATTATGAAGTTTCCGTGCACCTCCCACCTCCATTCATGCGTATTATTGGATTGACATTTAGAATAAATCCGATGGTTTATCAGCATGTTCATTTTGATTTCGATCGAGTATCGTCATTGACAAGGCCACGAAATATTCCTACGTGAAACGAAAATAACCTATGTTTCGTCGGAAATCTGCCCAATTCCGATGCATATCGCCACCTATCAAGACGACGAAACGCTTCCATCAAACGAAGTCCGCTAGGTTTCGCTGGAAGTAGTTGTTGCTCTCCTCTTTATCCCTGTAGTCCGGGGTGACGCGGGCACCTATACCGGTCGTCGATTGTTGCTCCCCTTCCTCTTCGTCATTGATCCCGTTTCATTGATGACTGTACCAACTTTCTCCACTCCCCATATACCTCGCTTTCATCCTCCACTGAACTCCCACTCCCACTAAATCTCTCTTCACTCAGTCCTCCCATCTCTGTCTCTGTCTTCCTCTTCTCCTTTTAACCTCCACTCTAAGTGCATCCGCTCTATTCGTCAACCGTTCCCCTTCCATTCTGTCCACACGTCCAGCCCACGTTAGTCGGCTCCTTACCAGCTCACTTGTGAGACTCTCTCAACTCCTCCAGGCTTCGCTTGTCTATTCTATTCTGTTTCTTCCAGCAATTCTTCTCACCCAGTTACTCTCATAAACCTGCAGTTTCTCTTGTTTTTGTGTCATCGCCATGATCTCTAGGCCGTATATGTAAGCTGATGTTGTGAATGAGCTAAGCCCCCTTTCCGTTTATCTCCCATCACCCCTGCCAGTTTCCTCCATGCACTTGCCCCAGCTTGTAGTATCCTGCGAATTTCCGTCTCCGTGATGCCGTCCCCGCAAACCGCTCAACCAAGATATACAAAGCTGTCTCGTAGTTTCAGGTTCTTACCATACACTCTGATATCTAGATCTATTTTTGTTGCCCGATCCAAAGCACCTCTGTTTTACCTAGACTTACTCTCAGTTCATGTCTGCCAAAGATGTCCTTCCACTCTATCAACATTTAAACGCCATACCATTATTTAAAAAGGGTCCGAGAAGTATGCCAGATACTCATAGACCAGTGAAATTAGAAAGGTTAAATAAAGACCATATTGTGGATTTCCTTGTTAGGGATACGTTATTAAATCCATTGCAACATGGATTCCTAAAAGTGAGGTTATGTTAAAAAAAGTTTTTTTGAAAGTAATTATTAAGTGGATAGACGAGGGATCCCTAGTAGATATGATCTTCTTAGATTTTTTTAGAGCTTTTGACAAATTGGCACATCAAAGAATACTACTTCAATTAAAAGCAAATGGTATCGGGGATGGCATAATCGACATATATATATATATATATATATATATATATATATATATATATATATATATATATATATATATATATATATATATATATATATATATATATATATATATATATATATAGAACAATGGTTGACTGAAAAAGACAGCGTTTTGAACAAGATGGGTAGGTTTCAATTTGGAAATCAGTTTTGAGTAGGGTACCACAAGGATCAGTATTAGTATTTTTATTAAATTTAATATATGTTAATGATTTGGACAGTAATATAACAATCAACGTACTGAAATTTGCGGATGACACAAACATTTTTAGAAAGGTTAACAATGCTGGTGACAGACAACATTTACAAAACGATCTAGACATATTAGTTAAATGGTCAGAAAAGTGGCAGATGTTATTCTATGTTGGGAAATGTAATGCTTATATAGAAGACGCGGGAACTTGGATAAAAACTACAAAATGGTAGATATTGTTTTAGGCACTACTGTAAAAGAAATGGACTTAGGAGTAACAATAAGTACTGATGTGAACATTTCGTAGTAGTAAGGTGTTGCAGCTTCAAATGGTAATCAAATTCTTGGGTTAATTAGGAGAACTATAACATACAAGGAACAACAGCTAATTATACCTTTGTATAATGCAACAGTTAGATCTCAATTAGAACACTATATACAAGCGCGGATACCATATCATAAGAAGGATATACATACGCGTGAAAGAATACAGAGCAGAGCAACTAAATTGATACCAGAAATGAGAGACATTAGTTATGAAAAACGACGAAACTGATGTGTTTTAACAACCCTCCATAAAGGAGGTTAACAGGAGATCAAATTGACGTTTTGTTAAGATGTTGAGTGAGTATGAAAATATTAAGATACCTTTTTTCACTCAAGAAATATATTACAACTAGAGGACATAACGTAACATTAGTAAAGCGTCAGTATAGATTTGTTATCACAGAGGATATTAAATCAATTGAAATAATTATCTACAGAATGTGTAACTGCTAGCAGCGTGAATATGTTTAAAAACAAGGTTGACACATATCTCAGGAGAGCGGGTTACACATAGATAAAAAAAAACGTTGGACTCTCGATAAGCCTATATCTTCATTGTCCACATCTGGGCCTTTGCCTTGGATGGTAATCTTGTTCAATCTTGTTACACCGTCCTTGAAGGACTGCCTCACTGTCAGCTACTACTGCTTGGTCATCTGCATTGATCATTTGGCGGAGAATGTCCCTCGCTCTCGCTGTCCTCCAGATCAGCTCCACTACTGCGATGAACAATAGTGGGCTTAGCGCACTCCCCTGTTTGAGGCCGACCTCCACCCTGATATCCTCCGATATTCCTGTTCCGGAAACTATTCGACCTTTTGTCTCTTCATATGTGCCTTCGGCCATTTTCACCTCCTCCTCTTGGATACCCATCCACCTCACCTTGGCCATGGTCTCTCTCGGAACAGTGTGGTATGCCTCGTAAAGGTCTATGAATCCTACAGCTATAGTTTCAGGTGTCTCAGAGTGAACATCACGACCGTAGTACCTCTTCCTCATCTGAAACCTTGCTTTCTTTTAACATTTCACTGTCCGCTATCCTTCCATCCAGAATCATCTCTAACACATTCAGAACATGACACAGCATCGTGATACCTATATAATATAACATCATAGAAATCAATCATAGAAACGTTGTTGAAGGAGTGGCATGTCCGCAGAGCTAATAACTGACCACGAGATGTGGCTTGTGGTCTCAGATCGATCATACAATACCACCTCATTGTTGACGACCATTCGCTAAGCACACTTAACAGTTTTAGGGGATATCTCCCAAGATAACTACAGACGCAAAATAGGCAGATATAAGGAGGAGGATTGATCTGAAGGAAGAGATTAGGATACATTTCAGCCTAGAAGGGGAACAATAGCAAGAAACCGGACGATGTGGTCAGGTCACTTGGTGCGGACGGAGGAGGGCCGATTACTAAAGAAAGTACGACCTAGAAATGATTAAATAGCCGGGCCGTAGGATAGGGGACCGCAACTGAGATTGGAGGACTGCTTCAAAAGGGATGTTCGAAAGGCAGAGGAGGATAACAAGTGGAGGCAGAAGGCTGACAGTTGGAAAGGGATTACAGCTGAGGCGGTTCAGCAATACATGAATTAGCCTCACCGCTTTATAAAGGAAGCATCGAGGAAGAACAGATCCCCGTTTCAGAATATCATGGAATTGCAACTTCAAAGAACGGACTCCGCCAACAACAAACTTAATCACACATGCATGCACCTACGCACGCACGCACGCACGCACGCACGCACGCACGCACGCACGCACGTTCTCACCTAATTATATTCCTCACCATACTCGTCTTGTCATAACCATCATTGTCCGCCTTCTACTTTTCATCTTGTTAAATACTATCCGCATCCTCCTCATCTTCCTCATCATATTCATCATCTTTACCATCTTGTCATAATCCCCAACCTCATCATGTTGTTGTCCTCATTATCTTTTAACACTAATCCTCCTCTTATTCCTCGACCGTAACATCCTCATCATAGTGATCCTCATGATCGTAATCGTAATAATATCCTCATCCTCGCTATCATCCTAATCATCATCAAAATATTTCATACATCGTATACATAATAATTACCATCCTCCTTCTCATTATATTCGTTCCCATCATATTGTTATCATCATCAACATCATTGTCATTATCAAAATTATAATCACCCCATTTTTCCTCCTCTTCAATATCATCGTCGTCTTTTTCATCATCATCATTATTATATTACCGGTTAATTATTCCATAAACGGTTGAGTATTACATAAACCGTTGACTATTACATTCCCCTCCCTCATGCAGGTATTTTATCAATCGCTTTGTCCACTTAACACCAACACGTTCAGCCATCACCAGCATCTCCACTCGCACTTCATCAATACCTGTCACTCGGCCTCTGTTCATTTTGTTCATTGTTCTCTCTACCTCTGCACTCCCGATCTCATCGGTCTTTACTATTCGCTCTGCTACACTCGGTAGTTCTAGTTCGCTGTTTCCCTTTGGCATAGCAGTTCCTTGACATAGTCCTCACAGACCTATAACACAACTTTCCTGACTGTCACAAACTTCCCATTCTTGTCTTTTATTACTGAGCCAGCTTTTTACATCCTTGCTCTTCTCATCCATCTCTCGTTTATCTTATATATCAATTTCTTTCCGCAATCCTCGTCCAACTTCTGCATAGTTCCTCCTCCATTTCCCTCTTTGCTTTGTCCACCAGGATTTTTCACTACTGCCGGGAGTAGCGGTGCGTCGGCTACCCCGGACGCGGTAACTATATCTACTTTCCGTGTCGATGCCATTCATGTATTTTGGAACGTCATGACCACTGCAGTGCTGCCCTGGCTGACCTACAGTGCGGTAAATATTCGGATGGTTCCTTCCCTTTAAATGAGCTGCCTCACAAGACTATCCAACCCTTCATGCCCGCGTTTTAAAATCAGATATTCCCTTCTGCTAGATGCGTTGTCTGTCATGACGATCGAGCCCCACCTGCTCCAGTTTTTAATTCCGAGATATCCTTCTTTTCTGGAAATAGTATAAAGTTGATTCTTTACCTGGGTCATTTTACAGAAACTGTCACTTTTATTAATTCAACACTATGTTATTAATATTCGTAAAATTTTATTGTGAACTATTGGAAAATATAAACACATTTAAACCATCAATCACATACAATGAGCACTTAAACCTGTTATGGCAATGAACGTCAATGAACATATACAACTATAACATATAAAAGGTCTGCTAATGATCACATGTAAATGTTATCTGCGAGTTCTTAGTAACGTCTCATAAATTATCTCAGATTTGAAGGATATCCTTGGATGCAAAGTCGCATTTTAAAGTAGATAATCTATCAATGGTCTACATTCAGCATATATGCGATTCCTGGAATTTTTAATTGTGACGTCCTTAAATGCACTATTTTAAAATTGGAAAAGCCAGTTTCCAAATTAATGACAATGAAAATATTCTTCATAACATGACAACAATGGCAGTTACGTTTATGTTATTCTCCAGTTTACTTATGTCAAAACTATATTTTCTTATAAAACATGTATACAAACGTTATGTGTTCATTCGTCAATTTCATATACAGTCCACCTGGCTTGAGAAAATATTGTATTTCCCTGCATAGCAGGTATATCCATTGCCAAAATAAAATACATATGCTCTCAGATGGCATACATTCAATGATCATTTCATTAGTAAATCACTTTTCATATTCAACGCAATAAAAACAGCATAAAGGACCATACTGAATAATACTATAATCGGTGTGACTAGTGGTCATATGTATTGTTATGTACCAAGTAATATCAATGACAGGTAAAAACAATGACACATCGAAAGCAAATTAATTACAGTATCATAGATGAATTATGTCACTATTGTTGACCCCTAAATATTTAAGATCAAAACACAATTGCCTTGGAAATTATGAGAAAACAACTTACTATACTTTTATCTGGGATTATTTTTTAAATGTGTTATGTATTCTGTACTACCTATACTTGTGAAAGTGTAAGTTAGTAATTGTGTAGCACCAATTACATATTCTATTCTTCCATAAAAAAACTCATCAATACTGATTATTAAAGAACATATTCTGTGGTGACAACACAAGTATATTGATAGTGTGATCTTCAACGCAAGATTTTATTTGTAAGAAGAACAACATATTGTGAAGCGACATCAAAGCGACATTCTATGCAGGAATGACCAACCTTTGTCTGACGCTTCTGTGATGACAGTGGGTGTGGATATCATGGTCAATTTTAACCGGCAGTTTCAGCTATATTACGACAAACAACGTACTGTCAAAATCTAAACAAGTGTACTACAAGTGTAGCAACCAACAACTGAGATACGTTTCTCTGTGTTCCTGTCTGAATTACCGAATTGTACATAATTTGTAAACACCAGCACCATTTGTACCGTTTTCTCTCGAACAGATTGAAAAAGGCCTACATATATGAGACTGTTCACAGAAGAATTGCACAGTAAAATCCAAGTTGCTACAAACTTATACGACGACGGCAAATAGTTGTCCACGTGAAATGCAAGCATAAAACAAAATATAGCAAATGGAAAGGTTAGTATGAGAAACGCCAAACACATGATCAGCACGTTTCTTCCGGAACGAATCGACTTGAAAGTCGAAGACGGGATGGTGGCGAGTGTGCCACTCTGTCCACCGATCGAACTCACTTGAGCTGTGATTTCACGGTGCACACGAAGAATCGCGAAGAATATTCGTGTAGTGGAGTAAACAAGGGCGACAGCAGGGCACCCGATCGCGATTAAAACAACGAATATTAAAGGGCCAACCGAGTCTGTAGAAATTGTTGTTTGATGTATACAGCAATCGAGGTTCCATGTTGCAACAAAAGGTGTTATTGTCGCGGCCATCAACGCCCCGGTCAACCATATGCCACATATTATGAAGTAGCATCGGTTTCGAGTGAGGACTTGTTCATAGCGGAGCGGATTCGTTATGGCGATCATCTTGCACACGGTCACCCAGCAGAGACTGTGCATTGAGTTGAAGCCGAACCAAATCGAGAAAACAGCATGAATCTTGGGAAGGTAGTTAATCGTGTCACGTACAATCGGTGTCGCTCTGGAGCACAGGGCAGCGCTGATGGGCATCGCCGTACATCCGGTGGCGAGATCAGAAAGCGTGAGCGAGAACACGAAAAGCGTCGTGCGATCTTCGCGCAGTTGTCGATGTCTCGCGATTACAGCGATCACGAGAGAGTTCAACGTTATGTTCACAACGATCACTACACAGATTGTCAGAGTCTTGACATCGTCGAAATTGCTTGCATCCATATCGATCGTTTGCCTGGAGTGTCCAATTTAGCAAGTCCACATCCGTCCACCAACGTTGACAGAAAGCAGAAAAAAACGTTCGCTTTACGATGCACCCTTCAATATATATTAACCATGCGGCATGCTACAAATTGCTAGGATAGAGAAGCTGGACAAAGCCATAATTAACGATGCTGTTCAAGTGAGCATCTAATCATATAGCATCATAGATATCAATCATAGATATGTTGGTGAAGGAGTGGCATGTCCGCACAGCTAATTACTGACCACCCGACGTGGTTTGTGGTTTCAGAACTATCATACAATACCACCTAACGTACACAATTGAAACTTGTTTTCCAACATATTATTAGAAACTGCATATTAATAAATATTTAATCTGTGTCATTGTTGACCATCATTCGCCAAGGACAAAACCAAATGGACAGATATAAGGAAGACGATTAACCTGGCGGAAGACATTAGGATACATGTCAGCATAGAAGGGGAAGAATAGTAAGAAACCGGACGATGTCGGCAGGTCACTTGGTGTTAACTAAAGAACGTACGGCCTAGAGGTGACTATAAACAAAGGCCGTAGGAAAGGGAAGACCGCAACTTCAAGAAGGATGTTCGAAAGGCAGTGGAGGATAACACGTGAGTTTTTCAGGGACCAAACACTCCTCAAAAGGGGGCACCGTCTCAACATCACTCGCAGTGTATTCGTACAACATGAACACGGAAGTAAAATAATGATCTGTCCCCCGCATAAGAAAACGCCCCTGGATAGCAGATCGCTTCTAAACAGTGGCGGCACGTTGTGGTAACTCCGTTATCGCAGTTGATTGCCAGAGCCACTAATCGGTTTGACATTCTATACACGGCGGTGCCGGTGATTGGCGACGGTTTCTACATGTAATACAGAATACCAAGTGATACTGATAGCAGACAACTACTGTCCTGCAATTTATAGATGTAGGAGATTTAGAGGATCGCGATGAGGTAACGATGTATTTGTAGTAGAGAAACCTACAGTATTTATCAATAAAGCCTATGGGACGAATGTAAATATTTTAGAATGACTGGCAAGCAATTCACCAATTTCCCCGTAGATGAGAGAATGTGTGCAATGGTCTAGAAATTAGGTATTTCGACAGAAGTAGTCAAGTACCTAGGCTAGTTGTACAAAACATGATTCCACCTAGTAGGAATTAATAGGGTCTACTCTAGTATTATGACATCTACATCATAACAGCGTATAATCTAAACGCATTTATAATAACTAGTAAAAATCACGGCTCCAGTGACTGGATAATTACATCTTTCTAACTTGTGTCAGTATCTTATTCATGTTGTCGTTGCCAAGCACAATTGCTACGCGTCTTTTCAACTATAATTAATATAAACCGCCCAGATGGAGCTACGTACTCTAGAGAACGGATTACGTACCGAAGTATGCGATTGTTGGATGTTAACATTTTACATAGCGAACAATTTTATTTACCACAAAAACCACAAAGAACCCTTGATAAACGGGGTATTTCGAAAAAATAAAGGCGTTACGTTTCATTCGTGGTATCGTAGATTAATCCCTGAAAGTTTTGCGCCCGAGGTGCAAGCCGTCTAGAAGGAAAACATTAACATAACCACGTAAAAACATATATACAAACATACATGCGATAGCTCGATTATAGTTAGACTAACACAAATGCCCGTCCCTAAGACGGGATAACTTGGTAGTTCATGCGTGATTGTCATTATAGCAATGTTTACCAAATGCCTCAGGCCAATATGCCGCCAATACGCTCGAGATGGGTTAAAGGAACGTCCAACATATTAGGAGAAACAACGGCGTCATGCACGTGATGTAATACTCGTTGCATGTTCAAAATGTTGATGGTCGCGTGAATTTAGAGCCATTAAAAATTGTGTTGGTTGTTGAATAGTAAAATATCTTTTTATTTTGTATTGGCCTGGGACCTCGGGCCATTACGTCGGCGCGTGCTTTCTACTATAATATAAAACCGCCAGATGGCACTACGTACTCTCAAACGGTTTACGTACCGAAGTATTTGAAGCGCGCGCGTGTGGTTTCTGCGAATGTTGGAAGTTAACGTTTTACGTAGCGAACATTTCATTTACCATTAAAACCAACAAGAACCCTTGATGTATGTGGTATTTTGAAAAAATAAAGTAGTTACGTTTCATTCGTGGGGTCGTAGATTAATCCCTAAAAGATTGGCGCCCGAGGTGCAAGCCGTCTAGGAGGAAACATACAAACATACATAGAGTAGCTCGATTATAGTTAGATTCCAGCTAGAACGCACAGTTACGCCAATCTTCCCCACGCTGCCAGTTTGTGAATATAAATATATATGTTTGGTAAAACAGTTTTATAATAGTGAGGTATATTTGTGCTACGACAACAACAATAAAACATAGTTTATAATGGTACATCTGTGTTTATGTATTATATATTCAGTACACATTTTAAGTTACACAATCATTTTGCATTGAAACGTTTCTTTTGATGATTTTGATAATTTCGTACGTACGTTTGTTGTGTGCGTCAGGTGGTATTGTAAGATAGTTCTGAAACCACAAACCACGTCGAGTGGTCAGTAATTAGCTGTGCGGATGTTCCACTCCTTCACCAACATTTATATGATTGATTTCTATGATATTATATGATTAGGTGCTCACTTGCTCAGAATCGTAATTTTGGCTTTGACCAGCTTCTCTATCCCAACAATTTGCAGCACGTCGCATTGTTAATATCGAAGATTGTATCATAATCGAACAAATCGCAGGCAATATTACCACCTGTACTGAATTTCACGCACACGTGACACACTAATGATCGGTACAACCAAGTGTCTAGTGCATGCATTAGTTACTTCCAGAATTGAATACGGCGACGCTATTCTTCTCTGAAGAATGATGTATGTTTGACCAACTGATTTAGTTTAATTTAATTTTGCAAGGTGGCTCCTTGATAGCGACTATCAAAGTCTTAGAGGATTCTCCACACAGCATAAGCCTCCTGACCTTATTTGTTTGTTTACCTTAATATATACCATGTTTACTTACAACCATATACACCTGTATTATTTAAAGTTATAATTTAACATGGATATATATATATATATATATATGTATTATGTGAAATGTATGATGGGTCAAATAAAAACATTTCTTCTCCTTCTACTTCTATGCTGCACGGACTATCAGACCATCAACTTTGGCTTTGACTAGCTTCTCTATCCAGCAATTTGTAGCACGCCGCATTGTTAATATAGAAGGCATCGTAACGCACTCTGTCAACGTTGGTAGACGTAAGTGGACGTGCTACATTTGATACTCCCGGCGAATAATCGAATTGGATTTTAGTATGCAGTATATAATAATATATTGGAAAACAAGGTTCAATTGTGTGCGTTAAGTGCTATTGTATGGTAGTTCTGAAACCACAAACCACGTCGGGTGGTCAGTAATTAGCCGTGCGGACATGTCACTACTTCACCATCTTTTCTATGATTGATTTCTATGATGTTATATTATTAGATGTTCACTCGATCAGCATCGTAATCATGGCTTCGACCAGCTTCTCTATCCCAGCAATTTGTAGCATGCCGCATGGTTGATATATATCGAAGGTTGTTTCACGGCGCACTCTGTCAACGTTGGTGGAAGAACGTGGACTTACTACATCGGACACACCCGGCGAATCATCGACATGGATGGAAGCGATTTCGACGATGTCAAGACTCTGACAATCTGTGCAGTGATCGTCATGAACATAACGTTGAACTCTCTCGTGATCGCTGTAATCGCGAGACATCGACAACTGCGCGAAGATCGTACGACGCTTTTCGTGTTCTCGCTCACGCTTTCTGATCTCGCCACCGGATGTACGGCGATGCCCATCAGCGCTGCCCTGTGCTCCAGTGCGACACCAAATGTACGTGACACGATTAACTACCTTCCCAAGATTCATGCGGTTTTCTCGGTTTGGTTCGGCGTCAACTCAATGCACAGTCTATGCTGGGTGACGGTGTGCAAGATGATCGCCATAACGAATCCGCTACGCTATGAACAACTCCTCACTCGAAACCGATGCTACTTCATAATATGCGGTGTATGGTTGACCGGGGCTTTGATGGCCGCGACAATAACACCTTTTGTTGCAACATGGAACCTTGATTGCTGTATACATCAAACAACAATTTCTACAGACTCGGTTGGCCCATTAATATTCGTTGTTTTAATCGCGATCGGGTGTCCTGCTGTCGCCCTTGTTTACTCCACTACACGAATATTCTTTGCGATTCTTCGTGCGCACCGTGAAATCACAGCACAAGTGAGTTCGATCGGTGGACAGAGCGGCACACTCGCTAACATCCCGTCTTCGACTTTCAAGTCGATTCGTTCCGGAAGAAACGTGCTGATCATGTGTTTGGCGTTTCTCATACTAACTTTTCCATTTGCTATATTTTGTTTTACGCTTGCATTTCACGTGGACAACTATTTGCCGTCGTCGTATAAGTTTGTAGCAACTTGGATTTTATTGTGCAATTCTTCTGTGAACAGTCTCATATATGTTGGCCTTTTTCGATCTGTTCGAGAGAAAACGGCACAAATGTTGCGTGCTGGTGTTTGCAAACTATGCACGATTCGGTGATTCAGACAGGAACACAGAGACACGTATCCCAGTTGTTAGTTGCTACACTAGTACAGGTCACTAAATGGTACTTCAATAAAACCAAATTATGTGCACAAATACGTCTTCGTTCCCTTTTTATTGAGAATTCCATATGTTGTTTGAATTTTGACACTATGTTGTTTGTCGTAGTATAGGGGGAACTGCTGGTTAAAGTTGACCATGATATCAAGACCCACTGCCGTTATAGAAGCATCGGGCAAAGGTTGTTGATTCCGCAGAGATTGTCACTTTTATGTCCTTTCTCAATATTTTGTTGTACATTTGTTGTACAAATCAAACCTTGTAAATTATTTTGTCAATACTTATGTTGTCACGACAAAATATGTTCTTTCATATTCAGCATTGATGATAGTTGTTGTGGGAAGAATAGAATATATAATTGGTTTGGTATCACTAGGTACTTATTGATACCCAACTAGTAGCACCGATTACAATATTATTCAATATCGGCCAATGTGCTCTTTTTTATCGTGTTGAATAAGAAAAATTATTGATTACTGAAATTATTATTGAATGTTGAATTGTGAATTACAGTATGTTTTTCAAGCAACGCAGAATGTATGTGAAACTGACGAATGCATACATAATGTTTGTATGCAGGTTGTGCACGAAAATGCAGATTTGACATGAGAACTGTAACTAGAAAACAACATAAATGTAACTGCAATTGATGTTACGGATCGTCATTGGTGTTACGAATTATATTTTCATTGTAATTTGTTTAGAAACTGGCTTTTATAATTTGAAAATATTGCATATAGTAGAGCTTCAATGCTGTCTTTGCATGCGTGAGGAATTTTGTTTTTAAGGGAATCGCAATTTAAAATACTAGGATACACAAACGTGCGCAATGTAAGCCACTGATAGATTATCTGTATGAAAATGCAAAATTACATCCCATGATAGCTTTCAAATCTGAGATAATTCATGAACAGTTACTAGGAACTGTTAAACAACATTTACGTGTGATCTTTAGCAGTATAGCTCTGTGTTACAATAGTGTCACAATATATGTCGAAGAAAGCCAAAGACATCGGCCAGTTGTTCACTAGCGTAAGAGGTGCACGAAAATACAAACTGACTGTAGTCATGCATAACTCAGTGCCTGTGATTGTCGGTTCAACTGGTCTTATAGTATCTAATTGTTAACAACAAAACTGTATGGCTTTTAATAATATAGTGCGGAATGTGTCCTTTCAAAAATAGTATTGAAGTTGTCCTTTATAAATAATTGACAGTTTCTTAATATTATTTCTGGCGACACCTAGCGGATTTCGTTCGATGTATGCGTAATCTTGACAGGTGGCGACACTCGATCTGCATCGGAATTGGGCAGATTTCCGACGAAATGTAGGTTATTGCGTTTGATGCTGGAATATTTCGTGGCCTGATCAATGGGGATACTCGATCGATATCGAAATTAAAACGCTGATCAACCATCGGATTTATTCAAAATGTCAAGCCATATATACGGACGAATGGGGGTGGGAGGTGCAAGGAAACTTCATAATGGCTTCTTGAAATATTTTCGGTTTTATTTCAGTGATATTTCGGGGGGGGTCGTGTTCCAAAAGCAAATACCTCGGGGATGGTGAAATTAATAGACGCCCACACTTTTGCGACACCCAGGGTTGAAACAGGAGTACAGGTAATTTTGTAATTTCTTGGGCCAGAATGACTATTTAGGATCCTACAAAGATCACCATGACCATCGTCACGACACGGCTAATGTCAAGCGACGAAGCAATGATATGCTATATATTGAGCCAAATTGTATTCCTTGGTTTATGTTTTGCCTTATGACAGACATAAACTACTTTTCTGACCGCAGAAGTGTTTATTAAGTTTGAAGAATAACACATATATGACATATGACATATATGTTCTCTTAATCACAACTACAACTTTTAGTCACTACTGCGACATTTCAGCAATCGCCGGCTGCTTTCTTCGTGAAATGAATTAAAGGACGACTTAGTCAGATGGTGTGGCGGTAGTCATGTGTGTCCCTCGCACTCGCTGTTCTGCTGATCACCTCCACAACTGCGACGAACAACAGTGGGCTTAGCGCTATCCCTTGTTTCAGGTCGAAGTTCACCCTGAAATCCTCCGATATTCCTGTTCCGGACACTACTTTACCTTTTGTTTTTTCATTTGTGCCTTCGGCCATTTTTACTTCCTCCTCTAGGATACCCTTCGACCTCAACTTGCCCAAGGCCGTCTCTCTCGGAACAGTGTCGTATGCTTTTTCGAGGTATATTAATCCCAGAGTCATATTCTCCTGTCCCTCCAGTCTGACTTACACCAGTTGTCTCAGAGTGAACGTTCCGTCTACCATGTTTCTTCCTCTTCTGAAACCTTGCTGTCCTCCCATTTTACTCTACAATATCCTTCCACGCAGAATCCTCTCTAACACATTCAGAACATGAAATAACATCGTGATACCTCGGTATTTTCCAAGGTCGTGAACTTCTCCCTTTCTTTTCCATAGAGGGACTATCAATACCGTTCGCAACTCTTCTGGGAAATTCCCCGCTCTCATACAAGTATTTAACAATCGCCTTGTCCTCCTAACCCCAACATGATCAGCCATCACCAGCATCTCCACTTTCACATCATCAACACCTTCGAGATATCTTAACCCTGCGGCATGCCACAAATGGCTGGGAGAGAGAAGCTGGTCAAAGCCTTGATTAACGATGCTGTTCAAGTGAGCAACTAATCATATAACATCATAAAAATTAATCACAGAAAAGTTGGCGAAGGAGTGGCATGTCGGCACAGCTAATTACTGACCACCAGACGTGATTTGTGGTTTCGGAACAAATATACAATACCACTTAACGCACACAATTAAAGCTTGTTTTCCAATGTATTATCAGGGACTGCATATACGTTTTTTATGTGTGTCTTTGTTGACGACCATTCGCTAAGCACATCATAGCAGTTATTGGGGAATATATCCAGGAGAATCACAGACGCAAAATGGGCAGATATATATATATATATATATATATATATATATATATATATATATATATATATATATATATATATATATATATATATATATATATATATATATATATATATATATATATATATATATATATATGAAAAGAAATGAAGAATAGTAACTAGCCTGACGAAGTCGGCAGGTTACTGGTGGGACTGATGAGAGCCGATTACTATAGAAAGTAAGTCATAGAGGTGATTAAACATCAAGGGCGTAGGAAAGGGGAAGACCGCAACTGAGATGGGAGGACTGCTTCAAGAGGGATGTTTGAAAGGCAGAAGAGGATAACAAGTGGAGGGAGAAGGCTGACAATTGGGAAGGGATAACAGCTGAGGCGGTGCAGCAATACATGAATTAGACTCACCGCTTTATACTGGCTGCAACGCGGAAGAGAATATCCCAGTTTCAGAATATCGTGGAATTTCAACTTCAAAGAGCGGATTCCGCCAATAACAAATTAGTCACACATGCGTGCACGCAGGCACGCACGCCCACTCTCACCTATTCCTCTTCCTGGTACTCATCATATTCGTCTTGTCATTATCATCATCTCCTCCTTCTCCACATCATCTTCCTAAATACTATCAACTTCGTCCTTATCTTCCTCATCATATTAATCATCTTCATCATCTTTTCATAATCCTCACCTTCATCATGATGTCATCTACATCATATTGTGATCCTCATCCTACTCATTGTCCTCATCCGTATCGTCCCCATCATCATAATCATGGTGATCCTCATCATTATCATAATCGTAATAATCAAAATCGTAATAATCATCCTCATCCTCACTATCATCCAAATCATCATCATCTTTCTCACCACGTATTTGTCATAAGTATCATCCTCCTTCTCCTTCTCATCACCATCGTCCTCGTCTTGTCATTATAATCATTATTATCATTATCAGAGTTATAATTACACCAATCGTCCTGCTCTTCAACATCATCATCATATTTATCATCATCATTATTACATTACTTACTTACTTACTTAATCCTCTTTGAGCGGATTTGCTCATAAGGCCGCCACCAGAGCTCGCCACCGAGGTCTGTCTGTCGCACATCTTTCCTGGTATCCCCAAGTCCAATCCTGTTCCCTCGTCTCTCTTTCTCTCTCTCTCACTCTCTCTCTCTCTCTCTCTCTATCTCTATCTCTCTCTCTCCTCTCCCTCTCTCTCTCTCTCTCTCTCTCTCCCTCTCTCCCCTCCCTCTCTCTCTCTCTCTCTCTCTCTCTTTCTTCTCTCTCTCTCTCTCTCTCTCTCTCCTCTCTCTCTCTCTACTGTTCTCCTCCAGGTCTCCTTTGGTCTGCCTTTCTTTCTGTGGCCATCAGCTGTCCATCTGAGGGCAACGCTGGGTAGGGTTGTAGGTGGCATTCGGAGCACATAACCGAGCCATCTCCACATGCGCATCTGTACTTCACATTATTACATTACTTGTTCTTTATTCCATAAACTGTTGAGTATTACATAATCGGTTGATTATTACATTCCCCTCTCTCATGCATGTATTGTAATATGTTGAGCCATCACAAACATTTCATCTCGCACTTCATCAATACCGGTCATTCGGCCTCTTGTCATCTTCTTCATTGCTCTCTCTCTCTCTACCTCTACATTCCCGATCTCATCCAACTTTTATTGTCCCTCTACTGGACTCGGTATTTGTAGGTCGTTGTTTTCCCTTTGGCTTAGCAGTTCCTTGAAATGGTCCTCCCATAACTGTAACATATCTTTCCTGTCAGCGACTAGCTTCGCATTATTGTCTTGTTTATTAATGATCCAGCTTTTATATCCTTGCTCTCTCATTCCTCTTTCGTGCCGTCTTATATATCACCTTCTTTGCGTTGTCCACGGCTCTCCTAGCCGCCTCCTTCTTCCATCCGTACAGTTGCTGTACTGTTGTTTTCCTTTGTTCTCCATTCTCACTTCTATCACCTTCCATATCTCTCTCTTTTCTCCAATTTCCTTCTTCCGCCCACGAAGTTTCTTTTTTACTTTTCCAGACGTTCTGCCACACAGCTAATTTGCTACGCCAACAATAGCCTCTTTGATATCTTCCATTCTTCTTCCACTGTTCCTATTGATGTTCCAAGCCTCTGATAGTCTAATGTCAATCTCTCTTTGTATGCAACAGCCGTGTCCCCACTGCTTTTCCACCATATGGTGGTCTCTCATCCCACTACTTTATCCTCCCTCCTCTTTTGTATACTCGCAACAAAAACTAGGGGCTTATGCTGTGTGGCAACATGCTCACAAGCAATGATCTTACAGTCCCCACCCTCCATATCTGCTGTCTCCTCACTACAACAGGTTGAGTTCTGTTTTAGTCTGGCCACTTCTATGCAATATGTTGTAGCTTTCCCGCTTCTTGAAGAATGCCCTGCCATGGACAGCCCGTTTCTCAAAACCAATTTTACCATTTCCTTCTATCCATCATGTTTGTCACTTCTAATGATCACACCTCCCCCCACCACCACATCGTTCCCACATTCAAGCTTCCCACCTGGACTTCGCATTTGAGTCGCTGCCGTCGGAACGATCCACCCGGACTTCGCTGATGTCTCACCACTGCCGGGAGGCGCGGTGTGACGGTTACCCCGGACGCGGTATCTATGTCGACTTTCCTTATGGGTGTCATTCATGTATTTTGAATTACTGTTATTGTTACTATTGTTAACCCCTGAATATTTAAGATCATAACACCAATGGCACATAATAAACCCACTCTTTATTCTTGTCACACATTAATGGAAATTATGAAAAAACAACTTATAAAACTAACATCTGTGATTGTTTTAAAAAAATGTATTAATGCTATATCTTCTTTTTTATCTGATAGTCCGTACAGCACAGAGTCGCCGTATTCAAATCTGGAAGTAACTAATGCATGCACTAGACACTTGGTAGTACTCATCGTTAGTGTGTCACGTGTGCGTGAAATTCAGTACAGGTGGTAATATTGCCTGCGATTTGTTCGATTATGATACAATCGATCGATCGATATTAACAATGCGGCGTGCTACAAATTGCTGGGATAGAGAAGCTGTGTTAAAATTTGTACTGAAACACAAGTCATACCCACAATAACACATAAACACAGATGTACCAATATAAACTATGTTTTATTGTTGTTGTCGTAACACAAATATACCTCACTATCATAAACTTTTTTTGCTAAACATATTATATATTTATATTCACAAACTGGCAGCGTGGGGAAGATTCGCGCAGCTGTTTGTTCATGTTGGAATCTAACTATAATCGAACTAATCTATGTATGTTTGTATGTGATTATGTTCACGTTTTCATCATAGGCGGCTTGCACCTCGGGCGCCAATCTTTCAGGGATTAATCTATGACCCCACGAATGAAACGTAACGCCTTTATTTTTTTCATAATACCACATGCATCAAGGGTTCTTATTGGTTTTTATGGTAACTGAAATGTTCGACACGTAAAAGGTTAACTTCCAACAGTCGCAGAAACCGCACGAGCGCGCTTCGAATACTTCGAATACTTCGGTACGTAAACCGTTTGAGAGTACGTAGCGCCATCTGGCGGTTTTAGATTATAGCAGAAAGCACTCACCGACGTAATGGCCCAAGGTCGCAACACACAATAAAAAGATATTCTACTATTCAGCAACCAACACAATTTTATATGCATCTAAATTCACGCGACCATCAACATTTTGAACATGCAACGAGTATTACATCACGTTCGTGACGCCTTTGTTTCTCATAATATGTTTGACGTTCCCTTAAAATATCTCGAGCCTATTGATGGTATATTGGCCCGAGGCAATTAGTAAACATTGCTATCATGACTATCACGTATGAAATACCAAGTTATCCCGTCTTGGGGACGGGCATTTTTGTTAGTCTAACTATAATCGAGCTATCGTATGTATGTTTATATGTATGTTATTATGTGGTTATGGTAATGTTTTCTTTCTAGACGGCTTGCACCTCGGGAGCAAAACTTTCAGAGATTAACCTACGACACCACGAATAAAACGAAACGCCCTTATTTTTTAAAAAGAAATATCCCGTATATCAAGGGTTCTTTGTGGTTTTAATGGTAAGTCAAATATTCGCTACGTAAAATGTTAACATCCAACAATCGCAGAACGCGCGAGCGCGGGGCGAATACTTCGGTACGTAATCCGTTTTTTAGGGTACGTAGCGCCATCTGGGCGGTTTATATTAATTATAACAGAAAACACGCGTAGCAATTGTGCTTGGCAACGGCAACATGAATAAGATACTGACTCAAGTTAGCAAGATGTAATTATCCAGTCATAGGAACCGTCATTTTTACTAGTTATTATAAATGCGTTTAGATTATACGCTGTTATGATGTAGACGTCATGATACTAGAGTAGACCCGATAACGGAGTTACCACAACGCGCCGCCACTGTTTAGAAGCGATCTGCTATCCAGGGGCGTTTTCTTATGCGGGGACAAATCAATATTTTACTTCCGTGTTCATGTCATACGAATACACTGCGAGTGATGTTGAGACGGTGCCCCCTTTTTGGTTATTGACACATTCAATTGTTATCCTCCTCTGCCTTTCGAACATCCTTCTTGAAGTTGCGGTTTTCCCCTTTCCTATGGCCTTTGTTTATAGTCACCTTTAGACCGTACGTTCTTTAGTAATCAGCCCTCCTCCGGCGCACCAAGTGACCTGCCGACATCGTCCGGTTTCTTACTATTCTTCCCCTTCTAGGCTGACATGTATCCTAATGTCTTCCGCCAGGTTAATCGTCCTCCTTATATATGTCCATTTGGTTTTGTCCTTGGCGAATGATAGTCAACAATGACACAGATTAAATATTTGTTAATATGCAGTTTCTAATCATATATTGGAAAACAAGTTTCAATTGTGTGCGTTAGGTGGTATTGTATGATAGTTCTGAAACCACTAACCACGTCGTGGGATCAGTAATTAGCTGTGCGGACATGCCACTCCTTCATCAACATTTCTATGGTTGACATCTATGATGCTATGTGATTAGATGTTCACTTGAACAGCATCGTTAATTATGGCTTTGTCCAGCTTCTCTATCCTAGCAAGTTGTAGCATGCCGAATGGTTAATATATATTGAAGGGTGCATCGCAACGAACTCTGTCAACGTTGGGGGACGTATGTGGACGTGCTACATTGGACACTCCCGGCAAACGATCGACATGGATGCAAGCGACTTCGACGATATGAAGACTCTGACAATCTGTATAGTGATCGTCATGAACATAACGTTGAACTCTCTTGTGATCGCTGTAATCGCGAGATACCGACAACTGCGCGAAGATCGCTCGACGCTTTTCGTGTTCTCGCTCACGCTTTCTGACCTCGCCACCGGATGTACGGCGATGCCCATCAGCGCTGCCCTGTGCTCCAGTGCGACACCGAATGTACGTGACACGATTAACTACCTTCCCAAGATTCATGCGGTCTTCATTGTTTTGTTCAGCGTTAACTCAATTCACAGTCTCTGCTGGGTGACCGTGTGCAAGATGATCGCCATAACGAATCCGCTCCGCTATGAACAAGTCCTCACTCGAAACCGATGCTACTTCATAACATGTGGCATATGGTTGACCGGGGCGTTGATGGCCGCGACAATAACACCTTTTGTTGCAACATGGAACCTCGATTGCTGTATACATCAAACAACAATTTCTCCAGACTCGGTTGGCCCATTAATATTCGTTGTTTTAATCGCGATCGTGTGTCCTGCTGTCGCCCTTGTTTACTCCACTACACGAATATTCTTCGCGATTCTTCGTACGCACCGTGAAATCACAGCTCAAGTGAGTTCGATCGGTGGACAGAGCGGCACACTCGCTACCATCCCGTCTTCGACTTTCAAGTCGATTCGTTCCGGAAGAAACGTGCTGATCATGTGTTTGGCGTTTCTCATACTAACCTTTCCATTTGCTATATTTTGTTTTATGCTTGCATTTCACGTGGACAACTATTTGCCGTCGTCGTATAAGTTTGTAGCAACTTGGATTTTACTGTGCAATTCTTCTGTGAACAGTCTCATATATGTAAGCCTTTTTCAATCTGTTCGAGAGAAAACGGTACAAATGTTGCGTGCTGGTGTTTACAAATTATGTCCGATTCGGTAATTCAGACAGGAACACAGATAAACGTATCTCAGTTGTTAATTGCTACACTTGTAGTACACTTGTTTAGATTTTGACAGTACGTTGTTTATCGTAATATAGCTGAAACTGCCGATTAAAATTGACCATGATATCAACACCCACTCTCGGTACAGAAGCGTCAGACAAAGGTTGGTCATTCCGCAGAGAGTGTCTCTTTGATGTCGCTTCACAATATGTTCTCCTTACAAATATGAGTTGAAGATCACTTTATCAATATACTTGTGTTGTCACAACATAATATTTTCATTGATAATCACCACTGATGAGGTTTTTTATGGGAATAATAGAATATGTAATTGGTGCTACCTGTCCCAAGCACAATTACTAAGTTCTGCTTTCACAAGTATAGATAAAACAGAATACATAACACGTATGACATTTTTTAAAGACAATCCCAGATAACAGTACTGTAAGTTGTTTTCTCATAATTTCGAAAAAATGTGACAAGAAGAAAGAGCGGATTTACTATGAGCCAATGGTGTTATGATCTTAAATATTTAGGGGTTAACAATAGTGACATAATCCATCTATTATTCTGTAATTGATTTTCATTCGGTGTGTCATTGTTGTTACCTGTCATTGATATTACTAGGTACATAACAATACTCATGACCACTAGTCACACCGATGATAGTATTATTCAGTATGGGCCTTTATGTTCTTTTTATAGTGTTGAATAAGAAAAGTGATTTACTACTGAAATGATCAGTGCATGTATGTCATCTGAGATCATATGTATTTTAATTTGGCAATGGATTTACTTGCTTTGCTGGGAATTACAATGTTTTCTCATTAGATGTGTTATTTGTGTTACCTGTCATTGGTATTACTAGGCACTTAATACTACCTATGACCACTAGTAATACAATATTATTCCGTATGGGTCGTTATGTTATTTTATTGTGTTGAAACAGAAAAGTAATTTGCTTCTGAAATGATTATTGAATGTATGTCATCATTTGGCAATGGATATACTTGCTATACTGGGAATTACAATGTTTTCTCAAGCCATATGGAATGTATATGAAATTGACGAATGAACACATAATGTTTGTATACATTTTGTATAATAAAATGTAGTTTTGACAGAAGTAAACTGGAGAACACCATAAACGTAACTGTCATTGTTGTCATGGATCGTCATTGGTGTTATAAAGAATATTTTCATTGCCATTAATTTGGAAACTGGCTTTTACAATTTTAAAATAGTGCATTTAAATTCGTCACAACTAAAAAATTCCCGGAATCGCACAGGTGCGGAATGTAGACCATTGATAGATTATCTGCTTGAAAGTGCGAAATTGCATTTAAAGATCTGAGATAATTGATGAAACTTTACTAAGTACTCTCAAATAACATTTACATGTGATCTTTAGCACTGCAAACTTTTATATGCTATAATAGAGTCACAACATATGTATAATGACGCCAAAGACATGGGCCAGTTGTTCACTGACGTAACAGGTGCATGAAAATACAAGCTCATTGTAGTGTTGCATAACTCACTGATTGTATGTGATTGTTGGTTCAAATGTTTTTCTAGTTTCTAATAGTTCACAATAAAGCGTTATATTTATTAATAATATAGTGTTGAATTAATAAAAGTGACAGTTTCTGTAAAACGACCCATGTAAAAAATAAAATTTATACTACTTCAGAAAAGAAGGATCTCTCGGAATTAAAAACTGGAGTATGTGGGGCTGGATAGTCAGGGCAGAGAGCTCATCTAGGAGAAGGGCTTATCTGATTTAAAAACGCGGGCAGGAGGGGTTGGATAGTCTTGTGAGACAGCTCATTTAAAGGGAAGGAACCATCCAAATATTTACTGCACTGTAGGTCAGCCAGGGCAGCGCTGCAGTGGTCATGACGTTCCAAAATACATGAATGGCATAGACACGGAAAGAGCATATAGTTACCGCGTCTGGGGTAGCTGACGCACCGCTCCTCCCGGCAATAGTGAAAAATCCTTGTGGATCGTTCAGCCGGCAGCGATCCACATGCGATGTCCTGGTGAGAAGTTTGAATGTGGGAACGATGGGAGGTTGAGTCGCTAGAAGTGACAAGCATGATGGATAGAAGGAAATTAGAGGCTTAGTATCCAAGCAACCAAGTGAAAGGGAGATAGAGCGAGTTCGTATAAGATGCTGCACACAGGAGGAGATGGGAAGAGCAATGGTGTGGGTACGATAGTATCAGAAGAAACCACCAAGGACGTGGTGAGAATGGTCATTGTTGCATGAATGATGGTGAAATAGCAACTTGTGTGCATTATGTATATGAATGGGCCTCAAACAAGAAGGGAAAAAGAGGGCGCGGGATGGTAAGATCATTGATGTTGAATATGTGGCCACAAAGCACAATCCACTGTTTTTGTTATGCGCATTCAGAAAAGGAGAGAAGACAAAGTAATGGGACGAAAGACAATCAAATGGTGGAAAAGCAGTGGGGACCCGGCCTCTGCATACAAAGGGAAGCAGCGATCTAGAACTACCGAGTGCAGCAGAGCGAATAGTAAAGATCGGTGAGATCGGGGGTGCAGAAGTAGAGAGAGCAATAAACTAAATGAAGAGAGGCCGATTGAAAGGTATTGATGAAGTGCGAGTGGAGATGCTGGTGATGGCTGAACGTGTTGGTGTTAGGTGGACAAAGCGATTGATAAAACACCTGCATAAGAGAGGGGAATGTATGTCAACCGTTTATGTAATACTCACCCGTTTATGTAATAATTAACCGGTATCGTAATAATAATGATGATGATGATGATGATGATAAACATGATGATGATATTGAAGAGGAGGAAAATTGGTGTGATTATAATTTGGATAATAATAATGATGATGTTGATGAAAAGAGTATGATGGAGAAGAAAATAATAAGAAGGAGGAGGAGGATGGTAATTATGATGAATATGATATAAAAAGATGGAGATAATGATTATGATGATAGCGAGAATGAAGAGATTTTTACGATTATGATAAAGAGGATGAATAGGATGATACTGATGAGGAAAAAGAGGAGGCTTAGGATCACAAGATGATGAGGATGACATCATCATGAGGATGAGGATGATGACAAGATGACCAAAATGATCAAGATGATGAAGTAAATGACGAGGATGCGGATAGCATTGAAGAAGGTGATATGGAGAAGGAGACGATGATGATTACGACAAGACGAGAATGGTGACGATCAGGAAGAGGAGTAGGTGAATGCGTGCGTGCGTGTGTGATTAAATGTGTTGTTGTTGTTGTTGTTGTTGTTAATTATCTTGGAAGATATTCCCTAATAACTGTTAAGTGCGCTTAGCGAATGGTCGTCAACAATGACACATATAGAAGATTTTAACATTCAGTTTTTAATAATATATTGTTAAACAAGCTTCACTTGGGTGCGTCAGGTGGTATTGTATGATAGTTCTGAAACCACAAACCACGTCGGGTGGTCAGTAATTAGCTGTGCGGACATGCCACTCCTAGAGTATTGTCCAAAACTGGAATATCGGGGGATTTCAGGGTGGGAGTTGGCCAGAAACAGGGGAGTGCGCGAAGCCCACTGTTGTTCATAGCAGTAGTGGAGGTGACCCATGATCAATGCAGACGACCAAACAGTAGTAGCTGCCAGTGAGACAGACCTTCAAGAACGGTTTTACACAACTGAACAAGATTGCCATCCAAGGCAAATGCCCATTTTCCAAGGGGACAAGGAAGCTACTGACTTATCGAGAGTCCAGCATTTTGCATCTGTGTGTACCCCGGCCTCCTGAGATATTTGTCAACCTTCTTTTTAAACATATTCACGCTGCTAGCAGTTACACAACCTCTAGATAATTAGTTCCATTCATTTATTTTCCTCTGTGCGAAGGAGAAAGTCCTGATATCCAATCTATAGTCATGCTTTACTAATGTTACAACATGTCCTCTAGTTGTACTAAATTTCTCGAGTGACAAAAATGTTTGTTAATATTTGCATACTCATTCTAAATCTTAAAAAACTTCAATTTGATCTCGTCTTAACATCCTTGTCTGTAGGGTTGTTAAAACACATTATTTTCGGCGTTCTTCATAACTAGTATCTCTCAGTTCTGGAATCATTTTAGTTGCTCTGCACTATATTCGTTCAAGCTTATATATATCCTTCTTATGATATGGTCTCCACGCCTGTATACAGTTCCCTAATTAAGACCTAACTGTTGCATTTATACAGAGGTATAATTAGCTGTTTTTCCTTGTATGTTATATTTCTCCTATTCAACCCAAAAATTTGATTACCATTTGAAGCTGCAATACCACACTACTATGATACTTTCACATCAGCACTTAAGGTTACTCCAAAGTCTTTTTCTTTTACAGTAGTACATAGAACAGTATCTCCCATTTTATTGTTTACATCCAAGTTCCCTTGTCCTGAAATATGCATTTACATTTCCCAAAATTGTATGATATCTGTAATTTTTCTGACCATTTAACAAATGTGTCTAGATCGTTTTGTAAATGTTGTCTATCACCATCATTGTTAACCTTTCTAAACATATTTTGCGTCATCCGCGTATTTCAGTACGTTGCTTTTTATATTATTGTCCAAGTCATTGACATATATTAAGAATAATAAAGGTCCTAATACTGATCATTGTGGTACCCCACTCAAATCGGATTTTCAGTTTGAAACCAGTCAGCCATTGTTCTACTTATGTCGATTATGCCATCCAAGATACCATACGCTTTTAATTGAAGTCGTAATCTTTGATGTGGCAATTTATCAAAAGCTTTCTGAAAATCTAAGTAGATCATATCTAGTTGTGATCCCTCGTCTGTCCACTTAATGATTCCTTCCAAAAAAAACATAACATATTTGTTAAGCATAACCTAGCTTTTAAGAATCCATGTTGAGATGGATTTGATAGGGTATGCCTAACACGGAAATCCACCATATGTTCTTTACTTAACCTTTCTAATAATGTACAAATCATTGATGTTAAACTCACTGGTTTATAATTATCTGACTTACTTCTCGAACCCTTTTTAAATAATGGTATGATGTTTAAATGTTGATAGGGTGGAAGGAACTGTTTGGCAGACATGGAATGACAGTAAGACTAGATTAAGCGGAGTAACTTTGGGTCAGGCAGCAGAAAAAAGATCTAGAAATCAGACTGTATGAGAAGACCCTGAAACAACGAGACAGCTTTGTATAGCTTAGTGGAACGGTGTACGGGGCCAGCGGCAAAGAGACGGACATTCGCAGGAGAATCCGAGCTGAAGCCGGTGCATGGAGGAAAGTTGAAGAGGTAATGGGATGGGATATATATATATATATATATATATATATATATATATGTATATATATATATATATATATATATATATATATATATATATATATATATATATATATATATATATATATATATATATATATATATATATATATATATATATATATATATATATATATATATATATATATATATATATATATATATATATATATATATATACATATATATATATACTGGGATGGGATGGGATGGGATGGGATGGGATGGGAGGACTGTGTAAAGATAGATTTGGAGGGAGTGGGAGTTGAGTGGAGGATGAGGGCGAAGGATAGTACGGAGGGGAGACAGTTGGTAGTCCGCAGTGAAACGGGATCAGTGACGAAGAATAAGTGGAATAAAAATCGACGACCTGTATCGGTGCCAGTCTCACCCCGGACCACAGGTATCAATGCCCCGGACTACAGGATAAAGAGGAGAGCAACAACTACTTCTGGCGAAACCTAGCGGATTTGATGTATGCCTTTCATGTAACCTTGATAGGTGGCAATACTCTATCTGCATCAGAATTGGGAAGATTTCAGACGAAATGTAGGTTATTTCGTTTGAAGTAGGAACATTTCGTGTCCTGATCAATGGCGATACTCGATCGGAAACGAAATGAACAGGCTGAAAAACAACCGGATTTATTCAAAATGTTACGCCATATATACGGATCAATGGGGAGGGAGGTGCGTGGATATTTCATAATGGCTTCTTAAAAAGATTTCTGTTTTTATTTCAGTAATTTTAGGGGGAGTCGTGTTCCAAATGCGAATAGCTCGGGGATGAAATTAATAAACACCCACATTTATACGACACGTAGGGTTTAATCAGGAGTACAGGTAATTTGCCATTTCTGGGGACAGAATGACTTTTTAGGCCCCAACACAGATCAGCTTGACCATCATTACGACACGGCTAATGACAAAAGACGAAGTAATTGAATGCTATATATTAAGCCAAAGTGTATTCCTTGGTATGTTTTGCCTTATGCCATTATGCACTCATATACTACTTTTCTGACCGCAGAAGTGTTCATTGGGTTTGAAGAATACTACTTTACAACACAGATGTTCTCTTAATCACACCTACAACGTGCACTCATTACTGCGACATTTCGGCATTCTTCGGTTGCCTCCTTCTTGAATTGAATTCACGGCGACTTAGTCAGATGGTGTGGCGGTCAGTCCTGTCTTTACTGGATACAATAATGATTCGACAGGACTTGTCTCATTGTGCGGATATGTCCCGCGTTTTCTTGCCCATATCTATTAAAATGAAACAAAAGTCATGGTTTTGGGCTATGTAGCTAAATGAGGGAATGAAAACTAACCATATGCAACTAAAATCAAGAATATCACGTCACTGGTTTACTCAGAATGTGTTTTACAATTGGAACATTTCTCATGTTGAGTGATCGCTGACTTATTAACCAGCGCGATCGATAAGCAGAAAATCGGGGTAACCATTGTGACGTTTTAAGGGAGGCCAGTATACACAGAACCAACGCAAAAGTTTAAACAAACGTGTTATTTTGCTAGAAAGAGGACTAGTTTAGTAAACGAAGGCCAAAACACGTTATATAAGTTGAGTTTGGACGAACACAGCGTAACCATATTGTATTGAATCGGAATAAGTGTGTACAAATATATTTTCATTTGGCGATCGAATGTTGCTGGAATTTGACACTCGTTACGTAGGGTTATCTAACAGTGTGGAGCGGCCCAACAAATTAAGATGATATCTGTTCAATTAGGTTTTCCTGGAAAACCACTGGCGTGAAATTCTTAGTTGTAGCTGTAAATGGTTATGTTTGAGTAACTCTTACAGGTGCATCAGTCCAAAACCATGTATTTTGTTTCCCTTTAAATTAAATGAATGCTGATCAGTGTATTTGCCATATTTATATGTTAATATTGCGAGCAAATGGAGATTGTGTACTTTTCCATTTCAATGCACTGTATTCGTATAACATGAACACGGAAGTAAAACACTGATCTTTTCCCGCATAAGAAAACGCCCCTGGATAGCAGATCGCTTCTAAACAGTGGCGGCGCGTTGTGGTAACTCCGTTATCGGTTTCGAGTGAGGACTTGTTCATAGCGTAGCGGATTCGTTATGGCGATCATATTGCACACCGTCACCCAGCAGAGACTGTGAATTGAGTTGACGCTGAACCAAACAAAGAAAACCGCATGAAGCTTGGGAAGATAGTTAACCGTGTCACGTACATTCGGAGTCGCACTGGAGCACAGGGCAGCGCTGATGGGCATCGCCGTACGTCCGGTGGCGAGATCAGAAAGCGTGAGCGAGAACACGAACAGCGTCGTGCGATCTTCGCGCAGTTGTCGATATCTCGCGATTACAGCGATCATGAGTGATTGGGTCGCGCGAGACTTTGGCACAGTGGGCTGTGCTTTTATTCAACACAAAACACTTCTATTGCGAATCCTCAGGAGACCGAAGCTCGGCAGCGTACCAAGTCAAAACGCAGTTCATAATCGATAAGCAGTTACAGTTGTGAACATTTGGTCTGGTACCCTGGGGAGCTATGGAGGATAAGCAAGTTTAAACAGTTGGGTCTTAAGTTTACGGCTAAATGTTGTTCTATTTCCTACAGACTTAACACTAACAGGGAGTGATTTCCACAAAGTCGGTGCAGCAACTAAAAAAGCTCCAGTTCAGACATTTGTTTTAAAACTGGAAAAAAAATGTATTAGAATTAGATCATCGGAGTTGTCTCGGCTGTCTTGCAGGACGTCCAAGTCCAAGTGAAATATGTAAAATAATGGTAAATGCAACATATCAGATGTGAACAAATGCACCGGCATCAGTGGCGTCAGCTATCACATACATCTTCATTTTACTTAATTACTAGAAGGTATTTTGCCCATTCTTCAAGTTGAAACTTTCTGGTCCCTTGCATTGGCATACATCATGCACTCAACTCGAGTAGACCCAATTAATTCGTACTAGGTGGAATCACATTTTGTATAGCTAGCCTAGGTAGTACTTCTGTCGAAATACCTCATTTCTGGACCATTGCAAATTGCACACGTTCCCCCATCTACCGGGTAATTGGTGAATAGCTTACCAGTCATTCTAAAATATTTTACATTCGTCACCCATTCGTCACATAGCCAGGCATTGTGGATAAATACATACTGTAATGTTCTCTTTTGCACAACCAATACCTCGTTACCTCAGCTGGATCCTCTAAATCCCCTACATCCATAAATTGCATGACAGTAGTTGTCTGCTATCGGTATCACCTGGTATACAATATTACATGCAAAAACCGTTGCCAGTCCCCGGTGCAGCCATGTATAGAATTTCTATCCGCTTAGTGGCGCTGGCAATCAACTACAACGCGCAGCCACTGTGTAGAAGGGTTCTGATATCCAGGGGCGTTTTCTGATGCGGGATAGATCAGTATTTTACTTTTGTGTTCATGTTGTTTAAAACTGCTTAATCAACTGATTTAGCCTATCGCAAATCCGGTTCATTGGTATCCAAATGTGTAGTGTGTGATTAGTTAATGTAACGTCCGCAGTCGATTTAATAATTAGCTGTTTCTCCTTATATGTGAAAGTTCTCCTAATTATCCCTAGAATTGTATTACGTTTTAAAGCAGCAATCCCACATTGCTCTGAAACTTTCATGTCAGCATTAAATGTTACTAAGCCCTTTTCTTTGTGTGGTTCTACCTAATACAGCATCCCCCGTTAGAAAAGGTAAAGTATAAAATCGCCATTTGCTCGCATTATTAAAAAAAAATATTGGCAAATGCACTGACCAGCAGTTAATAAATTGAAAGGGAAACAAAAGTCATGTTTTTTGGTCTATGCACCTATATGAATTACTACAACATAACCATTTGCAGCTACAATTAAGAATATCACGCCAGTGGTTTACTAGGAAAACCTTATTGAACACATAATCATCTTAATTTCATTGGCCGCGGCATACTGTTAGATAACCTTACCTCAGGAATGTCAAAGTCTAGCAAAATTCGCTCGCCAAATAAAAATATATTTGTACACACATATTATTTTATTTGCCAATACGATATGGCTATATATATAGCTTTTATAAATCCGATGGTTGATCAGCCTGTTATTTTCGAATCCGGTCGAGTGTCGCCATCTACCAGGCTACGACGTATTCCTACATCAAACTTAATGAGTTATATTTCGCCGGAAATCTGCTCAATTCCGATGCAGATGAAGTATCGCCACCAGTCAAGATTACGAAATGTACGTACATCGAACGAAATCCACTCGGTTTCGCCGCAAATAATATGTAGTGATTCTTTACTTGTTTTATTCTACAGAAACTGTCATTTTTTAAGAACAACTTCAACCCTATTTTTGAAAGGACACAGTCAGTATTATATTATTAAAATGCGATATTGTCTTTGGCGTTATAGGACAGATATTGTGACACTACTAACATCTAAGAGGTTTGTAGTACTAAATATCACACGTATATGTTGCTTGAGACTTCCTACTAACTAACTTCCTAACTTTTCATGAATTATCTCAGATTTGAAAGCTATCATGGAATGTAATTTTGCATTTTCATGCAGATAATCTATCAATAAATTGCGAGGATGTAAAAAAGAAAATTCCCCACACAGGCAAAGACAGCATCCATGCTCTCCTCAATTTTCAAATAATGAAAAGCAGTTTCTACATGACTGATAATGAAAATATACTTAGTAACACCAATGACGATCCGTAACACCAATATCAATTACTTTTATTCTCCAATTACAGTTATATATATATATATAATATATATATATATATATATATATATATATATATATATATATATATATATATATATATATATATATAATATATATATATATATATATATATATATATATATATATATATATATATATATGTAAATATATATATATATATATACATATATCTAAATATATATATATATATATATACATATATATATATATATATATATATATATATATATATATATATATATATATATAGTACGGAGTACACACATATATGTTAGTGATGAAATGATATATATATATATATATATATATATATATATATATATATATATATATATATATATATATATATATCATTTCATCATTAACATATATGTGTGTACTCCGTGAAAGGCGTTATGTCAGGCTTTATTTTTGGTTTAATATATATATATATATATATATATATATATATATATATATATATATATATATATATATATAAAACCAAGCTAAAGCCTGGTGCGCATCTTTGTATACAACTGTGAGACGTTGTGGCGAAACATGCGGCTCACAACGCTGTAGAAGAACGGATTAACGAGGAATTAAAAACAAACATGCGTCTTCCATCTGCCGGGATATCCAATCCAACGTCAGACAGCCAGTGTGGCACCCAACAGGCTATAAATACTATAGTAATGATAAATAATACTGACACACTTTGTATGTTTTACCTTGAATTGTAGTTGTCTTTCTGATACCTGACACTGAAGTGTTTTTGCTAAGAATGACATCAGCCGTTGCATTGCCCTTTGAACTACAGGTGACTGTACGAACTGTTGAAGGTTCCGGGACAGGTGTACTGCTTGCGACCCAACATTACTGTTAGCGCTTCTTACGTTCAACAGCATTTAATAATCAGCATTGATGAGATTTTTAAGGGAAGAATAAAATTCGTGCTACCTGTCCCAAGCAAACTTATTAAGTTACACTTTCACAAGTATAGATAAAACAGAAGACATAACACTAACGACATTTCTTAAAACAAGAGCAAAGTTAAAAAAAGAGCAAAGTGGGTTTATTATGAGCCAATGATTTTACGATCTTAAATATTTAGTGACATAATCAATCTGTGATACTGTAATTAATTTTCATTCACTCTGTCATTGTTGTTACCTGTCATTGTTATTACTAGGTACATAACAATACTTATGACCACTAGACATACCGATGACAGTATTATTCAGTATGGTCCTTTATGCTCTTTTTATAGTGTTGAATAAGAAAAGTTATTTACAACTGAAATGATCATTGAATATATGCCTTCTGTGATCATATGTATTTTATTTTGGCAATGGATATACCTGCTATGCTAGGAATTACAATATTTTCTCAAGCCAGGTTGAATGATTATGAAATTGACGAATGAACACATAATGTTTGTATACATGTTGGATAGGATAATATAGTTTTCACATAAATAAATTTGAGAACAGCATCAAAGTAACTACCATTGTTGTCACGGGCCGTCGTTGATGTTAGGAAGAATATTTTCATTGCCATTAATTTGGAAACGGGCTTTTACAATTTAAAATATTGCATTTAAAGTCGTCACAATTATTATTTAAGATCGTAAAACCATTGGCTCATAATAAACCCACTATTTGCTGTTGTCACAATTTTTTGGAAATTATGCGAAAACAGTTTACAGTACTGTTATCAGGAATTGTTTTTTAAAAATGTCATTAGTGTTATGTCTTCTGTTTTATCTATACTTGTGAAAGTGTAACTTGGTAATTTTGCTTGGGACAGGTAACGCCAATTACATATTCTATTCTTCCCATAAAAAACTCGTCAATGCTGATTATTAAAGAACGTAATCTGTGGTGACAACACAAGTATATTGATACAGTGTTCTTCAAAACAAGATTTTATTTGTAAGAAGGACAACATATTTTGAAGCGACATCAAAGCGACACTCTCTGCCGAATGACCAACCTTTGTATGAAGCTTATTGTTGGTATCATGGTAAATTTTAACCGTCAGTTTCAGCTATATTACGACAACGTGACAAAATCCAAGCAAGTGTACAAGTGTAGCAACTAACAAATGAAATACGTTTCTCTGTGTTCCTGATTAATATACCGAATGGTACATAGTTTGTAAACACCAGCACGCAACATTTGTGCAGTTTTATCTCGAACAGATTGAAAAAGGCATACATATATGAGACTGTTCACAGAAGAATTGCACGAAAAAATCCAAGTTGATACAAACTTATACCACCATGGCAAATAGTTGTCCACGTGAAATGCAAGCATGAAGCAAAATATAGCAAATGGAAAAGTTAACATGAGAAACGCCAAACACATGATCAGAACTTTTCTTCCGGATCGAATCGATTTGAAAGTAGAAGACGGGATAGTAGCTAGTGTGTCACTCTGTCGACCGATCGAACTCACTTGTACTGTTATTTCACGGTGCGTACGAAGAATTGCGAAGAATATTCGTGTAGTGGAGTAAACAAGGGCGACAGCAGGACACACGATCGCGATTACAACAGCGAATATTAATGGACCAACCGAGTCTGTAGAAATTGTTATTTGAAATGTACAGCAATCGAGGTTCCATGTTGCAACAAAGGGTGTTACTGTCGCGGCCATCAACGCCCCGGTCAACCATATGCCACATATTATGAAGTAGCATCGGTTTCGAGTGAGGACTTGTTCATAGCGGAGCGGTTTCGTTACGGCGATCATCTTGCACACCGTCACCCAGCAGAGACTGTGCAATGAGTTGACGCCGAACCAAATCGCGAAAACAGCATGAATCTTGGGAAGGTAGTTAATCGTGTCACGTACATTCGGTGTCGCACGGGAGCACAGGGCAGCGCTGATGGGCATCGCCGTACATCCGGTGGCGAGATCAGAAAGCGTGAGCGAAAACACGAAAAGCGTCGTGCGATCTTCGCGCAGTTGTCGATGTCTCGCGATTACAGCGATCACGAGAGAGTTCAACGTTATGTTCACAACGATCACTGCACAGATTGTCAGAGTCTTGATATCGTCGAAATTGCTTGCATCCATGTCGATCATTCGCCGGAAGTGTCCAGTATAGCACGTCCAGATACGTCCACCAACAGAGTACGTTATGGTACAACCTTCAATATATACTAGCAATGCGACGTGCCACAATTTTCTGGGATATAGAAGTTGGTCAAAGCTATAACTACTATGCTGTTTAAGTGAGCAAATAATCATATAACATCATATAAATCAATCATAGAAAGGTTGGCGAAGGAGTGACATGTCCGCACAGCTAATTACTGACCACCCGACGTGGTTTGTGGTTACAGAACTATCGTACAATACCACATAACGCAGGAAAGAAACGTACGTACGAAATTAACATATTAAACGTTTAAATGATAAATGATTGTTTAACTTAAAATTTGTACTAAAACACAAGTCACACCCACAATAATACATGAACACAGATGTGCTGACGCCATTGTAAACTATTTTTTATTGTTGCTGTCGTAGCACAAATATAACTCACTATCATAAAACTGTTTTACTAAACAAAATGTTTATTTTCGCCAAATGGTAGCGTGGGGAATATTCGCGCAGCTGAGTGTTTAAGTTGGAATGAATATAATTGTGTTTAGATAATACACTGTTAGACGTCGTAATAATAGGGTGACGTCACTGGGAGTCCTCATGCTCCACGTGTCATGTACGTCACAATGCGACGTAACTAAGACGGAACAAATGACGCATCTTCTATGTATTATTATGTTACATTCATAGCTGGGTTAACTAGTTTATTTGTAACTAGCCGAATTACCCGGCGTTGCACGGGAGAAAAGGCAGCCACTTCAAGAGCTTACGGCTCCTTGCATTACCCAGTCACGTTTTAGTAGAGCAACGTCAGTGGTATTTGACGTAGATCACTCAACTCGGAGCAATAGTAGAACAAACACATAGTGTTGTTAACAATTGTTCATGCATAACAATTCAGCCCAATAATTGGGAAACTGGCGGATATATGAAGGAACAGACAGACACAGGCACACACTACTTTATTGCATAGAAACCATTAGTGACGATAGTGTATTTAACACTGTTCATTTTACGTGTTTGTATTGGTTCGATAAACATACTGACTGATTATAATGATGGAATTTTTACCCGACTATATTCGACCTGTGTCTCAGATCGGATACTCAACGATGTAACGGTGCTGTTGTTCTAAGTAGGTAAGATTGTATTATATTATAATGTAAGATATGCTGAAGAGCGTAATGACCTCGCAAAAGGGGAGGTTAAAGAGGAGAGCCTAGTCACCCATGCTACCATGTAGCAGCCCAACGGAAACAAACGGTAAAAACAATTAACCAAAGGGCGCATGACCAAAAGGCCCTAAATACGTCACTGGACACAGCGTTGTTAGATGGGCGACCTGCCAACCGGCCATAGCTAATTAAACCACGAGATTGGTAGCGTACGACCCGAGGTTACGCCGAAATTAATCATTAAAATGTTACTGTGTGATACATATTAATGGCGTTTAAGTAGCAAATTTGCGTAGACGAAATTGCGGAGTGGGGAAGCGAGATATTGCTTTATAATTCTTGACGTAATCACGGTTACCACTATCAGTGATTGCTAAGTATTATTGGTTATCTAGTTCCTGATAATGAACTGACGTGGTGTGGTTCGATTTAGTAATGAGCTAACTTGGTATAGGACGAGTTACTGATGACTTAACGTGGTATGGGACTAGTTGATAATGGGTTGGTTTCGTGTGGAACAAATTGGCAATGACATGACTTGGTGTGGTTCAATTTGGTACTGATTCCAATAAAATTATACAACTTAACCAAGCGGAAACAACGCTATTATTGGCGTTTGTCACTTATCGAAATGGTTATACGTCCCTCACGTCCAGAAGAGGAAGTGACGTCTCTAGGTAACAACTACAGTCGGCGGCCGACCCAGTCCTGCCAGCGGCATGCATTAGCTCGTCTATCATGCGTTGTCACTGCTGATGCGCACGCGCTGAATCAACCGGGCAGGCGACGGCCGTCCGCCTAGCGCCGCGCCATCGACAAACAACGTGAGACCCGCCCGCATGTATTTAAATCAATCAATCAATCAATCAATCAATCAATCAATCAATCCTTTATTCCAACACACAATTACGATACAATAAATGACAACAAGTTACTAACAAGATGTGCAAAAAGTTGTTGAAGAATACACATTTGAATTATTATTGTGTCGTAATTGTATGTTGGAATAAAGGATTGATGGATTGATTGATGTATTACGTCCGGTGTTTTATCAACGACAACAAGCAGCTGCGATATGTACCGCGATATGTAGGGTAAGGTTGGGACCTATGAGCCACTTTTCACATTTTTAGCTAAAATACAAAAACTTATGTATGTTTTAACTTGAAAGTGAGGTCCCTTGAACCACCATGTGGAGTCCCTTGAGCCATCATGTGGGGTCCCTTGAGCCACCATGTGGGGTCCCTTGATCCATCATGTGGGGTCCCTTCAGCCAGAATACCAATTTTACATTTAAACAGAACAATGAGTTGAACATGTAACTTTTATTTCCTTAAACGTGTGGGACATATTCCGCACGTTATTTAACAGACCTTATATTAAAATATTGGTTTTACTGCACATGCATGTTACTCAATTTCTTGGGAAAAATCTGTTTCAACGAATGTTTGCAATTATTGCCAATTATGTAAAACTATGTGATACGTTTAATTACCACCAGCCTAAATACAACATATTTCCTATCAAGTATCTCCCTAGTTTTTATTGTAGCTTTTCAGGTTTACTCGAAACCGCTTAATTCCTGTAATTCGCACCTGTTTTGGAAACACTACATTGCCACTACTGGCACATAAAGGATAATCTCGACACCAGGCTTGCCACCCATAACTCCTCATTCTGAGGGGGATTAGAAATGTTTGCAAGTAATACCAATTGTCGAAGTTATGTTTAATTACCCCAAGCTACCTGCAAATTATGTATTAGCTTATCGTGACATCTCTTCCTACTTGATATGGTAGTGTTCCAGGTTTACAGGAAACCGCTTAATTCCTGTAGTTCTCTTGGTAGGACATTGCTCATCTACCGGTCTGGTAGTGTTCCAGGTTTAGAGGAAACCGCTTAATTCCTGTAGTCCTCTTGGTAGGACATTGTTCATCTACCGGTCTGGTAGTGATCCAGGTTTGCAGGTAACCGCTTAATTCCTGTAGTTCTCTTGGTAGGACATTGCTCAACTACCGGTCTGGTAGTGATCCAGGTTTGCAGGAAACCGCTTAATTCCTGTAGTTCTCTTGGTAGGACATTGCTCATCTACCGGTCTGGTAGTGATCCAGGTTTGCAGGTAACCGCTTAATTCCTGTAGTTCTCTTGGTAGGACATTGCTCAACTACCGGTCTGGTAGTGATCCAGGTTTGCAGGTAACCGCTTAATTCCTGTAGTTCTCTTGGTAGGACATTGCTCAACTACCGGTCTGGTAGTGATCCAGGTTTACAGGAAACCGCTTAATTCCTGTATTTCTCTTGGTAGGGCATTGCTCATCTACAGGTCTCGTAGAGATCCAGGTTTACAGGAAACCGCTTAATTCCTGTAGTTCTCTTGGTAGGACATTGCTCATCTACCGGTCTGGTAGTGATCCAGGTTTACAGGAAACCGCTTAATTCCTGTAGTTCTCTTGGTAGGACATTGCTCAACTACTGGTCTGGTAGTGATCCAGGTTTACAGGAAACCGCTTAATTCCTGTAATTCTCTTGGTAGGACATTGCTCATCCGCCGGTATGGGCACCTTTACTACAGGCACAGCATGGATGTCCTCGACAGCCGGATCTACGTAAACATTGTCTATCTTGTGTGCCTCCCGTAAGAGGTGAACTTCAATGTCTCCGTCCTCATGTTCCTCATCCAACACCAAACCGATGTAATGAACGACTGTTTTTTTCAGCGTATGACACAACTACATAGTCGTCTGTGTGGATGTGGAGATCCGCATGATGTTCAATTTGTTTGTCCGTGTCTCGTATGTCCTGTTAATCTTGCATGCCGTTGTCGACGTCTGGTGTAACCTGTTCCTGGCCTGCTCGCGTCCGGGTCGATTTGTCCTGTGCGAAAGGTAGACATGTTTTCTTCGCCCTCTTTGGTTTTGTGACAATGTTGACCTTTTTTCTGTTTAGTAAACTCTTCCTTCTCGGTAGTGTCGGTGATTATGGCCTATTATTATTATGACCTATTTTCTTTTTCTTGGTTTTGTTGCAGTTGCTTTTCGAGGAGCTGCCTTCGGGTGTGGCCATAGGTCCTCAGGCGTGTGCCTCTGAGATGACTCAGGTGATCCTTAACGGGATGACGCTGCTGGTGATCCTTGACTGATCGATGGTGCTGGATCTGTCGCAGGTGTGGTCACATCAACGCTTATGTCAGTGACAGCCGACGACAAGCACCAATCGTCGGATAATATAGTCCTGTTCATGGGATAGATGCCGGTTGCTTTGAAAGATGACGTTATGTTGCAGTGTGAGAACGCTTTACCAAACGCTTGCCCACTCAGTTCTGCAATATCATAATTTGTGATTGTCTTACCTGGATGTGAGAGCATCCAAGAGTCGCATGCCGTGTTGAAGTACCGTTTAAAGGGCCCATATACTCCTACATCTACGGGCATTCAATGACGGCAGACAACCCCTTTTCTCGCGCCATTTCTGAACGGTTATCAAATCGGTTTCATCTAAGTTCCATATCTGACGCAGTTCATAAGCATGCCTACATATAACGGTTTCAAAACTATCAAAGAACTGAGACACATTTGTTACGCTGAAGCTAGTAGCACGAGACAAACTAGTTGCATCTGGCATCCGCAAAGCGAGTTCGTTTCTGCGCTTAAGGAAACCAACCAAGCAACTCCCGCCATGTTATTGGCATGTCATGATGGTGGGCATGTCTTTCCATTTCGCTCAGCGTACTCGTGTGCTAGTCGCCTGGTAGTACACCGAGTTAGACCATGAAACATCTTCGATGATGTGATCAGATACGTCGACAAGGCTTCCTAATCAGCATCGGTAAACACCTGCAAGCAGTAGACATGCAGAACTTTAAATCAACGAATAGACGAAGAGACATGCATCCCAGCTCATGGGTGCCTGATCACAATTATACACGCAAAATGAGCTTTACTAAAAAGTAGACCAGATTGCGCCAAAATAGGTTTCAGGCATTGACGGAACTATTATCCGTTATTGACAATATGTTAGTATTGATAACACTGCACTACGTGTAGTAGAAGTAGAACGAAAGCAACAAAACACGCTAGATTTTATAGGTAAAAACACATGCCTTTTTGTCATCCGCCATTAGTCAAAAGGCCGTGATGTCGTAGGTAGCATGAGGAGCTTCCATAGAACTCGTCAGACGGAGCGACTGATCGTTCCCCTATGATTATGGGTCCCAACCTTCCTCTACCCGAAAGGAATCGCCGTCCTCCATTGATTAACGCTCGGTTGTCGTGAAATGGGTAGAAGCACGCTCATTACTAGAAGAGGAGATCGCACTTTCGCTGCCTCACAACAACAGTGGGGACAGTTTCACTAGTGTCGCTTTCAAGATGTTCTGGTTTATGGTCTTCCCATCAAAGGGTAATCAAATTCTTGGGTTGATCAGGAGAAACATAGCTTACAAGGATAAAAAGCTAATTATACCTCTGTAGAAAGCAATAGTTAGACCTAATTTAGAATACTGTATACAAGCGTGGATATATATTAAGCGCTTCCTAGAGAAGTTGAGTCTCTATTGGAATTGGAAGGTTTGTCACGAGGTTAATGTTAATGTGCAACTTTATACTGTATTCGTTGCTGAACATGTCTCCCTCCCTCCCTCCCTCCCTCCCTCCCTCCCTCCCTCCCTCCCTCCCTCCCTTCCTCACTCACTCACTCTCCCACTCATTCACTCACTCATGCAAGCGCGCACGCACAAACGCACGCACGTACAAAAATACCTCATAAATGCTGGTTATTAAAGAAGACAGGTTGTAATGACAGCACATGTACATTGATAAGGTGGTTTTCAACAAAAGATTTTATTTGTAGGTAGAAAAATTTTCTGTGAAGGGACGTAACACCTACAATCTCTGCGGAATGAACAACCTTTGTTTGACGCTTCTGTGATGACAGTGGGTGTTGATATAATGGTCAAATTTAACCGGCAGTTTCAGCTATATTACGACAAATAACAAAGTTTCAAAACCCAAACAACACATGCTATCCTCTATGAAACGGGAAACGAAGGCGTACTTATGAACATAAATTGGTTTAATTGAAGTACCATTTAGTGAAATGTATTAGTGTAGCAAATAGCATCTGAGATATGTTTCACGTTAAACACCACAACCAACATTTGTACCGTTTTATCTCGAACAGATCAAAAAAGTCCTACATATATAAGACTGTTCATGAAAGAACTGCACAATAAAAAAATCCAATTTGCTACAAACTTATACGACGACGGCAAATAGTTGTCCACGTGAAATGCAAGCATAAAACAAAATATAACAAATTGTAAAGTTAGTACGAGAAACGCCAAACACATGATCAACACGTTTCTTCCGGAAAGAATCGACTTGAAAGTCGAAGACGGGATGTTAGCGAGTGTGCCACTCTGTCCACCGATCGAACTCACTTGTGCTGTGATTTCACGGTGCGCACGAAGAATCGCGAAGAATATTCGAGTAGTGGAGTAAACAAGGGCGACAGCAGGACACACGATCGCGATTAAAACAACGAATATTAAAGGGCCAACCGAGTCTTTTGAAATTGTTGTTTGATGTATACAGCAATCGAGGTTCCATGTTGCAACAAAAGGTGCTATTGTCGCGGCCATCAACGCCCCAGTCAACCATATACCACATATTATGAAGTAGCATCGGTTTCGAGTGAGGACTTGTTCATAGCGGAGCGGTTTCGTTTTGGCGATCATCTTGCACACGGTCACCCAGCAGAAACTGTTCGTTGAGTTGAAGCCGAACCAAATGAAAAACCACCATGAATCTTGGGAAGGTAGTTAATTCAGTAGTGTTTACAAAACTAAAATACTAAGATATATATAATAATAATACACTAAATATTTCTAAAACTTGGCTGAACAAAACGGAACTAGACAAATTATACCACACATCTTCTTCTTCCCCTTGCTCCCTTCGGGGTGGGCTCCATGTCACTTGGTTGCTTCTTCTACTTTCATTGTTAATTCTCTCCATCTCCCTCTGTCTTCAACGATGGTCTTCCACTCTTGGTCGTTCGTACCTGCCCTTTCAAGATCTCGTTTGAAACAGTCTTTCCATCGCAGCTTTGGTCTTCCTCTTCTCCTTCTGCCACCCTCTTCTGCTTTCCATGCTCTTTTTGATAGTCTATCATCACCCATTCTTTGTCCTGCCCATCTCATTCTGCTTCAGGATACTTTCATCTTTAGGTGTTTTTTTCATGTCAATCTCTTATCTCAATTCCTTCATCTTCCTTCTATTTTCTTGGGTTACTTTGCATATTCTTCGGACCCAGTTATTTTCTGCTATCTGCATATTCTCCTGTCTCTTTGTAAGTGCCAGTGTTCCCAACCCATATATACAAGCTGCTACCACGCAGGCTTCCAGCACTTTTCCTTTTAGTTGTTTCTTCAGTTTTCTGTCCCACATAATGCCTTCCACTCTTCTCCATGCTGCTTCTCCTGCTTGCACTCTCCTCTGTATTTCCTTACTACTTTCTCCATTCTCATGCACTGTACCGCCCAAGTATACAAAACTGTTGACGTGTTTAACGGTCTTTCCGTCAACAACTACATGTAGGTCCACCTCTTGTTCGCCTATCCACATTACTTATGTATTCTGCATGCATTCGGAGGCCATGTTTTCCAAAGGCGTTACTCAATTCTTGCAATGTTTTCGGTAAATCCTCTTTATTATCAGTCACCAATGCTAGGTCATCTGCATATAGTATCTTCTTAAGTTCTTCTTGTTCAGATACCTTTCCACTGATCAAGTTCGACACCATAATGAAAAGAAGGGGACTCTAGGCACTTCCCTGTCTAGGTCCTACTCCCACTCCAAGTTGTTCCGCTGCTTCCCTTTCAACTCTCACCACTGCTGTTGTCTCCTTCTACGTTTCCTCAACCATTATGATGTCTGCCTCTCCAACCTCCATCCATCTCACGACAGCAAATGCAAGTTCTCTCGACACTGTATCGAATGCCTTCACCAGATCGACAAAACCGAATGCTACGTCCTTTCTAAGTTCTCTCCTCCTCTCGATAATCTGTCTGATGGTAAACAATCCATCATCCGTTCCTCTCCCTTTCCTAAATCCCAGCTGATTCTCTCCGATTTTGTTCTCCACTATATGCCTCACCCTAGCATCCAGTATCCTTTCCATCAATTTAAGGCTTGGCTCAGTAACGTGATACCTCTGTATCTCCCTGGATCATGGATGCCCCCTTTCCCCTTCCATATCGACACAATCACTCCTCTTCGCCACTCTGTTGGTATCTCTCCTGTTGTGAAGCACACATTAAACAGTCTCGTCAGCCACTTGATTCCCACTAGTCTGTTTTGCTTTCACAATTTTCACTGACAGTTCGTCCACTCCTACAGCCTTCCCAGTTTTCATCTTCATTACAAATATACCACACATAAAAGTACAAAATGTAAATTATAATTGGTAGTTAAATAAACAAATAGTTAATAAAATAAATTAATTAATAAATAACTGGACAATACAATATTAGTTGTCAACTGCAAATAATTTAATTTATTGTGGTAATAGAATATGTGACATATAAAGATTACATATTAAAGGAAAGCTTAAAATACTGTGTTATAAGAAGGGCTTTGAAAGTGTTCATGTCTTCGATCAACAGCAGTTCCATAGGGTCGGCCCAGCACGCGAGAAAGAAGGTTGTGGCGGGGAACAGTTAGTAGCACGCGGTCGGCGGATCGAAGGGCGCGGCGCGGCTCATATGGCGTGAGCAGCGAGGCCAGGTACACTTCGTCCGGTCGGGAAGGGCGCGGAATACAAGAACGAGTAGCTTGTTCACCGGCAACCAGTAGAGTTGTTTCGGTGCTGCCGTCACGCTACGCCGATTACCCCGCCTAATTCGTAGGACGACTCAGGCCGTCGAGTGCTGGACCAATTCAGGGCGATGGAGTAAACGGTCTGATATTCCGTACAGCATAACGTTGCCGTAGTCGATTCTGGAAGTAATTAATGCATGCACTAGACACTTGGTTGTACCGATCGATAGTGTGTCAAGTATGCGTGAAATTCAGTACAGGTGGTAATATGCACTACAGCGTACATTTGTTAATTGTGCCGCCGTCGAGAGATCGGCGTCAATGGCGAATCCAAGGTCTCTGACAACGGCAGATGTCGCCACAAGCTGACCGTAGATGTCGATGCGTGTTATTGTTATTGGAGAGCAGAGGCTGCATGATCTTATGACAATGGCCAGCGATTTTATTCAATTGTGATACAACCTTCGATATTAACAGTGCGGCGTGCTACAAATTGCTGGGATGGAGAAGCTGGTCAAAACCATAATCATGATTCTGATTAAGTGAGCAACTAATAATATAACATCATATAAATTAATAAAATAATTTTTTTTGAAGGGCATGTCCGCATAGCTAACTACTGACCACATGAACACACATGTGCTGACGCCATTGTAAACCATGTTTTATTGTTGTTGTCGTAGCACAAATATACGTCGCTATCAAAAACCGGTTTTACCAAACAAATATTTATAATCGCCAACTGGTGGGGAATATTCGCGCAGCTGTGTTCCAGTTGGAGTCTAACTATAATTGAGCTACCATATTTGTGTTTGTATGTTTGCATGTTTATATGTGATTATGTTCACGTTTTCCTCGGGCATCAAACTTTCAGGGATTAATCTACGACCCCACGAATGAAACGTAACGCCTTTAATTTTTTTTTAAATACCCCGTGTATCAAGGATTCTTATTGGTTTTTATGGTAAATCAAATGTTCGATACGGTATTACTAAGTACCTAGTAATACCAATGACAGGTAACAAAATTGACACTTCGAATTAAAAATAATTAAAATATCATAGTTGAATTATATTACTATTGTTAACCCCTAAATATTTAAGACCATAACACCACTGATAACGCCAGTGATAACAACACAGATAACAACAGTGATAACAACAGTGATAACACAAGTGATATCAACAGTGGCTCATAATAAACCCAATCTTTATTCTTGTCACGAATTCATGGAAATTATGAGAAAACAACTTACAATACTGTGACCTGGGATTATTTTTTAAAACTGTATTAGTGTTATGAATGTTTTCTCTTTACTTGTGAAAATGTAACATGGTAATTTCGCTTTGGGCAGGTAGCAGCAATTATATACTCTATTCTTTCCACAAAAAAATCATCAAAGCTTATTATTCAAGAATATATTCTATCATGACAGCACAAGCCTATTGACAAAGTGATCTTCAACTCAAGATTTTATTTGTCAGAAGAACAACATATTGTGAAGCGACATCAAAGCGACACTCTGCGGAATAAACAACCTTTGTCATCAATGACAGGTAACACCAATGACAGGTAACACCAATGACAGGTAACACCAATGACACATCGAATGGAAATTAATTAATGCTGTATACCGTAGCAGGCTATTTAACTAAAACGGCACTAGATTAATTATGTTAGTATCATAGATTGATTATGTTATTATTGTTAACCCCTAAATAGTTAAGATCATCTAAATAGTTAAGACCATAACACCAATGGCGCATAATACACCCACTCTTTAATCTTATGAAAAATTCATGGAAATTATGAGAAAGCAACTTACAATACTGTAATTTGTGATTGTTAAAAACAATATTATATAGTGTTATGTCTTCTTTTTATCTTTACTTGTGAAGGTACAGCACAGTAATTGTGCTTGGGGCAGTTGACACCAATTACATATTCTATTCTTCCCACAAAAAAACTTTCATCAATGCTGATTAGGAAAGACCATATTTTGCCATGACAACATAAGTGTTGATAAAATAATTTACGTTTGATTTGTAAGTACAACAAAATATTGTGAAGGAACATAAAAGTTACAATCTCTGCGAAATTGCCAACCTTTGCATGACGCTTCTGTAACTGCAGTGGGTGTTGATATCGTGGTCAAATTTAACGGGCAGTTTCCCCAATATTACGACAAACAACGTAGTGTCAAAATCCAAATAACACATACAGTTCTCAACGAAAATGGAAACGAATGTGTACATGTGCACATAATTTGGTTAACAATTGGATACGTTTCTCTGTGTTCCTGTCTGAATCACCGAATCGTACATAGTTTGTAAACACCAGCACGCAACATTTGTACCGTTTTCTCTCGAACAGATCGAAAAAGGCCGACATATATGAGACTGTTGACGGAAGAATTGCACAATAAAATCCAAGTTGCTACAAACTGATACGACGACGGCAAATAGTTGTCCACATGAAATACAAGCATAAAACAAAATATAGCAAATGGAATGGTTAGTATGAGAAACGCCAAACACATGATCAGCACGTTTCTTCCAGAGCGAATCGACTTGAAAGTCGAATACGGGATGGTAACGAGTGTGCCACTCTGTCCACCGATCGAACTCACTTGAGCTGTGATTTCACGGTGCGCACGAAGAATCGCAAAGAATATTCGTGTAGTGGAGTAAACAATGGCGATAGCAGGACACACGATCGCGATTAAAACAGCGAATAATAATGGGCCAACCGAGTCTGTAGAAAATGTTGTTTGATGTATACAGCAATCGAGGTTCCATGTTGCAACAAAAGGTGTTATTGTCGCTGCCATCAACGCCCCAGTCAACCATATACCACATATTATAAAGTAGCATCGGTTTCGAGTAAGGAATTGTTCATAGCGTAGCGGTTTCGTTATGGCGATCATCTTGCACACGGTCACCCAGCATAGACTGTGCAATGAGTTGACGCCGAACCAAATCGAGAAAACCGCATGAATCTTGGGAAGGTAGTTAATCGTGTCACGTACATTCGGTGTCGCACTTGAGCACAGGGCAGCGCTGATGGGCATCGCCGTACATCCGGTGGCGAGATCAGAAAGCGTGAGCGAGAACACGAAAAGCGTCGAGCGATCTTCGCGCAGTTGTCGATATCTCGCGATTACAGCGATCACGAGAGAGTTCAACGTTATGTTCACAACGATCACTACACAGATTGTCAGAGTCTTGACATCGTCGAAATCGCTTCCATCCATGTCGATGATTCGCCGGGTGTGTCCGATGTAGTAAGTCCACGTTCGTCCACCAACGTTGACAGAGTGCGCCGTGAAACAACCTTCGATATTTATATATCAACCATGCGGCATGCTACAAATTGCTGGAGAGAGAAGCTGGTCAAAGCCATGATTACGATGCTGATCAAGTGAACATCTAATAATATAACATCATAGAAATCAATCATAGAAAAGTTGGCGAAGGAGTGGCAAGTCTGTGCAGCTAATTACTGACCACCCGACGTGGTTTGTGGTTTCAGAACTAGCATACAATACCACCTGACGCACGAAAGAAACGTACGTACGAAATAAACATATTAAACGTTTGAATGCTAAATGATTGTTTAACTTAAAATTTGTACTGAAACACAAGTCACACCCACAGTAATACATAAACACAGAAGTGCTGACGCCGTTGTAAACTATTTTTTTTATTGTTGCTGTCGTAGCACAAATATACCACACTATCATAAAACTGATTTACTAAACAAAATGTTTATTTTCGCCAAATGGTAACGTGGGGAATATTCGCACAGCTGAGTGTTTAAGTTGGAATGAATATAATTGTGTTTAGATAATACACTGTTAGATGTCGTAATAATAGGGTGACGTCACTGGGAGTCATCACGCTCTACGTGTCTTGTACGTCACGATGTGACGTAACTAAGACGGAACAAATGACGCATCTTCTACGTATATATATATATATATATATATATATATATATATATATATATATATATATATATATATATATATATATATATATATATATATATATATATATATATATATATGTATATATATATATATATATATATATATATATATATATGTATATATATATATATATATATATATATATGTATACACATATATATGTATACACGGTGCGCACGAAGAATCGCAAAGAATATTCGTGTAGTGGAGTAAACAATGGCGATAGCAGGACACACGATCGCGATTAAAACAGCGAATAATAATGGGCCAACCGAGTCTGTAGAAAATGTTGTTTGATGTATACAGCAATCGAGGTTCCATGTTGCAACAAAAGGTGTTATTGTCGCTGCCATCAACGCCCCAGTCAACCATATACCACATATTATAAAGTAGCATCGGTTTCGAGTAAGGAATTGTTCATAGCGTAGCGGTTTCGTTATGGCGATCATCTTGCACACGGTCACCCAGCATAGACTGTGCAATGAGTTGACGCCGAACCAAATCGAGAAAACCGCATGAATCTTGGGAAGGTAGTTAATCGTGTCACGTACATTCGGTGTCGCACTTGAGCACAGGGCAGCGCTGATGGGCATCGCCGTACATCCGCTGGCGAGATCAGAAAGCGTGAGCGAGAACACGAAAAGCGTCGAGCGATCTTCGCGCAGTTGTCGATATCTCGCGATTACAGCGATCACGAGAGAGTTCAACGTTATGTTCACAACGATCACTACACAGATTGTCAGAGTCTTGACATCGTCGAAATCGCTTCCATCCATGTCGATGATTCGCCGGGTGTGTCCGATGTAGTAAGTCCACGTTCGTCCACCAACGTTGACAGAGTGCGCCGTGAAACAACCTTCGATATTTATATATCAACCATGCGGCATGCTACAAATTGCTGGAGAGAGAAGCTGGTCAAAGCCATGATTACGATGCTGATCAAGTGAACATCTAATAATATAACATCATAGAAATCAATCATAGAAAAGTTGGCGAAGGAGTGGCAAGTCTGTGCAGCTAATTACTGACCACCCGACGTGGTTTGTGGTTTCAGAACTAGCATACAATACCACCTGACGCACGAAAGAAACGTACGTACGAAATAAACATATTAAACGTTTGAATGCTAAATGATTGTTTAACTTAAAATTTGTACTGAAACACAAGTCACACCCACAGTAATACATAAACACAGAAGTGCTGACGCCGTTGTAAACTATTTTTTTTATTGTTGCTGTCGTAGCACAAATATACCACACTATCATAAAACTGATTTACTAAACAAAATGTTTATTTTCGCCAAATGGTAACGTGGGGAATATTCGCACAGCTGAGTGTTTAAGTTGGAATGAATATAATTGTGTTTAGATAATACACTGTTAGACGTCGTAATAATAGGGTGACGTCACTGGGAGTCATCACGCTCTACGTGTCTTGTACGTCACGATGTGACGTAACTAAGACGGAACAAATGACGCATCTTCTACGTATATATATATATATATATATATATATATATATATATATATATATATATATATATATATATATATATATATATATATATGTATATATATATATATATATATATGTATATATATATATATATATATATATATATATATGTATATATATATATATATATATATGTATATATATATATATATATATATGAGGTTACATTCATAGCTGGGTTAACTAGTTTATTTGTAACTAGCCGAGTTACCCGGCGTTGCACGGGAGAAAAGGTAGCCACTTCAAGAGCTTACGATTCCTTGCTTTACCCAGTCACGTTTTAGTAGAGCAACGTCAGTGGTATTTGACGTAGATCACTCAACTCGGAGCAATAGTAGAACAAACACATAGTGTTGTTAACAATTGTTGGGGGTCCCCGTTCATGCATAAAAATTCAGCCCCATAAATGTGAAACTGGCGGATATATGAAGGAACAGACAGACACAGGCACACACTACTTTATTGCATAGAAACCATTAATGACGATAGTATATTTAACACTGTTCATTTTACGTGTTTGTATTGGTTCGATAAACATACTGACTGATTATAATGATGGAATTTTTACCCGACTATATTCGACCTGTGTCTCAGATCAACGATGTAACGGTGCTGTTGTTCTAAGTAGGTAAGATTGTATTATATTATAATGTAAGATATGCTGAAGAGCGTAATGACCTCGCAAAAGGGGAGGTTAAAGAGGAAAGCCTAGGCACACGTGCTACCATGTAGCAGCCCAACGGAAACAAACGGGAAAAACAATTAACCTAATGGCGCATGACCAAAAGGCCCTAAATACGCCACTGGACACAGCGTTGTTAGATGGGCCACCTGCCAACCGGCCATAGCTAATTAAACCACGAGATTGGTAGCGTACGACCCGAGGTTAAGCCGAAATTAATCATTAAAATGTTACTGTGTGATACATATTAATGGCGTTTAAGTATCAAATTTGCGTAGATGAAATTGCGGAGTGGGGAAGCGAGATATTGCTTTATAATTCTTGACGTAGTCACGGTTACCACTATCAGCGATTGTTAAGTATTATTGGTTATCTAGTTCCTGGTAATGAACTGACGTGATGTGGTGCGATTTAGTAATGAGCTAACTTGGTATAGGACGAGTTACTGATGACTTGACGTGGTATGGGACTAGTTGATAATGGGTTTAACCAAGCGGAAACAACGTTATTATTGGCGTTTGTCACTTATCGAAATGGTTATACGTCCCTCACGTCTCTAGGCAACAACTACAGTCGGCGGCCGACCCAGTCCTGCCAGCGGCATGCATTAGCTCGTCTATCATGCGTAGTCACGGCTGATGCGCCCGCGCTGAGTCAACCGGGCAGGCGACGACCGTCCGCCTAACCCCGCGACATCGACAAACAACGTGAGACCCGCCCGCATGTATTTCAATCAATCAATCAATCAATCCTTTATTCCAACACACAATTACGATACAGTAAATGACAACAAGTTACTAACAAGATGTGCAAAAAGTTGTTGAAGAATACACATTTGAATTATTATTGTGTCGTAATTGTATTTTGGAATAAAGGATTGATGGATTGATTGATGTATTACATCCGATGTTTTATCAACGACAACAAGCAGCTGCGATATGTACCGCGATATGTAGGGTAAGGTTGGGATCTATGAGCCACTTTTCACATTTTTAGCTAAAATACAAAAACGTATGTATGAAAATTGCTCTGTCGTACACAAATGAATGTCTTCTAAGATGGTCTAGAAATTAATCGTAAAATTCGAGGTATATGCAAATTAGTGGAACCATGTGTAGTGGCTCAACGGACTCCACTCGTGAGGTCCCTTGAAGCACCATGTGGGGTCCCTTGAACCACCATGTGGGGTCCCTTGAGCCATCATGTGGGGTCCCTTGAGCCACCATATGAGATCCCTTGAACCACCATGTGGAGTCCCTTGAGCCATCATGTGGGGTCCCTTGAGCCGCCATGTGAGGTCCCTTGAACCACCATGTGGGGTCCCTTGAGCCATCATGTGGGGTCCCTTGAGCCAGAATACCAATTTTACATTTAAACAGAACAGTGAGTTGAACATGTAACTTTTATTTCCTTAAACGTGTGGGACATATTCCGCACGTTATTTAACAGACCTTATATTAAAATATTACATTCATTCTTTTACTGCACATACATGTTACTTCTTGGGAAAAATCTGTTTCAACGAATGTTTGCAGTTATTGCCAATTATGTAGAACTAAGTGATACGTTTAATTACCACCAGCCTACCTACAACATATTGACTATCACGTATCTTCCGAGTTATTGTAGCTTTTCAGGTTTACTTGAAACCGCTGTAATTCCTGTAATTCTCACCGGTTTTGGAAACACTACATTGCCACTACTGGCACAGAAAGGATACTCTCGACACCAGGCTTGCCACCCATAACTCCTCATTCTGCGGGGGGATAAGACATATTTGCAATTAATACCAATTGTCGAAGTTATGTTTAATTACCCCAAGCTACCTGCAAACTATATATTAGCTTATCGTCACATCTCTTCCTACTTGATATGGTAGTCTTCCAGGTTTACAGGAAACCGCTTAATTCCCGTAGTTCTCTTGGTAGGACATTGCTCATCTACCGGTCTGGTAGTGATCCAGGTTTACAGGAAACCGCTTAATTCCTGTAGTTCTCTTGGTAGGACATTGCTCATCTACCGGTCTGGTAGTGATCCAGGTTTACAGGAAATCGCTTAATTCCTGTAGTTCTCTTGGTAGGACATTGCTCATCTACCGGTCTGGTAGTGATCCAGGTTTACAGGAAATCGCTTAATTCCTGTAGTTCTCTTGGTAGGACATTGCTCATCTACCGGTCTGGTAGTGATCCAGGTTTGCAGGAAACAGCTTAATTCCTGTAGTTCTCTTGGTAGGACATTTCTGAACTATTGGTCTAGTAGTGATCCAGGTTTGCAGGAAACCGCTTAATTCCTATAGTTCTGTTGGTAGGACATTGCTCAACTACCGGTCTGGTAGTGATCCAGGTTTGCAGGAAACCGCTTAATCCCTGTAGCTCTCTTGGTAGGACATTGCTCATCTACCGGTCTGGTAGTGATCCAGGTTTGCAGGAAACCGCTTAATTCCTGTACTTCTCTTGGTAGGACATTGCTCATCTACCGGTCTGGTAGTGATCCAGGTTTGCAGGAAACCGCTTAATCCCTGTAGCTCTCTTGGTAGGACATTGCTCATCTACCGGTCTGGTAGTGATCCAGGTTTGCAGGAAACCGCTTAATTCCTGTACTTCTCTTGGTAGGACATTGCTCATCTACCGGTCTGGTAGTAATCCAGGTTTGCAGGAAACCGCTTAATTCCTGTACTTCTCTTGGTAGGACATTGCTCATCTACCGGTCTGGTAGTGATCCAGGTTTGCAGGAAACCGCTTAATCCCTGTAGCTCTCTTGGTAGGACATTGCTCATCCACCGGTATGGGCACCTTTACTGACGTTACAGGCACAGCATGGATGTCCTCGACAGCCGGATCTACATAAACATTGTCTATCTTGTGTGCCTCCCGTAAGAGGCGAACTTCAATGTCTCCGTCCTCATGTTCCTCATCCAACACCAAACCGATGTAATGAATGACTGTGAATTTTGTTCAGCGTACGACACAACTACATAGTCGTCTGTGTGGATGTGGAGATCCGCATGATGTTCAATTTGTTTGTCCGTGTCTCGTATGTCCTGTTAATCTTGCCTGCCGTTGTCGATGTCTGGTGCAACCTGTTCCTGGCCTGCTCGTGTCCGGGTCAATTTGTCCTGTGCGAAAGGTAGATATGTTTTCTTCGCCCTCTTTGGTTTTGTGACAATGTTTACCTTTCTTCTGTTTAGTAACTCTTCCTTCGTCGGTAATGATGGCCGATTTTTTCTCGGTTTTTTTGCAGTTGCTTTTCGAGGAGCTGCCTTCAGGTATGGCTATAGGTCCTCAGGCGTGTGACATGACTCAGGTGATCCTTAACGGGTGGACGCTGATGGTGATCCTTGAAGGGTCAATGGTGCTGGTTATGTCGCAGGTGTATTCACATCAACGCTTATGTCAGTGACAGCCGCCTACAAGATCCATCGTCGGAGAATATAGTCCTGTTCATGGGATAGATGCCGGTTGCTTTGAACGATGACGTTATGTTGCAGTGTGAGAACCCTTTACCAAACGTTTGCCCACTCAGTTCTGCAATATCATAAATTGTGATTGTCTTAGCTGGATGTGAGAGCATCCAAGAGTCGCATGCCGTGTTGAAGTACCGTTTAAAAGGCTCATATACCCCTACATCTACGGGCATTCGATGACTGCAGTGTGAGGGAACGTGACAATAGACAACCCTTTTCTCGCGCCATTTCTGAACGGTTGTCAAATCAGTTTCATCCAAGTTCCATATCTGACGCAGTTCATAAGCATGCCTACATATAACGGTTTCAAAACTATCAAAGAACTGAGACACATTTGTTACGCTGAAGCTAGTAGCACGCGACAAACTAGTTGCATCTGGCATCCGCAAAGCGAGTTCGTTTCTGCGCTTAAGGAAATCAACCAATCAACTCCCGCCATGTTATTGGCATGTCATGATGGTGGGCATGTCTTACCATTTCGCTCAGCGTACTCGTGTGCTAGTCGCCTGGTAGTACACCGAGTTAGACCATGAAACATATTCAATGATGTGATCAGATACGTCGACAAGGCTTCCTCTTCAGCATTGGTAAACACATGGAAGCAGTAGACATGCAGAACTTTAAATCAACGAATAGACGAAGAGACATGTGTACGTGCGTACACGTGTAGGCCCTAACTACGGGTTATATAAATATCCAAACAAAAACATTTATTCATTCTAAATATATAATTTATACCTAGATATACCTGTTTAGTAGCAAACAACTTCTTGTAGCATCGGTCTTCAGTATCTACACTCCTCGTGGCGTCTTTCACGTAACGACCAGTGTACATCGGTCTTCAGTATATACACTCCTCGTGGCGTCGTTCACATAACGACCAATTGTACATCGGTCTTCAATATCTGCACTCCTCGTGGCGTCTTTCACATAACGACCAGTGTACATCGGTCTTCAGTATCTACACTCCTCGTGGCGTGGTTCACATAACGACCAAGTGTACATCAGTCTTCAGTATCTACACTCCTCGTGGCGTCGTTCACAAAACGACCAAGTGTACATCGGTCTTCAGTATCTACACTCCTCGTGGCGTCGTTCACATAACGACCAAGTGTACATCTGTCTTCAGTATCTACACTCCTCGTGGCGTCGTTCACATAACCACCAAGTGTACATCAGTCTTCAGTATCTACACTCCTCGTGGCGTCGTTCACATAACGACCAAGTGTACATCGGTCTTCAGTATCTACACTCCTCGTGGCGTCGTTCACATAACCACCAAGTGTACATCAGTCTTCAGTATCTACACTCCTCGTGGCGTCGTTCACATAACGACCAAGTGTACATCGGTCTTCAGTATCTACACTCCTCGTGGCGTCGTTCACATAACGACCAAGTGTACATCGGTCTTCAATATCTACACTCCTCGTGGCGTCGTTCACATAACGACCAAGTGTACATCGGTCTTCAGTATCTACACTCCTCGTGGCGTCGTTCACATAACCACCAAGTGTACATCAGTCTTCAGTATCTACACTCCTCGTGGCGTCGTTCACATAACGACCAAGTGTACATCGGTCTTCAGTATCTACACTCCTCGTGGCGTCGTTCACATAACGACCAAGTGTACATCGGTCTTCAGTATCTACACTCCTCGTGGCGTCGTTCACATAACGACCAAGTGTACATCGGTCTTCAGTATCTACACTCCTCGTGGCGTCGTTCACATAACGACCAAGTGTACATCGGTCTTCAGTATCTACACTCCTCGTGGCGTCTTTCACATAACCACCAAGTGTACATCAGTCTTCAGTATCTACACTCCTCGTGGCGTCTTTCACATAACCACCAAGTGTACATCGGCTTACATTAAGATCCTTCGCCACGCTTCTAGTGGGCCGTTGATTTTCAATTACAACGTGAACGGCGTCCTTCATCTTTTCTTCAGGGAACACACCCCTTTTCATTGCTGGCCGATTCCGCATGATTGTAGTCACGCCGGTGACCTGTAAGCACATATACAACTAAATCTTCAGAGTATTCTATCCATTACTAATTGCTAACCATAATAAAAAAATGACTTCAAATAATTCACCGTGACGAAGTAATCAGGAGTGGGTTAAGCTTTTTAGTGCACTGAATATTTTAATTTCCTCTGTACATAAATTTGCCAGTACTAAAATTTTACAGTTGAACGTGATAAATAACGGCCGCTCCCATACTGGTCATAAACTAAATGCTAACCCTAATGGATCACATATAAATACTCACACAATTTCAGAATGCCATATTGAACACAAACAAATATGGGAGAATGTTGCGCCAGTCAATACAGTGGACCCATGAGTCGGCTCATGGGTCCCCATGCATCCCGGCTCATGGGTGCTTGATCACTATTATACACGCAAAATGAGTTTTACTAAAAAGTAGACCAGATTGTGCCAAAATAGGTTTCAGGCATTGACGGAACTATTATCCGTTATTGACAATATGTTAGTATTGATAACACTGCACTACGTATAGTAGATGTAGAACGAAAGCAAAACACACGCTAGATTTTATAGGTAAAAACACATACCGTCGTGATTTTGCGCGCCTTTTTTCATCCGCCAATAGTCAAAAGGCCGTGATGTCGTAGGTAGCACGACGTGACGTCGTAGGTAGCATAACGTGATGTCGTAGGTAGCACGACGTAACGTCGTAGGTAGCACGACGTGATGTCGTAGGTAGCACGACGTGACGTCGTTGGTAGCACGACGTGATGTCGTAGGTAGCACGACGTGACGTCGTTGGTAGCATGACGTGACGTCGTAGGTAGCACGACGTAACGTCGTAGGTAGCACGACGTGATGTCGTAGGTAGCACGACGTGACGTCGTTGGTAGCACGACGTGACGTCGTTGGTAGCACGACGTGATGTCGTAGGTAGCACGACGTGACGTCGTTGGTAGCACGACGTGACGTCGTATGTAGCACGACGTGACGTCGTAGGTAGCACGACGTGATGTCGTTGGTAGCACGACGTGACGTCGTTGGTAGCACGACGTGATGTCGTAGGTAGCACGACGTGACGTCGTAGGTAGCACGACGTGATGTCGTAGGTAGCATGAGGAGCTTCTATATAACTCGTCACACGGAGCGACTGATCGTTATTAACAAAGTTACGGGGTGGCACCAACGCACGCACGTACATACACACACACTCTCTCTCTCTCTCTCTCTCTCTCTCTCTCTTTCTTTCACTCACTTTCTCCCTCACTCCTTCTCTCCCTTGCTGCCTCTCCCTTTATTCTTGTCTTCTTCTCTGACCGTCACTCCCTCCCGCTCTCTGCATTTATATGTTTCTTTCTCTCCCTCCAAGTCCTCCCTCTCCCTGTCTCTCACCTTAGCCACCGCCTCCTCCTCGCACCTCCTTCTTCATCCTCCCTCCCTCTCACTCCCGCTATTTTGGTAAACATTTCATTGACACTTTGATCGATAAGCGGCTAATTTCTGCATCCAATCAACAATACATCCATCTTTTAACCAGGACATTTGTCATCATTAGGACCTGTTTACCTTCTCCGTGTGGGTGATTTACGTATCGCACTTTGTCTGGTTTACGTCTCCTTTAACCGACGTCATCAATTCTCCTGCTGTATTTATTACTTTCCGAGTCGTACTAATCAACGACTGAACAACAAGGTTCTTGCATTATGCATGACGGCAGCTGTCTGGGTGGGTGCGTTCGATGTTTGACGTTCACGCTACCGTGAACTCAATCACGCTAATAAAGGTTGCTAGCGCAGAGACCAGCATATAGATATTCCACATTCGAGATAATTGCTTCTAAGTAGGGGGTCTACAAAAGTATTACTTGTGCGAATGTAATAATCAACCGATCATGCAATAATTAACTCTTTGTGTAATAATCAACCGCTTATGTAATAATCGGCCGTTTATGTAATAATCAACCGCTTATATAATAATCAACCGTTTATGTAACAATCAACCGTTTGTGTAATAATCAACCGTTTGTGTAATAATCAACCGTTTGTGTAATAATCAACCGTTTATGTAATAATCAACTGTTTATGCAATAATCAACCGCGTATGTAAAAATCAATCGGTAATGTAATAATCAACAGTTTATGTAACAATCAACCGTTTATGCAATAATTAACCGGTAATATAATTATGATGATGATAATGATGATGATGATGATGATGATGATGATGATGATGATGATGATGATGATGATGATAATGATGTTGTTGAAATGGAAAATTAATATGATTTTAAATTATCATGATGATGATGATGAGGACGATGATTTGGAGGAGGAGGAGGATAATTATGATGAATACGATGTGGGAAAGATGACGATGATGATTAGGATGATGACGAGGATGAGGATGATTATTACGATTATGATAATAATGAGGATCACAACGATGAGGGTGATGAGGATGATACGGATGCGGAAGATGAGGAGGAAGAGGATCACAAGATGATCAGGATGAGGATTATGACAAGATGATGAAGATGATGAGGAATATGAGGAGGATGAGGATAATAGTTAAGAAGATGATGCGGAGGAGGAGGACGATGATGATTATGACAATACGAATGTGATGAGGACCAGGAAGAGAAGTATGTGAGTGCGTGCGTGCGTACGTACGTGCATTCGTGTGTGCGTGCGTTCGTGAGTGCGTGAGTGCGTGCGTGCGTGTGTGACTAATTTGTTATTGGCGGAATCCGCTCTTTTAGTTACTATCCCACACTATTCTGAAACGGGGATCCGTTCTTCCTCGTTGCTGCCTGTATAAAGCGGTGAGACTAGTTCATGTATTGCTGCACCGCCTCAGCTGTTATCCCTTCCCAATTGTCAGCCTTCTCCCTCCACTTATTATCCTCCTCTGCCTTTCGAACATCCCTCTTGTAATTCTCTTGGAATATCTTCTCTAATAACTGTCAAGCGTGCTTAGCGAATGGTCGTCAATAGTTATACAGATAAATATTTTTTAATATGCAGTTTCTAATAATATATTGGAAAACAAACTTCAATGCAAGCATCGGCGTGTGTTGGACAGTGGTCTAATTAATGCTTGTGAACTCATAACAGTTGCGCAACTCATTTGATGAGTCGGTTACGGATTTAACAAGAGATTTAACAAGATTTAACAAGATTTGCCATCAAAGCCAAAGGCCCAGATGGCAAGTGGACAAAGAAGCCATTGGCTTATCGAGAGTCCAACAATGTTCATCTACTTATAGCCCGCCCTCCTGAGATATGTGTCAACCTTGTTTTTAAACATATTCACGCTGCTAGCAGTTACACAATCTGTAGACAATTTGTTCCATTCATTTATTGTCCTCTGTGAGAACGAGTGCTTCCTGATGTCCAATCTACATTGATCCTTTACTAAGTTTACCTCATGTCCTCTAGTTCTGCTATCCTTCTTGAGTGAGAAAAACATATTTCTATGAATATTTTCATACCTATTCAATATCTTAAAAACTTCAATCTGATCTCCTCTTAACCTCCTTGTCTCTAGAGTTGTTAAACCACATTCTTTCAGGCGTTTTGCATAACTAAGGTCTCTCAGTTCTGGAATCATTTTAGTTGCTCTCCTTTGTATGCGTTCAAGCGTATATATATCCTTCTTACGATATGGTCTCCATGCTTGTATACAGTATTCTAAATGAGGTCTAACTATTGCTTTATAAAGAGGTATAATTAACTTTTTCCCTTGTATGTTATGTTTCTTCTAATCAATCCAAGAATTTGATTACCCTTTGAAGCTGCAATACCACACTGCTCTGAGACTTTCATATCAGCGCTTATTGTAACTCCTAAGTCCTTTTCTTTTACAGTAGTACCCAGAACAGTATCTCCCATTTTATAGTTTACATTCAAGTTCCTATGTCCTGTATGTAGGCATTTACATTTCCCAAAATTGAACAACATCTGCCATTTCTCAGACCATTTCACTAATCTGTCTAGATCGTTTTGTAAATGTTGTTTATCACCATCAGTATTAACCTTTCTAAACAGTTTTGTGTCATCCGCAAATTTCAGTACGTTACTTGTTATACTGTCATCCAAGTCATTGATATAAATTAAGAATAATATGGGTCCTAATACTGATCCTTGAGGTACCCCACTCAAAACCGATTTCCAATTTGAAACTGCTCCATCTACTACAACTCGTTGTCTTCTGTCAGTCAGCCATTGTTCTATCCAGTCAGTTATGCTATCCCCGATACCATGGGCTTTTAATTTAAGTAGTAATCTTTGATGTGGCACTTTGTCAAAAGCTTTCTGAAAATCTAAGTAGATAATATCTACTGGCGATCCCACGTCTATCCACTTAGTGATTTCTTCCAAAAAACATAACATATTTGTTAAGCATGACCCCGCTTTAAGGAATCCATGTTGAGATGAATTTAATAATTTATGCTTAACGAGGAAGTCCACCATATGGTCTTTAATTAACCTTTCTAATAATTTACAAATCACTGACGTTAAACTCACTGGTCTGTAATTATCTGACTTATTTCTCGAACCCTTTTTAAATAATGGTATGATGTTTGCTTCTTTCCATTCAAACGGAACAACTCCCTCTTTTAATGACAAGTTGAATACTCTTGCAAGTGGTATACTGATTTGTTCTATTGTTTCCTTTAGTAATTTTGGAGGAATCCCATCCACTCCCGGTGATTTGTTATCCTTCATTGCCTTTATTTCTTAGCTACCAATTCTGGAGTTACAACTAACGGACCTAAATAGTCAGATTTAGCCCCCTGAAATTTAGCATCAGCAACTGGTAATGAACTAATATCTTCTTTGGTAAACACTGAACTGAAGTAACCATTTAGGTCTTCCGCCATTAAAAACCCCTGTGATATTATATTTCCAGCACTGTCTTCTAGAGGTCCAACCTTGTCTTGTACGTTTTGTTTACTCCTGACATATGCATACAAACTCTTGCTGTCATTTTTTATGTTACATGCTAGTTTTTGCTCATAGCTTCTTTTAGATTGTTTGATTTCAGTTGTAGCTGCATTAAGTGCCTCTTTGTATTTTGCATAGTCTTCGTCCTTTCTGGTACGCCTATAAACCCTCCACATAGTTTGTTTTAGCATTATTTTTCTAATAGCCTCTTTTGACAAGTGTTTCTTTCTACACCGTTTTCCTTGTTTTTAGAAGGGAACAAATGTATCGATGATACTCTCAATTTCATATTTTAGAATATTCCAACATTCAATTGCGGTCTTATTAATCAGCATGTTATTCCAATCTAGCTTTGCTAAGTATTTTCACATATCTTTGTAGTTACCTTTGTGGAAGTTTCTCTTGTATGTTTTCTTATTTTTACTTTCTGATTTTACATTGATGTCAAAATGTATTTGATTATGGTCACTATTACCCAATGGTTCAAATATTTTTACATTGTCCACTAATTCTTTTTGTGATGACAAAACTATATCTAATACATTTTCTCCCCTGGTTGGTTCTAGTACGTGCTGAGTAAGAAAGCTATCCTGGATTAAAAATATAAATTGTTGGTCCTCAATCCCTGTGCTCTCTAGAGAATTCCATTGTATGTGTCCATGGTTAAAATCTCCCATTATGATACATTCCCCTTTACTAACTTCCTTTATAGCGTTTTTTATTTTTGTGTTGTCCTCTTTGTTTATGTTTGGACTTCGGTAAACTAATCCAATAGTTAATTTTGAATTTCCTGAAACAATTTTGCACCAAACAGCTTCATCGCAATCTGCTTCCCTTTCTAGTTTTATTTCATAAGCCTGAATAGATTCTTTAACATATAAAATAACTCCCCCGCCCCTTCTTCCTATTCGATCTTTCCTAAACATTACATATCCTATCAGTCCTAATTCAGCATCTGTTATATCTATGTTGGCCCATGATTCAGTTATACCAATTATATGAGGGTCAATATCTTCTACCATAATGTTTAATTCGTTTTTCTTATTTACTATGCTCCTTGCATTTAAACATACGCATCTATAACCTTTTTCAGAGATTTTTTTTTTTTTTTTTTGAGATGCTGTCACAGTTATTAGACGTATTGAATCTATACTGACAGGGCTTCGGCATAAAATCATCGGCAGCAGTAATCCGATGGCATAACCGCGCTAGTGGGATCTAGAGAACTCGTCAGTGGCCGCAGGGATATTATATGGCATGCACACAGCCAGGTCGTCGTAGTTCAGTCGTGATGTTTTGCTATGAACTTTTCCCAGTTGTCATAGAAACCATTGACATTTTGTGATAGAGTTTTTTGCCACGGATCAGCTTCGGGCGATAAAAAGATTAGTGTTGGGAAATATGGTATTTCGTTTCATTTTTGACATAATGTAGCTAATGGTCGAAATATCTTTCGTCTAAAGGCCATGTCCTGAATCAACGATAATGTGCATACTTAAATTAAAATGCAATCCATGCATGGTGACGAAACGTAACTCATCTGATCACAGTTTGAATAAATCGTACACATAGATTTAACAAGATTTAACAAGATTTGCCATCCAAGCCAAAGGCCCAGATGGCAAGTGGACAAGGAAGCCATTGGCTTATCGAGAGTCCAACAATATTCATCTACTTATAACCTGCCCTTCTGTATGCTGGCTAGTAATTTAAATATAAGTGCTTTATATATAATTATCCTAGTTGCCAGTCGTTGCACTGACCAAAAAGGCAACCACTGCAAGAGCTTACGACTCCTTGCACTACCCTTCAAATGTTGGTAGTGCAATGCCAATGGCGATGACAACTCCGCACTCCAAAAATCAATTGCTGGTTTCACGAAGCGTTCAGTGGACGTTTGCCGTAGATCACGTAACAGTGGTAAAAACACGCATCACGTTGCTAACAGTTGCGCGTAACTATTGTTCTAAGTTACGGAATCTACGTCAAATAATATCCCAACCCCCTTGGGGAATATCGAATAATTTTTTAATGTACGAACCATCAACATGGGCCCCGAGTACGCATGCAATATTTCAGCACAATGCATGCGAAACTGACATAGATATGAAGGAACATATGTAGTCACAAACTACTATAGTAGATTGACAGTTGATGTCGACAGGAACAGCTGGCATTATGAGGATTTCATTAACAAATTAACGACTTTTACTGTCTACAATTATTAGTCGTTAAACTTAATCAATTAAGTCAATGTTGTGAACGGAGTCGAGTGAACAGGTCTTGTGCTATCCTCGTGACAAGGAGCTACTTGGTTCAGATCCCAAACGAACAGCCAAACCGGCCGTTTCGCCAACATTGGATACTACGACTCCCTTAGCACCCAGCACATGGGAAGGTCGTTAGGTGTATGTGTCTTCGGATGAGACACTAAAAGCCGTGTGCCCTTCTACCTGGTGTATATGTAAGAGGAAGTAAAATACCGCTCACGGGGGGTAAATGTGTAACATGTGGTGGCCTCACAAAGTGGGGGTCTCTGCCATTAACTAACCCAACGGTACGAGCATACACAATTTGACAATACTGTAGCCGCATCATACGGGACTAATACAGATGCCACTGGGCTGGACTGGAAGAGCAAGATGGTATATTAAAGAGTCACTATTACACTTATGCTAACGGGAGAAATAAAGTTAAGAAATAGTTCATATAGTTAGCTGTATAAGGAAAATGTGGTATGGAGCTGACATAGTGTACTACCACCTGGTATTTGAATTGAATTGGTATAGGACAAGTTGTTAACGAGTTGACTGTGTTAAGACAGGATACTAAAGAGCTGAGCTTGATATAGGACGAGATGGTAATGGGTTGAATTGAAGTGGGAGGAGTTGGTAATGAGATGAGTTGATGTGGACGAGTTGGTAATGAGTTGACTTGGTGTGGACGAGTTGGTAATGAGTTGAGTTGATGTGGGAGGAGTTGATAATGAGTTGAGTTGATGTGGACGAGTTGGTAATGAGTTGATTTGGTGTTGACGAGTTGGTAATGAGTTGAGTTGGTGTGGACGAGTTGGTAATGAACTGACTTGATGTGGGACGAGGTGGTAATGAGTTGAGTTGGTGTGGAACGAGTTGGTAATGAGTTGAGTTGGTGTGGACAATTTGGTAATGAGCTGACTTGGTGTAGACGAGTTGGTAATGGGTTAATTTCGTGTGGAACAAATTGGCAATGACAAATTGGCAGTGGTTCAACTTATTGATTCCAATAAAATTATACAACTTAACAAAGCGGAAACAACGGTAATGTTGGCGTTTGTCACTAATCGAACTGGGTGTGGGTCCCTCACG
>OY759263.1:26569047-26651547 GCA_963662155.1 Lamellibrachia columna | reverse complement strand
GTCCTGCTAGCGACATGTATTAGCTCGTCTGTCATGCGTACACACGACTGATACGCACGCACTGAGTAGAGCGGGCAGGCGACGGCCGTCCGCGTAGCGCCGCGACATCGACAAACAACGCGAGACCCGCCCGCGTGTATTACGTCCGGTATTTTATCAACGACAGCGAAGCAGCTGCGATATGTACCGCAATATGTACCGCGAAAGGAATCGCCGTCCTTCATTGATTAACGCTCGGTTACCGTGACATAGATAGACGACACACATGACTAGACGAGGCGTTGGGCAACGGCGCGACACGGTTATCGCCTGTCGGTCTCATAATTTTATGTCGGTCTAAGACAGTTCCAGCACACGTGTTCAACACAGAGTGGAAACTCCCGAGAGAGCAGAACCGCAGAACCGAGAGAAAGGGCTGCAAGAGAACGAGTTGAATGCCGCCTAGAGAGCGCTGAGCGCGTATCGAACACTAGTCGTACTGGACCACGGCTTAAGCGAGTCGGCTTGAGCACATCGGCTATGGCGGAAATGTCAGGTACGTTGTTGTTTGTACATTAAACTCTAAGTGTTCGTTGACAGTACAGTCCCCATTGCCGATGTGCGTGCCGTCTCTCGTGTCTCATACGTCCTAACCCACGTCGCCGTACAAAGACTTGGGAGACTAAATTATCAAACTCATGTCGCCATACAAAGATTTGATTTGGGAGACATGGATTGTTGAAGAACTAAAGGGCACGAAGGGCTCGAGGGAGGGTGGGAGGGAGACGGAGAGGAGAGAGAGAGGGGGGAGGGGGCTACTTATCGTCTAGAAAATACATGTGTATATGTTGTAAAGTTCTATTTTCATTTGGAAATAAAGAACTGATTTGATTTGATTTATATATATATATATATATATATATATATATATATATATATATATAATATTATATATATATACATATATATATATATATATATATATATATATATATATATATATATATATATATATAATTGTATATATATGAGTATATATATATATATAGGAGCGAAGAGAAGGAAGGAAGGGACGGAGGGAGGGAGGGAGGGAGGGAGGGGGAGGGAGGGGAGGGAGGGGGAGGGAGGGAGGGAGAAAAGAAGGGATGGAGGGACGGGCGGAGGGATGGAGGGAGGGAGGGAGGGAGGAAATAAGGGAGGGAGGGACGGGCGGAGGGACGGAGGGTGGGAGGGAGACGGAGAGAGAGGGGGGGCTACTACTTATCCTCTTCGCACATAACAGAAGTGACATTCACAGTAGCAGTAGTACCGATGGGTGCGAGCGCGACAGGACCAGGAGCAGCTGCCGATGTCAGCCGTCTCTTCTGCTCTAATCACACACACCACGATGTGAATCTGCTGACCACCAATCGAATAGTGTATATTGTCTTAGTTAAAATCACGTACGCTGTTGTCTTGTTGTCTCTGCGTCGGCTAAACGTAGCGACACGCAGCAAACAAGTACTGCCACAAATAGCGCACCTGATGGCGTTGTTACTAATGTAATTACACACCAGAATCTGTAAGCCGTTCTTGGCCGTTCTTGGCCGTTCTTGGCCGTTCTTGACCCTTCAGGCGCCACTCTTGCGTCATATCGGCACTCTACTTGCTACATTATTTCGAAATAAATCGAATTGACACAGGCAAGTGTACCTGGACGTGCCATACGTTGCTTAAAGCGCGTCTGTCTCATCCCGTTGTGCGTGTGTGCGTGCTTGCGTGCGTGTGTTCGTGCACGTGTGTTTGCGTGCGTGCGTGCGTGCGTGCGTAGCGCGCACGCCTTGTCTTTCTGTCTGATATGATGTGATTTCATCGGATTCATTAATCACATTGACTCTCACAAAATAATTAATCATGAACGCTTTGCTTTCTATCTAGTATTAATTACGTTCAAAATGTTTATCGATTTTTAGTGTACGAACGGTTTTTGTCATATCAACTACTGCCAGCGTTGCTTAAATCTGCAGACACTGGCGTTAATAACGTCTGGCGTTGTTGTCGTTTCCGCTCTAGATTTAGACAGTATCGATATTTCACATTAATCATCGTAAATGGTACGGCACCAGTCGATATGTGGTCGTGTACAGACGATAGACAGGTGCGATAACCTAATCGACGTGCTGAGGCGATATACACATACAGATTGACACTCGGTGTAAAATGATTAATTATACATCTATGATGTTGATAATACGAAGTCAACAGTATACCTAAACAATGGACAAGGTTAACGCACTCTTGTATTACTAGTTATTACCATACTTTTGTTTACTGTTTATCTCCTATTCTCTTGTGGCCATGTTCTCATGGGCAGTTGGACGCGTATGCGGTCACCAACATTGTGTCATCCCGAAATAGTTCGAGGGGAGTTTATACCTGTCTCCATGGAAACTTTATTTCACTGTTCCCCAAGCAGGAATTCACCTTAACCTGACCCAAGTGAAATTCATACGGAGTTAGCTTGAGAGAAATATGTCAGTCATTGCAATCTGACCCGCAATCACCCCTAAATAACACAAAGCGAATTCATCCCAATCTACCCAATTTGATCCAAATGGGAGTTAAGTTCACCCGCGAACCGACCCACGGGGGAATGGTGTCAAGGAAAGCGCGATCCCTGCTCAGTATCGACAGCAACGTGACGGAAAGACTATTCGATTCAACAAACTGAAAGTATAAGTATCGGCATAAACTGATGTCAGATAATCAGTTTGGTTTGGTTTCAAGTCTTAACATACGTTACAGCACAGCTGCGCAATGCCATTGATCACAAACAAGAAGATCTGCCCTGACATAATCAGAGCTTTCGATAAATAATGTCATATGGGTCTGTGGCCAAACACGAGTCCATCGGGATCCAAGGAAAGCTGTTTATCCTCTCTAAATGGCTATATACCTGAAGAACACTAATCTGAAAGTTACCATCAATCCACTAACACAGTGGTTCTCCCATGATACATACTAGGACATCTCTTATATGCCAATTATGTTTTGGCATATCATCTTCACAGATGATATGCCAAAAAACTTGTCATCGTCACTGGCTCTTCAGTCTTCACCACGATTAAGGATATACAACTTGTCATCGTCACTGGCTCTTCAGTCTTCAGCACGATTAAGGATATACAACTTGTCATCCTCACTGGCTCTTCAGTCTTCAGCACGATTAAGGATATACAACTTGTCATCCTCACTGGCTCTTCAGTCTTCAGCACGATTAAGGATATACAACTTCTGGCAACGGTGGCTTGCTCGCTTAACGAAGATCGGCTGCAGTCACAAAACTGGACAGACAATTCGAACGCAAGCCCTAATGGTGCCCAAGCGGCAAAGACCGGCCACCCCTCAATCACAGTTATGTAAGATGCAGAAGAGGTGGAGCTCCTCAGAATGTCGGCCTTGTCCTGAACACACATAGTAGATACTATGGCGAATGATGCAGAAAAGTGGCTCGACCTTCTCAAAAAAGTGTCACCATACTTGAGCCCAAACCAACGGGCTATGATCTTCAATACAACTGTGAGACAGAAGGTCCAACATGTCGCGTGTGTTTGGATGGCAGCCTCTAAGATATCCCCGGGCATACTTATATATACACATTCCTATACCAAAACAATATATATATATATATATATATATATATATATATATATATATATATATATATATATATTACACAATGCATAATATATATATATACATATATATATATATATATATATATATATATATATATATATATATATATATATATATATATATATATATATATATATATATATATATATATTACACAAGCAGGTAATGCCATTAGTACGCCATGATTGCTAGGCATAGCGTGTGTGGAATCCACAGCGGACATCGTAGCCACATTATTGCTACTAGCAACAATGCCAATCCTTCGGACGAGATAACTTGATAGTAGTTCGTATATATATACGTGACTGTAAAATGTAACAAAAAAAAACCGCATAACGTTATCAAGGATTGTACGTAATTGTTTGCGTAGCGTTGCGACCAGTTGTACGTAATAACTACAAAGGGTAATTCGATTGTTCGTAGAAAGGGTAATGGGGGGTGGGAGGGGGAGTGAATTTCGAAAAAATACGACCCGACTGTGGGGTCGTAGATGAACCCCTGACAGTTTTACGCCCGAAATGCAAAGTGTGTAGGAGGAGTAGCATAACATACAAACATAACATACAAACATAACATACAAACATAACATACAAACATAACATACAAACATAACATACAAACATAACATACAAACATAACATACAAACATAACATACAAACATATAGACATATTCACGGTGGACTGTACTAAGATGTAAGGATATCGTGTAGAGTTGGCTGCATGGCCGAATGTGTTATTCGTTGGAAGATTATGCTTAGCTAGATCCTCTGTCGCCACGCAAGAACACAAATGGAATAACGACTGACTCTTTCTCAACAGGCAACTGGTTTGTTTTTCGTTTCTTGGAGTCGTAGTTTCACAAAGCGAATGATTGAATTTATCCGAAACAAAACATGGTGGAAAGTAGACAAGGAAGCGTGCATTGGCTTAGCGATAATCTAAACTTGTTTCATATAATCCTATATATAACCCGCTCTTGTTATATCTGCAATTCAAATATAAAGCAGTCTTGTCTGTTTTCAGAGCTACTTTATAATATATATATATATATATATATATATATATATATATATATATATATATATATAACACTTAGGACATTGAGATACAACCATTGTGTTTTCCGTGCTATGTTTGTATTACCAGTTTAGATTATTCGTGAAGTTAACGAATACCAGCGGAAGGTTCACATTCGTTTTAACTTCTGCTTTCCCCTTGTCTAGTATGTTCAAAGAAGTAAACAAGAATTGATACATGTTAGTGTCTTGTATATTTTATCATTATCAGATGGCGCGACGTCCGCTGCATCAAGTGTCTTGGCATCGTCGATCCTGGCGACCCACAACCACGCGAACCATACAACACCGAAGGTCGCCAAGAAGAAACCCGTCGTACCACACTGCTGGCGTAAGCTGGCTGTCGGAGGCTTCGTCAGGTACGACTGGTTCCTCCTAGATATACTAAGTGGCGGTGGTCTAATGGTTAGAGCACCCGACTGTTGGTTCATTCTTCCTGCCCGGGGAAGTAAAGCATCCCAGGAAGGGAAATGAAAAAAAATCTGTCGTGGACTCACTAACTCTAGAGAATGAAAACTTAACTTTAAAATAAACCACTATTATTGTATTTCTACAACAGACTCAGACTGTTCCTGTGAATTCAAGGACCTGTTTTAAGCTTGAATCCTAAATATAATTGTTGTATCACAATTAATCCCTGATCACAGCCCTGACATTACCACACGCTTTCTGTGTGTCCATTACAAATACTATTATGCAAAATAACGATTTTTTTTTAATTCGGCATATTAATTTTTTTATTATATACACATGTTTTGACGACTGTGAACCATTGTCCACAATAGTTCACGACTGCATTTCCAACAATTCACCTGTAAGAATTCACAAATGCAACAGCTCCACTGGCACAATACCTTCGTACATCACCCGACATCCTTGGCCGAACAGCACCATACCTTCGGACATCACCCGGCATCCTTGGTCGAACAGCACCATACCTTCGGACATCACCCGGCATCCTTGGCCGAACAGCACCATACCTTGGTACATCACCCGGCATCCTTGGTCGAACAGCGCCATACCTTCGTACATCACCCGGCATCCTTGGTCGAACAGCACCATACCTTCGGACATCACCCGGAATCCTTGGTCGAACAGCACCATACCTTCGTACATCACCCGGCATCCTTGGTCGAACAGCACCATACCTTCGGACATCACCCGGCATCCTTGGTCGAACAGCACCATACCTTCGTACATCACCCGGCATCCTTGGTCGAACAGCACCATACCTTCATACATCACCCGGCATCCTTGGCCGAACAGCACCATACCTTGGTACATCACCCGGCATCCTTGGTCGAACAGCACCATACCATCGTACATCACCCGGCATCCTTGGTCGAACAGCACCATACCTTCGTACATCACCCGGCATCCATGGTCGAACAGCACCATACCTTCGTACATCACCCGGCATCCTTGGTCGAACAGTACCATACCTTCGGACATCACCCGGCATCCTTGGCCGAACAGCACCATACCTTGGTACATCACCCGGCATCCTTGGTCGAACAGCACCATACCTTCGTACATCACCCGGCATCCTTGGCCGAACAGCACCATACCTTGGTACATCACCCGGCATCCTTGGTCGAACAGCACCATACCTTCGTACATCACCCGGCATCCTTGGCCGAACAGCACCATACCTTGGTACATCACCCTGCATCCTTGGTCGAACAGCACCATACCTTCGTACATCACCCGGCATCCTTGGTCGAACAGCACCATACCTTCGTACATCACCCGGCATCCTTGGTCGAACAGCACCATACCTTCGTACATCACCCGGCATCCTTGGCCGAACAGCACCATACCTTGGTACATCACCCGGCATCCTTGGTCGAACAGGACCATACCTTCGTACTCACCCGGCATCCTTGGTCGAACAGCACCATACCTTCGTACATCACCCGGCATCCTTGGTCGAACAGCACCATACCTTCGTACATCACCCGGCATCCTTGGTCGAACAGCACCACACCTTCGTACATCACCCGGCATCCTTGGTCGAACAGCACCATACCTTCGTACATCACCCGGCATCCTTGGTCGAACAGCACCATACCTTCGTACATCACCCGGCATCCTTGGTCGAACAGCACAAAACCTTCGTACGTCCCCCGGCTTCCTTGGTCGAACAGCATAATACCTTCGTACGTCACCCGGCATCCTTGGTCGAACAGCACAATAATAAACACAATAAAGTTCCAGCCGTCCGCGAAAGATGGTCAATATTCGGCGACATTTAACGGATCCCAGAAGTTACTCCTACTCACAGAGCCCTGGAATTCGCTGTACTAGGTGCTAACCAATTTGGAGCCCAGAAAGGACGTCACGCCACAAACATGTTACGTGTGCTGCTGGATGACCTCAACGAAGTAGGACCATGTACACTCAGATCAACGAAAACCCCAGGAAGCTAAGGACTGGTTGGGTTGGTGAGGTTGGGAAAAGGTCAAATGCGAAAAATTACTGATTTCAGCTGCGTTTTACTTCGAACGTACCAAAAAAAACAGTACAGCATTAAATGCGCAACCTGCTGTGGATTCACGTCACAGTCACAGCAATCACAGCTACACAAATACCAGCCATACATTAAACATAATTAGTAACATTGTATTTATGTTTCTGCCGCCAGTGTGTCGAGCGCCGTGTGTTTCGTGGGGGTGACAGAATGCATGAGGGCAACGAACGCCACGTTCAACGCACCCTTCTTTGTCGTCTACTTCTCGACCACGTGGTGGGTGGCCATTTATCCCGCCTACGTGTGCGCACGCACGATCGCCACTGTCGGCAGACCCGGCCTCAAGGATGCATTCAAGTACGTGCCTCATTCTCTCTGTCTCTGTATGTATGTATGTATGTATGTATGTATGTATGTATGTATGTATGTATGTATTTATGTATGTATGTATGTATGTATGTATGTATGTATGTATGTATGTATGTATCTCTGTCTGTCGGTCTCTCTCTCTCTCTATCTATATATATATATATATATATATATATATATATATATATATATATATATATATATATATATATATATATATATATATATATATATATATATATATATATATATATATATATATATATATATAACTGTCTTAGGTTGTGCTTTGTTGACTCGACCAAATACTTATAGTTGCTGACAGTTGGGTTCAAGTAGATTTTTAAAGTGCTTTGGTATAATTTCACATGTCATTCTTGCAAGGAACCATCGCACGCCTCACGTCATGGACAAATGTTTGGCTTCCAACGGGCCGGGTTCTTTTGGGATGTATGATTTTATATACTTTGGCACTTAGCTACAGTGTAATAAAATAGTTTCGTAACATATGAAATGAGTCGCAAACTCTTTCAATCGGAAGTGGAATAAAACACAATTTTCGAACAGCAAGGAATTACATTTTCAGGAGTAACCATTGGGGTGTAAACACTTATTTTAAATACTTAACCTCTTGGAAATACAACTGCCGTTCCCTGTGTGGACATTCCCTGTTCGTTCTTGTTATAAAACAGCCGTCTGTTTTCAGCATTTCGGATTTTTCAGTCCCGTTGTAGTCAGATGACTGTTTTTTGCTGTCAGAAACACCGCAGTAGCGGACGTTGATGACATTCGGGCACGTTAATGAAGAACCGCTATCAGCCACATTATAAAATATTCATGAACATCAAACTATGTTGTTTTATTACATTGTTGGTTCGCCGATCGATAGAATATTCGCCAATTAATGCGATTTTTCTTTACACATTGCGATAATATGCTGCGGGCGCTGAACAGCGTCAGCGCAAACTACCCAGAATCTCAACTTCCATGCCCGTCAGCAAGATACACTAATTCACATGTATAATTATATGTTCTTACTTGCTATACGTACATTGTATTAATTTATTTGTTCCATTTGCCCTGGTATTGTAACTTCGAACTACCCAGGATTTTTCGTTTATGAAACGGTGGTCTTAAATAAGTATTGTAACATTATGTGTTATGTACAAATGTTATGTACAAACGGTGGTCTTAAATAAGTATTGTAACATTATGTGTTATGTACAAATTATCAGTGTGCATGTATTGACGTGTGCTCGCATCGTTGCTATCATATGTACCATCAATTATATGTATAAATCTACTTGCTTTATTATTATATTATTATATTTCTGTTTTGACTTGCCTAGTATGTGTTACCTAGGGATAGCTTCTCGGTGTATGGGAAGGAAGGAGAGAGTCCCCGGCCGGTGGCTGTGCTGGGCAAGGTGACCCTGTTCTCCTTCCTGTGGACGTTCAGTTGTTACCTGTTCCTGCAAGCGCTCAGTCTCAAGAAGTTCTTCTACGTCGACGTCGTTGCGTTGTTCGCCAGCAAGTCGGCCTTCGTCTTCCTCATGTCCTGGATCATCCTACAGAAGCAGTTCCTGGCCATGCGGGTGAAGACACGATTGTTGATGTTCGCTGCCCCGTAGTCGGTGTAGTAGTAGTAGCAGCAGTAGCAGCAGCAGCAGCAGCAGCAGCAGCAGCAGCAGCAGCAGCAGCATCAGTAGTAGTAGTAGTAATAGTAGTAGTAGTAGTAGTAGTAGTAGTAGTAGTAGTAGTAGTAGTAGTAGTAGTAGTAGTAGTAGTAGTAGTAGTAGTAGTAGTAGTAGTAGTAGTAGTAGTAGTAGTAGTAGTAGTAGTATTGTTTTTGTTATTGTTGCCGATGTGGTAATTTTGTTTAGTTTTGTTTTTAGTGGTTGCTGTTGTTTTGCTGTTGATGGTGGTGATGTTGGTGTCGGTGATGCGGTCCGTATCGTCGTTGCTCTCAACATTATTAGCGTTAATGTGTGTTGTTGTTTTCGTTCTTCTTCTTCGTCGTCGTCGTCGTCGTAGTCGTCGATGTTGTTGTTGACATTGACATTTACCGTTGTGATAAATGTTATGCAACGACTAGTGCGTCTATTATGGTAAACTGACTGGGCTGGTTGCGTGCGTGCATTGAGGGGGAGATTGATGTGGTTTGGCGAGCCCCGCAGTTTCCGTTCGCTCAATGCCTCCTTCCCGCAAACTGTGCACCAGTCATCGGCGGATGTTTGTCGTTTCTTGCCGTAGGCTATGCAGAAGGGCTATCTAGACCGCCAGGCGCTACCTCCATATAATACCGTGTCCGCTCCCATGCGCAAGCATCATAAACCATACAGCTGCTATTGATTTCTCGGCAAAACGTTTCTTGTGCCAAGAACGACTGACGCACACACGTCACAGTTCCCACCTGTTTGACGTCATGGGCGGCTTGGATGCAGCGGTGAAAACTATTGGCGAAACATGGCAAAGGTTGCTCCGCATTTATAGCTTAAAGCTATGTACACTTTCACAAATAAAAAAATTACGTTTTCACATAGCCCGGTATCCAGTCCTCTGGGACTGTTCATGCCGACGCCATATTGACTTCTCTGGGAAGCATTCAGCCAAGCTGCAATTAATGCGCACAGATTATTCGTTCACATATCCACCACTGCGTGTAGACAGGTATTCATTTACAGCTGAGTTAACTGTGGCAACGTGGGGTAAAAGAAAGTGCCAAAGCTTCGAAACGGCAGCAGGAAGATTCGAACCCGGGTTCTCACGAATGACAGTCCGACGTTATAACTGCTACGCCACGGCGCCTCAAGTTACCCGATATATGACGATCAAAGTAATTTTTTTCGATGATTTAAACCGACATCAAAGGAACCTGACCCGCGATGGGGTCAATAAATTTAGGGGTAGTTTTAAACCAGTTCACTTTTATATCCGTCTTCCACTTCGTCTTCCTCGGCATCACAGCTGTCCGTCTTTGTTCCTTGTACATGCATTTGTAGTCGATCAAGTCGCAGGCGGGGAGTGTACTCGATTTGGGCATAGGGAGGCGACGTACATTTAATTTAATTCAATTTAATAATAGGTTGTCCGATAATTTCATTAAAACTAAACAACGCAAACAAGCTAGCACGTGAACAAGTAAAACATGTACGTTCTTGTACAGTGTTCTTGTACAGCGTTCTTGTACAGCGTTCTTGTACAGCGTTCTTGTACAGCGCGGTATCCAGTCATTGGGAATGTTCAAAGCGCTTCACACTTCACCCTCTGGCAGACCTGCTCATTCCAACGCCATCTCGACTTCTCTGGGAAGCTTTAGCCTCATTGCAGTTACTGTGCGAAGATTCTCCGTTCACATAGCCACCTCTGTCTACAGCCAGGTACCCATTTATACAACTATGGCAACGTGGATGAACGAAATTGCCCAAGTTTCGAAACAGCAGCAAGAGGAATCGACACCGGGTTCTTTCTATCGAAAGTCAGATGTTCTATCTATTACGTTACCGCGCCCCATGGCGTGGTGTATATTAGGTAGGTTTGATTTTCCGCGAAATGATTCGAAAATTATTCCAAATATCATAACGCCACAGTACACTTGGAACGTCGTCACGACAATGACTCATCATAGCTACTACATCTCCAACGGCAGACTTCAAAGAAACACAACAAATCAAACATGCGCACTCCAGCGCATCTGAACTAGCAATTACGCCGTTGATATATAGTTAATGACAATGCTCCTGCCAACCGCAACAAGTATGAACGACGTCAATACAGTTTGCAACCTGGCCCCAATGATACGGCTATGGTCACGGGATCGTTGGCTCCTCTCCAAACACGCCGTTCAATATCTGGCGTGGTTATGACTTTGTAGTGAGACGAATGCTAATTGGCACCCGCAGCATCTGTCAAGACATCAGAAATGAAATATGGCTAAGTAGGATCAGCCTCGCGAAAAATCACGACGAAGTATTACCTGTGTTGTCTATACGTCTACATGTACACGGTGTTGGCCTGTTGACATTTGAAATGGAAGTAAAATGACTTATTGTGTCCGCAGGCGGGGCATCAGCTGCTTCTTGGGTAAACATTATAGTGTCACGTTTACATCGAAGCGTTGATCAATTCAAAGAACATGCAAATAAAGTGTGTGCTGACACGTACAAATAAAGTGTGCGCTCACACGTGCAAATAAAGTGTGTGCTGAGACGTGCAAATAAAGTGTGTGCTGACACGTGCAAATAAAGTGTGTGCTGACACGTGCAAATAAAGTGTGTGCTGACACGTGCAAATAACGATATTATAATATATAATATGCTTTGCTATCGGTAATACCAAGTACAACACCAATGAACATAGACTATTTGTACACGACAAGGAATTTCATACCAACTGCTGTGTACAGTAAGCAGCAGAAACAGCTGCGTACACATAATTGTATTCAGCGGTCAGCTACAGTAGCAATTATTGTTTACACTCTACACGGGACCCATTGGACAGATAGTTAGGCGACTTGACTTCCACCTCTTTGCTGATGATTCTCAACTGTATGTCTCATTTAAGATCAAGGACACTAATGATGAGATGGCTGCACTGCTACGCATCCAAGCATGTGTGGGAGAACTAATCGCATGGGTGACTCATAATCGTCTTCAGCTGAATGACGATAAGACTGAAGTGCTTGTGATCACGACACCGAGCTCGGTTAGCAAGCACAGTCTGACTGATGTTGTCATGTCATCGGTGACAGCATCCTCCAGCCTACTGCCGTCGCTTGCGACATTGGAGTGATGTTTGACAGTGAGCTCAGCATGAAATCTCAAGTGTCGAAACTGTGCCAGGTAGCATAAGTTCACCTACATCGGATTCGCTCTATCAGAGATTGCTTGACACAACATGCCACTGAACTCCTGGTTCACTCCCTTGTCATATCGCGACTGGAGTATGGAAATGGCCTCCTTTATGGTGTACCTGATCAGTTACTGGACAAACTGCAGAGAGTCCAGAATGTGGCAGCTCGCATTGTGGTCAGAGCCAGTCGCTATGACCACATCACATCCATCCTAGAGACTCTCCATTGGCTTCCTGTGTGACTCTTTATACATCTTCAAAATACTCTTGAAAACTATCTTGTTTAAACGCCCATATTATTCTTAACAGTCAAATTGATTCTACTTTCAGAGCTGTGTTCTGTGAACTTGGATTTGCTATGCTTTTATGCTTTTATTTATTTATCTATTTATTTATTTTTAATCTTGACTCTCTTTAACTATGTTTGTGTCAGCGCCTATGAGCAGGGTCACCTGGATCCATGGCGCTCTAAAAGTGCTATAATTATTATTAATTATTATTATTATCATTGTATCTTGCGTAACGTAAGTGATACTTCATTGGTTACCCGGGCAAGGGAGAAGGCTGCCTTCTTCGTGATGTTTGTAAGTTGCAAAAACAAGCTGCGATTGCTGCATGGCTTCGAATGTTTATGTGCATGCTCATGTGCCTCAGATGCAATAAGGCAGATGATTTGCACAGGTACAAAAATAGTTAATTAATAATTGTTAATTTGTTGTGATGCATGACTAACACAGGTACCTGGGCACAGTTCAACGGTTATTTGTATTTCTGTATCTCGTCTTGACATAGCACATGTTTCTCTATATCGTGAGAACACAGCAACTATTTCACTATTAATTTAATTTATCTTTTAATTTATCTATTTAATTTATTAATGTATTTCTCTATATTGCGTGAACATAATAATTATAATAATTGTAATGCATGTTTTAGCTTTGTTTCCATAATATCAATATTTCCGGTGAACATAGTGATGCTTTTGTATTTCTCCATGATGTGTGTACAGGCGCAAATGGTTGTGTATTTCGTTATCTAACGAACACGCGTACAACTTATTTTTACATGTATTAGTATTATTATTCTCTCCTTTATTAAAACAAACTCGGAAAGACAATTATCTATAAATACTGCTCCGTTTCATATGCGGTGATTACCCTACGACAGGTAATTTCCCCGACGTCCTGGGATTACCTACGTTTTACTTTCCTTCTAGATCTTTGCGTTCATCGTCGCGATGATTGGGATCAGCATCATCACCTACATGCGCCTGGGGTCCGGCAGCTCCGACATGTGGGGCGCCATAATGGCTATAGTCGCCACTGGGGGCGCTGCGTGTTACAAGGTATCAGTTCCGCCATTAAATGATTAATGCTACATACAGATCGCAATGAAGCTGTCTAACCGGAATCCTAGAAAAAAATAACAAAACAGATTTGAACACCACACGCATAAGTCGATGTGGAAATATATTTGCGTAATGCATGATTTTCTAGTCTGACCCTCAATTTGTAAAGACTCATAATAAGGCCCATTTCTTGGTACCTTTTCACCAACTAATTCGCACGATTTCGTATTTTAGCTTATGATTGAAACGGAAAAGTGCGTTAGAATAAGAGTCCGTCATAAATATCGCTCTTAAAACGTTGCATGTTAATGACGAGGCTAAACCGTTAAAACGAGCCAAGTCAACATGGCTTAACTACATATTGCATATACCACAATGTCATGTTTATCCCGTCACAATAAGTCTTCAAAGTGTGAGCTTTGAATAGTTAGCAAATGTTCATTGTTTATATAATAAAAATATGCAATACATCATCATCATCACCACCACTACCATCACCATCATCAGCACCATCAACATCGTCATCATCAACAGTAGCACCGTCAGTTAGTTCGGCACTGCGTTAGTCAGCACCGCCATAATGTTCATGCGTATATTCCAATCCACTCTCATCACGCTTAATTCATACTTTGTTTCTCATCTGCCTATTTTCTTTTCTGTTTCCTACTTCAAGATCTCGCCCGTCATTCTTATTCCCACCTGCTCTAGCTGATTAATTTTCTTTTTCTCCCTATACACGTCTTCTACGTAGTTCTTCTGGTAACTAACTTTATATGTCGCAGTCGTCTTGTCACTTCAATAATGGAAACACGGCCGCGTCATTAGATTCCAAGTGTGCGTCTGTGTAGAACGTCCACCGTTCCACCTTAAGAAGAACATTAAATAAATAAATAATACACTATGCGTTCTGTCGTTTTAGGTTCTCTTTAAGAGATTTTTCGGCGCTGCAAACGCCTGTCAAATTTCGATGTTTCTTTCATGCTTAGGTGAGTCGAACAAGAGTTTCTTCACATTGTCGTGAAGTGTTACTTTTTCAAAAATGGTACATCATCAAGACACTAAAATGAAGTGTGTTGTGAGATCGCGTAAATGAATTGTGTTTGTATTGAACAATACATGATGAGAACGACATAAAAGTAACGTTACAATGCTTTGTATGTTATTATCTGGAAAACACGTTTTCTCCACAAGCGCAACCTAAATAGAGGAACAAACATAACCATGTGGTTTTCGGACCCATTTCGAAAAACATCAGCCACATACACTGATGCATTTTAATATTGTTGATAAAATATGTGGTTGGTAGCTGCATCCACTACCTCAATGCCTGCCACCGTACAGAAACAATTCCATTTTCATTCAGCATTATTATATTTCATCATTACTCTTTATAGGTCTATTTAACCTGGTAGGAATGATACCGATTTTATCGCTGCTCTACTTCACCAATGTCGAGCCGATGACTTGGGACACCATACCTTGGGCTCTCTTGTGTGGAGTCGCCGGTTTCACTTTTGGTTTGTATGAAACAGCCATTAAACATGCCAAATCATTAGTTAGCATGGCTGGAAACGCGAAGGACGCTTACATGAGCGTTTTTATTAAGATAACATCGTAATTTTAATTAACGTTGAAACATAAATGTATAAATATAACAAACGTTGCAGTGGCGACAACATATATGGCAAAGGAACTTATTTTGAAACATCAACTATAATTATGTGTCGTCTTTAATCGAACGTAATGGCGATTTGTGGATCATACACGCACGCACGCACGCACGCACGCACGCACGCACGCACGCACGCAAGCACACACACATTCACACATACACTCCCCCTCCCACACACACACACACATACACACACACACACACACACACACACACACACACACACACACACAAACAAACACACACACACACACACACACACACACACACACACACACACATATGCAAAAACACACACGCGCGCAAGCACGCACACACTCAAACAAAGATGCTCACACGCACGCACACTTACAAAATAGTATATTTAGATTCTTTATATTTCAGCTATTAACGTCCTGCAGATGTACACAGAAGAGTGGACTTACCCATGGTTGCTACAAATCAGTTTTATACTTGCCATTCCGCTGAGTGCAGGCAAGTGCAGACATACCAAGAGCAAAAACGTTAATGTGGCATATCGCTTGCACATGGCAACCTGGAAATGTCATCTGAAGTTATACTCTTCATTAGGGGATATTGACCATCTTGGGAAGGAGAACACGTCTTGAAAAAAATACCAGTATCATCCTATAGTCATGTTCTGTAAGAATCTGTGACATTCGATAAAAATATGTTCAACAATTATATATATATATATATATATATATATATATATATATATATATATATATATATATATATATATATATATATATATATATATATATATATATACATAAATGTAATCAAATATATGCAAATCTATGCAAATCTCTCGAAAACTTACGTAGACGTAAACAAATTCTATAGAATCTGTAGAATTTGATAGGTTTCTGTACACAATTCTACTATACTGTTGAATTAAAAAATAGAATTTTGTAGAATTTCCACAGATATTTTTTTGCTTAGAGTAGGTGAAACCAGACTATCTAAAGTGTTCCTTACATGTAACAATCATTGAATACGTCGGGACATTTCTCTCTACCTGGAAACAGTTTATGATGAGTATTTCTTTGTTATGCGGAGCTAAAATATAAAAAAAATTGCAAGGTAGTGTTCAGGATGTGCATGTGTCAATGCGACATTCCTGTATCTCAATTCCAGCAAATCACAAATCACGAAACAATCTTAGGCGATGGCGCTAACTAAATCCGGTCAGTGTGTTACCCAGTCCTGGTAGCGATGTTTAGCGTAACTAATTATTATGACGACTTCCGGTCTGTGACGTCATTTCATTGTTGTCTGTAATGCGCAGGTGCGGAACTGGTGTACAACCCACACTTCGAGGTCGACGCGCTGCAGGTGACCGCCTATGTGCTGATCGTGCTAAGTTTCCCCCTGAATATGTTGCCGCGAGACTGGCAAGACCGGCTCATCAAGACGATGCGCTGGCAGTGTCTACGTAACGCCGTCGGCCATGGCGCGGACGACGGCAGCGTAAGCAACGTCAGCGCCGCCCACATAACGCCACGTCAACGACTTCGCACCAGTCAGGCGTAGCGCCGGCAGCAGACAGTGCGGTGGACTCCTCTTTATGTAATCACTTCGAGCCAGAAACATTTGATAATGTTAAGCGGCTGATTCATATAAGCGGCGAATAGAGAATTATTCCATCCCATCCAATATATTTGATTCTACAAAATGGCTGATTATGTTAATCGTGATTCTGTCAAACGGCGTTCACTATATGATCATGCATTTTCGATAAGTGAAAACATGACTGTAATAGTTCGGTTGATTTAATCAGTATGCTTGTATTTGTAAATTGATTTTCCCGTTTGCGTCAGGTATATGCCTTATGTGCGTTACAAGATGCACATTCTTCTTACACATTAGTTTGCATAACGTTTATGAAACAATTATAAAATATTGACATCCCGTGATTTCATAATATTTGTAAAGGATGAGCTATATTTTTACCTCGTATATTTACTTACCATATCACTGAATTTATGAGAGAGTAAAAAATACAACATTAGCTTATCGGGGCATTGACTAAGATCTCTGTGAAACCTTGAGTTTAACAGCCGTGATAACCAACTTACTGGTTATATATAAATTATCGTATTACCCCTGCCACAATTATATTTATGTGCAGATTTTAACATATTTATTTCATCTAGTAAACTCATAATGTTTGTCAAGAAATCTCTCAGTTGCAACTGCACACAATTTTGGATAGTATTTTATATTGAAATTGGACGGGAAACACGGCAACGTTCGTTTTTGGATGGAACTATTTACGTCTCTCATTTGAACAAATACTTTGTGTAACAAGTCGTAAACAACAATAGCGTCGTTCAGGCTACCAGTCGTTTATGCCACTCCGCCAACCGTCAGTTTTGAAATAATTGTAATCATGTCGTGGCAGTGGTCATGTTGTGGGTGGCGACACTGGTGGGGGCTGTGACGTCATGACATGTCGGAATCACATGACAGCTGTCAGATGTCATCCACAAACACAATACCTGCAAATAATATAGGTTGACAGAATGGAGAGTGTTGCGGAAAGTTGATATATGGATATTAATGTTGCATTGTTTTGTTTAAAAACAACAATGTCATGCATCGTGAAATCCCAAAACATGGACGACGACGCGTGTACGTGTTCACTGTTAGCGATCAAAAGTTGTAATAATCTTAACATGTTTGACGTATATAGTTTAGCTACTTCAGTCTAAATTTAACCATGCGTGCCTTTCAAATAATAATGATGCTATAATCTCATACGCTATATATGTGTTTAACAAAATAACAGTTCCAACATACGCTTAGACCACAGAGAGTTTCTACGTGTTCCTGCTTTCGCGATATATTGCACTAATGTCCCAAGTTAACTGGTTTGAATCATTCACTACCAGACAATGGAAGATGAATGGTTTTCGTACAGCAAATATAATGTTACTGAATGCTTCCTAGAAAAAATTATTATTGTTTCAATTAACATATTTGTTAGATAAAGAACACGTAGCCATTGCGGCACTTAATTCCTTCTTCGATAATTGCCTTTTGGGGCAGATGACTCCCTCGGTATAGGAAGTGTTCAACAACTTCAAGAGACTGATTCTGGCGGTCCTGTTTTGCTGCCTGTGAAAGATCAATGGATGACCTTGGTCTTCCTGATGTTGAGGGAAAATCCCAGACTTTGGCAGGCATCAGCAAAGAAAAAGAAAGAACAACAATTTCTTGCTACATAAAACAACTTTTTGACATGCAAACACGTCATCGGTTTAATCAACGTGATACCAGTAGGTATTTATTTACAATTACCTATCGTTTTCCGTGAGAATGGGGACTTCATTATATATGTCACATTGTGTAATGTGTACTGGATTGAAATGTTGTGTCGATGTTGACCCTCACGTTGTTACTACGGATAGGCAAAGTGTGACGTCATTGTAGCATACCCATTTAATGTGTACTCAATTTTTTTCATCATAATTGGGAAATGTGCAACATTTTTATAACGTATCTGGCATGTTGACATTGTTATGGCAGATTGAATATAATAATCTGTAGACAGCTGGCTTGGGTGTGGATATGTGGTGGCATTGGATCTGTTCCAGCAACAACATCGACCAGGGCCGCTCTCCGTAATGGACTTGGCCCTCAAACGCGAAAGCTTAGCTTTAAACACAGCATGAATCAACTGACGTACAAAGTTCAATTACAGTATAAAACGCACTCGGATTCGGCCGAGGATAGCACAAAAGCAACAATACTTATTTCCACTGTGGTCCAATGTGATTCACTGTAGTCCAATGTGATCCACTGTGGTCCAATGTGATCCACTGTGGTCCAATGTGATTCACTGTAGTCCACTAGCATAGCGTACTAAGCCCATCGTGTCTGCTCCACTTCGCTATAGCTCAGTGTTCCATTGTCCACTGTAACTGGTCTACGCCATTCCGTTCACATATGTGTCGGCTGCTCTGTTTGCTGTACGTGAATAATAACATTAAAACGTATACGATGCGAATATCCTAGTTTACTTGCTTCGCATAAACACATATACTCGTGCTGTGCTGCGGCCTTGTAATACAACCTCTTTTCATGGTAACTTGCCGGCACGAAAACAAGACAAGACGAAAAGAAGTATTTTATATTGGTATTTATTCAACATTTTAATATCGCACAAAACAGTACAATATACATACAACACAATCTACAATGAAATGCAAGAAGTGTAAAAACTTTATAAATTAGCATTCCCCATTTCACAGTACATACACAAATGTAATCAATTCAAACAAAAGGCATAATTATGTTTAGACACGTAAACATAATTAACACAAAGTAAAGGCAAACATTGTGAAAACAAATGTGATAACATTTCATATAAAGTAAACACACACACACAAATATATATATATATATATATATATATATATATATATATATATATATATATATATATATATATATATATATATATATATATATATATTCCCAACCATGCAGTAAGCAGTAAGCAGAAACCTTAATTTATTGTTTCCACAAAATATGGCCTTTCACCCTCGTGCACGTTGACTTCAACTGCATTCTACCGTACTTGTTATTGGAGTTATTTTCTTGTCGTGTATTGTGACTGTAAGTGGTGTGAACCGTTTGAAAATGAGATAATGTTAACAGGTATTAGTATATTATAAACTTTGTACATCACAACCATTGGTTATGAAATAATTAGGTCAAAAATAGTGAGTGCATTAATTTACCAAAAGCTAATTGTGAGCTGTATATTGACCTCACATTCTCACTGCCTCTTTTTATGCATAACACCTGTATTCTAGTTTTATACATGTTCCCCATATTTCACAGGAGTAGCTCATATATTATGGTCAGTGAACAATATATAGAGTACAAAGCAGGTAACGTAAGTAACTAAAGTAGCCATTTAGCTCTACGCATTACTGACAGATTCTTTGCCAATGGTGTATGTACACTATTCAAATGTTAAAGCCATGTGAGTTTACAATAAATGTACACTCCAAGGAACTCAACTTACCTGTTCAATATCAATAGTATATATAGTGATGCTAAACGTTGGTTGTTCATTCATGTAGCCAAACATAAAAATAATTTTTATATACTTAGGGGAGCTTGCTAACGCATCACGTCATAATCAGTTGCGATACCACAATGATTAAATAATTTAAATAATATCTTATATTTCCCGACGAACACGGCATATATCTACATAAATACTTTAAAGTTTGCACAAACATTTGTACGTGCGTGTGTGCGTGCGTGCGAGCGAACGTGCAAGCGTGCGTGCATGCGAGAATTTGTCAAATTGTCAATTCAACTGAAGTGAACGACTGTAGTTGTTATTAAGATAAATTTTGACAATGTTGGCGTGTGAAAATGATGTAGTGTTGGTAGCTGATATTGTTAGATTTTATGTATATTTATGTAACACGTAAAACATAAATAGTCAATTAATTGCGTGCGTGCGTGCGTGCGTGTACATGCGTGTGTGTACGTGTCTGCGTGCTTGCACATTTTTATGGAACAACGTGCACAAACAAAATAAGCTTTTTGTGCAAAATGTATACAATTCCGATGTGTCTTTGGTCTTAACACTTGATGCTGCGGTCAGATGAATTTGGTCTTGGACATTCGTTTTCATTGCCGCTATCCACGACGTCGGAGACATTTGTCGACGACACAGGAATGTTCATTTGAATTGTTGTGGCTGGCGTCACGTGTTGAATCATGTGACCACCCGGGTCCATACATTCGCTTCTACTGTCCGAGTCTTCAGCATGCATTGTCCTTTCATCGAAACACTTCTTTGTTTTCTTCCTTTTCTTTCTCCTTTTCTTGCGATCCTTATTTTCATTCGTCTCTGGTGGTCCGATAGGTGGTAGTGTGTGCGTAGACACCTGTCCGAGGTTCTCGTCAACTTCGACGATTGTGTCGTCACTGCAATGACGTAAATATTCAATGTCGTAAACATACTACAACACTGTATATTCGCTTTACACTTAACTCTATGAATATCATAATATAAAGAGCATTCGGTAATACTGTGCATTTGCTTCATGTTTGAGATGCATGGTAAAGACTATAGAATTATATTAATATTTATTAATATCTATTTTCCTGTTGCCTACAATTACTGTATATTGTATTTGTTATGTTAATTTCTTTCCAGGAGCCATTGTTCGTGTGCTTAGCCATAGTTACAACGCCAGGACTTTTAATCGAGAATCCCATTGCAGCCGTTCTGAAGCGTGTGCAGTTTTGTTCATTCCACGTTGCCTCAATATACACAGCTGCACAGTTGATGACACGAGTGAAATAACACATTTTGCGTATTTATTGCATTATTGTTGAATACTTCCTAGATAAGTCGATTTGGTGTTAGTATGACCATGTCTGCCATGGGTAGAAGTGTAAAATTCCAACAGACTATGTGTAGGAAACATGTGTTTGCATTTATATTATTCTTTGTTTTTTAGTAAAATGTTGTTATTGTAACCATGACCACGATCGCCAACTGTGTCACTGTTGTCACCAATATGACCAGCATTATCGTAATAGCTATCGTCTTCATTGCGACAGTCCTGTTGTTATTTATATCACCATCAACATAGTCGTAGTCACGTAAATCTGTCGCGTGCGCGCACTTTTTCTGATACACGTGACAAGTAAGCTGTGAACATGCCTGACCAACACAGGTGAATATAAACTCGAAGCCTAACACTCAACAACGCAACATGCGATGACATGATAATTACGATAATGCATGATCAATATAAATTCGTCGGTTAAGACCCCCTTCATAATTGCTGTAGCCCGTCGACAATCAGGCTTGCTGATGCTGAAATTTGTAGTTTGTGAATAGATTAAGTAATGCGCGGTGATGGTTTAACAAAAGAGTATCGCCAAGAAGCTCAACCAAGAAGAAAAAATGTCGCCAAGAAACTTTTCACGAGGTTTTTTATAAACATAAAAGAGAATATAACAAATAAAATAAGCCGCAGCAGTTTCGCGAGCCCCAACCCTGCGGTGTTTCGCGGATCCCCATTGTTATTCTCGATTACGCACGCCACGGCTCTTCCCGCAATAACATCGATACTTATTATGTACTTACATTAGTGTCGGCGTTGGCGTGTGTTATAAATATGAAATGGCATATTTACGATCTGCAGCCTCCCGCTGTAATCGTACTTGACGACCGGCGGAGTAATACAAATAATTGAACGCACCGACGGCCTTGTTCGATTATTTGTGCTACTCCGCCACCGTTTCGTACGGTTAGGGAACGCTGCAGATCGATTGTAAATATTTCATTTGATGTAATGCTGTTATGACGTGGTGTAGCAGGAAGTGGGGGTGGGAGGTTCGTCGTAGAAATGGTGGGAGGTGGGAGGTTGACCTCAAAAATACGTGGGAGGTGCACTCAACAACGCAACATGCGATGACATGATAATTACGGTAATGCATGATCAATATAATTTCGTCGGTTAAGACCCCCTTCATAATTGCTGTAGCCCATCGACAATCAGGTTTGCTGATGCTGAAATTTGTAGTGTGTGAATAGATTAAGTAATGCGCGATGATGGTTTAACAACAGAGTATCGCCAAGAATCTAAACCAAGAAGAAAAAATATCGCCAAGACACTTTTCACGAGGTTTTTTATAAACATAAAAGAGAATATAACAAATAAAATAAGCAACATACCGATTCCGGTAGTGTCATCACCGGCTGGGGGTAGTTTAAGAGAGTCGTCCTACGGGAGTAAGGCAAGAGGACACTATTCGCATGTCCCCGCAGGTTGACACAATAAGGAGACAAAGATGTGTGCCCAGAAAAATGCAGGGCTAAATAAATCGGTATGGGTGGACATTTGAGCATACTCAGTGAACATATGTGTCGAGTTATGAAATAATTAAACGTCGTTAATAAATGCAAGATATCTATGTAAAACGGGAAGCGACTCGTACATTTCCATATGGGCGATAATATGAAGCTAACCTTCTGCAAATGCAAACATCTTATTATATTTCGTGAATGTATGCGTCGAATTGTGAATAAATTAAAAGACAATTAACTTTATACAAAACGGGACTTGGCTTTTGCTTTTACATATGGATGATAATATCAAACCTTCTGCAGATGAAGCGCAATGTGGTGACTTTTGAGCAAGTTGGTTTTTATTAGGTAGTCGACGATAACAATAAGTGCCGCCATTATAAAAAAAACCGAATATTGAATATGGCCAAACAAAACAAATGTAATACTAAATATAATAGTTTTCATTAATTTTTCAGTAGTCTATTAATACATCACCGCCAGCGTTTTTCTTCTGACGGTCGTCTTCATACACGAGACGTTGACAAAAGTAAAACATGTGACAAACTAAAATCTGGCGATGTTGACGTTTCCAAGCAACCATCGTTTAACTTGAAATGTGTCGTGCGTGGTTTCAGCGTTGTTGCGCATGCACAATCATAGTCTTTTCACACGCAGTCGTAATTTAATACCTCGTGGTAATGTATACTGACTTGGTCTCTCTAGCGAACAAACATTCACAGTGACAAGGACATGCATTTTACACGCTCAGTAGTGTAACAATAATAGTCAACAATTACTAGTTTTGTCGCGCTAAATCAGGGAGTCACTAGCCGGGTTTGTGTCACACATTTTTTTTGGCAATTTAGCAATCGTGTAAGGTAGCTTGCGATTATCTAATTACCACACTCTCTAACAGTGGAGGCGCCACTCACCACTGCCACAACTTGATCATACATTGGACGGCTGGCGGGGTTGTATAAACGATCGGTTGCTTGGTGACGCCATTGTTGTTTACGACATGCTACACATAGCCTTTGTGCATTTGATATACATATAATGGTTCCATACAAGAACGAACGTTACCGTGTTTCTAGTCAAATGTCAACACAAAGTAGTATCCACAATTGTTGAAATTTAAATTGAGAGATTTCTCGATATAAGGAGTTTACCAAATGAAATAAAGATAAAATATGCACATAAATTAAATTTGTAGCGGGGTGATAAGATTAGTTGTCACGCATACACGGAGGTTGTATAATTACACAATAACGCGTTGACAGGGCCACGCATTGGTACGTGTAGATGCAGCTTTGACTAAGACTAACACTTTAACAAGTTCAGACATGGACAACTGGAAGTAGCAATACGGAAATGTTTTGTTACCGTTTTTTCTTAACGTTTTCTTCAGTAGAAGCGGATTCTGCAGCTTCGGGCCGTTGTCGTTGCAGGCGAGTCGCTAGTTTTCGAATCTGCGTTTCCCTCCGAAAGCGTCTTGTGTCCTCTTTTATTCTGTTATTCCTGTGGGTGTAACACATACAAAAACGGTTTTTCAAAGAGAATAATAAGCACCATATAATCATATAATCATATAAAATATGCATTCAGAGGCGCTATGACAATTGACACTAAATCGAAAGATAAACATAATTTGAAGTTAAAAACTAAAATGTATAGGTTTGTAAACGTCAATTTAAAAAGTATGTGATATAAATTTCGTAAACCAGAAAAAGTGCACTTGTGCTAATTAACAGCTACGCACTTTTCCGAATAAATTAAGTGTTGTAAATTTTAGATTGAGCTCTAGCACCGTGGGGCTGGCATAGAACACTAGCGAAATACACAAACTGTGTCGTCCACCACCATCTAGCGACGTTTGCTCTGACTTACTCGAGCGTGTCGCAGATGACAACGGTGATGACAAGAACGGCAAGGACAGCGAAGGCCAACGGGATGATGATCGAGTTGCGAAGGTAGTTGGGCGGCTCGAGGTACTTGGTGGTGTTAATGCTGACGACAGCGAAACCCGTCCTTGATTCGACAACCTTCCGACATGCGACCAGTACGTCTACAACGACATGAAACAGTTTACGCTGTGTAACTTTATATGCCGTAATAATAAACTATAATTTTTTGGAACGTGTTGTCCGTCACTGTCCTCCGCTTTCCTCCGCAGCAGTTTCGCGAGCCCCAACCCTGCGGTGTTTCGCGGATCCCCATTGTTATTCTTGATTACGCACGCCACGGCTCTTCCCGCAATAACATCGATACTTATTATGTACTTACATTAGTGTCAGCGTTGGCGTGTGCTATAAATATGAAAAGGCATATTTACGATCTGCAGCCTCCCGCTGTAATCGTACTTGATGACCGGCGGAGTAATACAAATAATTGGACGCACCGACGGCCTTGTTCGATTATTTGTGCTACTCCGCCACCGTTTCGTACGGTTAGGGAACGCTGCAAATCGATTGTAACTATTTAATTTGATGTAATGCTGTTATGAGGTGGTGTAGCACGAAGTGGGGGTGGGAGGTTCGTCGTAGAAATGGTGGGAGGTGGGAGGTTGACCTCAACAATACGTGGGAGGTGCGATTAGTGGGAGGTGGGAGGGGGGCTCTCAAAAATGGTGGGATGTGGGATATTAGCCCTCCAAGCAGGTGGGAGATGAGAGGTTGAGACCCCTGTCATACCTCTCCTCGATTATGAGCATGTGTGTTTAGTGATAGTATTACGACTCCCTCCTCGGTTGGCTTAACCCATTGTTCGTCAGGTTCGGTGATGTTCAAATCTATGACGAGTGCATATTGTTGTTAATATCATCGTAATAAATCACTTTGGTCGTTGCGAAAGTGTAAATAGCATTATGCTATAGTGCATAGGGCCGCACCACTGATGCAATATGTCGCCGAATGTTCAAAAAATTTGGTAGCCAAATAATTGAATAGGTTGTCAGATGATTTCACGAGGTGCCACGTCGTAGTCCACATATCGGAGAGATTATAACTTATGATTCTAAAACTAGGCGAGCGAAAAAACAAATTCCGCCGGTATTTGCAGTGACGATATTGTGCAGGAACTAAACAGAAACTCAATATGACGACGCGGTAAGGTCAACTACTAGCTGTACCTGTCACGGCTTCCCTGTTCAAGACGTGTGACGTCAGTACTAGCTCGGTGTCGGGTATATTGTCCCCGAAAAGCAAATAGACGCGAGTGACGGCCGTCCTCGTTGCAGAGACATGGTACGGGTATCCAGGGTTCCATCGCACCTCGTTCTCCGTGAAGTCGCTGAAACAGCCATATTTGGTCAGGGTCACACGGCGGCCATTTTGTTAAAGTTTTTTTTTTACATTATTCACATTCCAAACGCTCTCATAGCGATATATTTATATATTCCAAGTTATGTGACCTTATTCCAATCACAGAGAGAAGATCAAATTAGAAGTACGCTCTTAGTATTTTGTAATCAACACAAAATAACACGCAAACACGCAAACACGCACACACGCACAAACGAACACACACACACACACACACACACAAGCACACGCACACGCACACGCACACGCACACGCACACGCACACGCACACGCACACGCAAACACACACACACACACACGCACGCACGCACGCACACACACACACTCACTAATCAAACTGGAAATAAATGCATATTTCCAAAAACAATTCTTTTGTCACAGAAATTATGTTATCAACATACGTTGTTCTTAAAGAAGCAGGAAAGTGTGTTTAATGAAACATTGTTATTAGAACCTGGCCATAATAAATTCACATCTGCATTGAGTGTTGAACGAAGACAAAAATCAGTAGTAAACATCATAGAAATGAAGAAATATTTTATGAAGGCACAGGTGTATTGAAACACAAAATTATAGATGTTTAGTCAGATGTTTAGTCAGACGTATATAACTAAACATCCACAATTTGTTTTTTTATTAAGTGCACGATCGCCAATCAAATAAATTTTGTCTTGGTTGATCAACATAAGTTTTAAAAAGTTATATTTTACAGGGTAGTAATGTGTACTATTGCAACTGCTCTTGCTAGCAGTATACTTCACAATGCAAATCCATTTTTTCACAGTATTGGTTTTAATTAAGGATATCACAAAACTTCAATGTGTGCAAAATTGTTTGACAAGGGAACTTACTCGGTCTCCTTGTTTCGCACGCTTCTGAAATCTATGCATTGGTTTCATATCAGATATCACTGCTCACTGTTCACTCGTGCAAGAAAAATTACGCAACTATCAGATTTACTATTTGTTCTCAGAGTTTACGCATTTAACAAACACTGGATCTAGGACTCTCCGTCGCCGTCCAATTCATTTGCATTCACACCCCTTCAGTGATAGGGCAGCAGGAAACACTAACATTTCGCCTCCATCTGAAGACTCTTCTTTTTAACATTGCTTATCACCCTAGGCTCCTCATCGTTTCACCCCTCTTTTGACAACTTTACCATTGTATACCGATTAAGGCCTACCCCTTGGCTTTGACGCGCTAATGGGCTCGGGTTCCCGAGGATTTTTGCGCGATGGAAGTTCGTGTTATTGCAGTGTGTACTTACTACTCCGGACTCCATGAATTGAGTCCACATACGCGAGGACTGCGGTGACACCGGCCGCTCGCCTGCTGCGCGAGGACAGCCTTGAAGATTGGCGACACTCGGTCCAACTGAAGGGTAATGACATCTTGCTGGGATTTAATTCGGAGAAACTCCCAATGCACACATTACTACAGACAATACGTCAAGTCAGAGGTGCAAAGTGAAAGAACTGCGAGGAAAGAGATTCTCCTTCCCATATTGCGGAAATATTTGAGAACAAAATAAGGTCTGAAGTGTGCTATTTTATGTAGCCATTTTTTTTATAGAAAATGTTGAATTGTTTCAAAAAGAAGGAGATTATGTTCAAATGATGAAGAAGTAGGATATGTTACAATATTTTTACAAAAGGAGATATCTCCTTCAGAAAGCAAGAGACTTGGTGCCTCTGGGTTATACATAAGTGCTATATTCCGTCTAGACATGTTGTGTCTGTCTATAGATCATGTTAGTCCTCGGGTGGGGGGGGGTTCGGGGTTCGAACGAACATCCCTTTTTGAGATAATTATTTAACTGTGAATGTTTTAAAGAAATCCACGGCTAATTGTGTATGTACGAACCCGTAGCCGGATACATTGTGTAGCCAGGTGTGTTGTGTAGCCAGGTGTGTTGTGTAGCCAGGTGTGTTGTGTAGCCAGGTGTGTTGTGTAGCCGGGTGTTTTGTGGCGGTGTATTTATGTGAGTGAAACGTGTGAAATGCTAATATTAATAAAGATATGTATTGTCTATCCGTTCCTCGCCGATCTTTTTTTCCCAGTAATCCATATGCCTTTGAGTGGCAACAATTTTTATACACCGTAAATTGCTTCACTGGTCTGTTTTTTATATGTCTGTATCCGCACCCCTTTTTTATATTTCTGTATCCTCACCCCTTTTTTATATTTCTGTATCCGCACTCCTTTTTTATATTTCTGTATCCGCACTCCTTTTTATGTTTCTGTATCCGCACTCCTGTTTATATTTCTGTGTCCGCACTCTTTTTTATATTTCTGTATCCGCACTCCTTTATATATTTCTGTAACCGCATTCCTGTTTATATTTCTGTATCCGCACTCTTTTTTATATTTCTGTATCCGCACTCCTTTTTATATTTCTGTATCCGCACTCTTTTTTTATATTTCTGTATCCGCACTCCTTTTTATATTTCTGTATCCGCACTCCTTTTTTATATTTCTGTATCCGCACTCTTTTTTATATTTCTGTATCCGCACTCCTGTTTATATTTCTGTATCCGCACTCCTGTTTATATTTCTGTATCAGCACTCTTTTTTATATTTCTGTATCCGCACTCCTGTTTATATTTCTGTATCCGCACTCCTGTTTATATTTCTGTATCCGCACTCCTTTTTTATATTTCTGTATCCGCACTCTTTTTTATATATCTGTATCCGCACTCCTTTTTTATATTTCTGTATCCGCACTTCTTTTCATATTTCTGTAACCGCACTCCTTTTTACATTTCTGTATCCGCACTCCTTTTTTATATTTCTGTATCCGCACTCCTTTTTATATTTCTGTATCCGCACTCCTTTTTATATTTCTGTATCCGCACTCCTTTATTATATTTCTGTATGCGCACTCATTTTTATATCTCTGTATCCGCTCTCCTTTTTTATATTTCTGTATTCGCACTCCTTTTTATATTTCTGTAACCGCACTCATTTTTTATATATCTGTATCCGCACTCCTTTTTATATTTCTGTATTCGCACTCCTTTTTATATTTCTGTATCCGCACTCATTTTTTATATATCTGTATCCGCACTCCTTTTTTATATTTCTGTATCCGCACTAATGTTTAGCGACCGACTAGTTTGATAACACCGGAATGTGAGTTACTTAACCGGGTTGTCTTAGATCACTAAACACTCCAAACGTCATGCACGCCAGATACGACAATTACAGGTCTTGGTGATTGCTCACAGTTACACTGTTCAAGGTCCTCTCAGTTATTGGAGATTAACAAAGCAATAAAACAGTATAAATTGCATGATACGCCACTCGTGTATTGCCAATAGTCATAGCGTGGGCGAAAAAGATACCTAACAATGACACAACATTGACGAAAGTTAAATTTATATGAATATTTTTGCTAACCGCAAAGCAAAGTAATTTCTAATCGGAATTGTGAAATGCGATATGTTTAGTGTGTTGCTGCGCGTGGTGCTTGTTACTGATGTTTAGACGTATCCTAGCAACAACTAGCGACTCGCTGTAGCCACACCCAGCAAGAAGCCGGCGGTTGTTGAACCGCTGAATAATTAATTTATTCATCTCAGATTATTCCAAATGTCTGTAAAAGAAACGATCGAAGAGTTCGCCGGACTCGGGTGTTATTGTCTAACATGATTCTGTAAAAGCACGGCTCTCACGTAGCGTAGAGAGACTGTACAACGATTTTCATTGGTTGACTAATACAGAGCCATTTGGGGTTTCATGCAATTAAAACGCCTCAATTATATAAATTCTTTCATCTAAGTTGACAATGTTACACTTCACTTCCTCTTTTAATAGTTATTGGTGTAGTTTATATTTAGCGTCAGAAAATGTATAATTCCGGAATTTAAAATAGTAATGAATCGTCGGATGATTTTTTTTATATTTCACCTTCACCTATATATATATATATATATACATATATATATACAAAAATATATACATATACATATATACATGTATATATTATATACATATATATATATATATATATATATATATATATATATATATATATATATATATATATATATATATATATATATATATATACAAATATATATACATATATATATATATATATATACATATATATATATATATATATATATATATATATATATATATATATATATATATCTATATATACATGTGTGTGTCGTAAAACTGGCGTATTGTTTTTCATCGCCAAATCGTGTATGTATTGTTTATATTGTTTATATAAGGCGTGAATATGACGATAGTAACACGTTTTGTATGGATATTATTTTAAGCAAGCAAAATATTATTAACACTAATCAACGCAGTGTCACAATATCCTTAAAACAGTCTTTCAGTTAACCAACGGAAATTGTTGTACATCCCGTGTTACGCATTATCTTATCTCTAAGTCAAAGAGCATTGAATAGAACCACCGGCAAAACTGTTCATTGGCTTCGAAGTGTACATTCGCGGGACACATTCAGGTGCAATTGTTTCACAAAAACTAGTCATTCGTGCAATTCGTCATCAATGCCATCATTCGTCATCATTGCCACTTGCCTTGTCTAGTGATATGCTCTTTTTTGCGAGCAATGTATGGAAACTAAGCGCGTGGCCCATTCATCATCGCTCTCTAGACAATATCGGCACATGCAGAGCCAGATATTCACGGCACGAAAGAAATTGACCAATATCTAACCGTGTTGCCACAACCCTATTATAAAACAATGCAAGCGTCATGTCGTTATGTGATATATCATCACTCATGAATAATACAGGTGCTGCCGTTCAATAGTTGATTGTGCGTGCCAATCACGCAGCCACGACGACCACAGACTTGAGCAAACGTGTAATTGAGGCAATGTGTAGAACTGAATTGAAAATTAAGACACGCATTTAATTGTGCATCTTAAATGTGTCCAAATAGTCTTTATGTATTAGTTCAGTTATGCTGCTGAGCTTGCTTGCGTGCGTGCGTGCGTGCGTGCGTGCGTACGTGCGTGCGGTTTCATTTTAAATTGTTTATTTAATGCAGTTCTTAAGCTTCTTCGCTAACATTCCTTCACAGGCTGATGTACGACCTTGGCAGCATTTACACCGAATTCATTGTTTATGGTGTTTTAACACACAATTTCAATCAAGACAGCATCAACGATTGTTCTGTGTCATTAATATTGACATGCTAATTGCGCGTTCCTACCTCGCTCGTGGACATCGACGAAAAGATTATTTCGACTCCGTTTTCCTCGGCCTCTCTTGTCTCTGAAACTAGCAATCAGTCGGTTTCAACGGACATTAAAGGGAATAAAAAGTCATGGTTTTGTGCGTATGTACCTATATGAGTTACATATCATATAGGTTTTGCAACCACAATTAAGAATATCATGCTAGTGGTTTAATAGGAAAAGCTTGTTGAGCTAACTTCATCCTAATTTCATGGGCCGCACCATACTGTTAGATAACCCTGGATGAAGAGTTTATAGTCTATAGCAAAATTCCCTCCCCATATGAAAATAAATGTGTATACACCTTTTCTTATACTTGCAAATAGGATATGACCAAGCTGTTTGCGTCCAAGCTCAACCAACATATTTTGGCCTTTGTTTACTAATATAGTCCTCTTTATGACAACAGCAGGCACATTTGTTTGATACTTTGTATTGGTTCTGTGTATACACACATCACTTAATACGTCACGCGTAGTCTGGGTTACCCGATTTTCATAGAGATGCGTATGCGCTTATCGGTGCCGCTGGTTAACGTATCAGCCCTCAGTCAATCGGAGAAATGATCGGCATCTCCCACTTTGAAGACACATTCTGGGTAAACCACTGGCGTTATATTCTTGATTGTAGTCCACGCTCACAAACATTATATCGATGCGTGAAATCCAATACAGTTGCGAATCAATATGAGTCTAGAGTACTCTGACTAAGTTCGGTAAATAATTTATCATGATGTTCATCAAATTCAGATGCTACGTAATTCTAACTAACTCTTTCTCAACGCTAATTTGACTAAACTAACTTAAGTTAAACTTCACATTTTCTCCCCAATTGTCTGAGTTAGCCTTTCCTCTCTCTATATCTAGTTATGAATATGTACAATCATCTTTCTTGAATATTACACTTGGTGGATGCGAACGATACCATATCTATCTGACATTTTCATATCCACACCAATTTCCGCTGATGGACATGCGTTGTCCAGGTTTGTTTGTACCAATGTGTAGTATATATTATTGTGCATTCTATATTGTGTTGTTTATTTAAAGCATGTAGGTTTCTACTTCTCTGTGTAGTGATGAAATGACTGTCTGTTATGTGCTTGTTTGAATCTGGGACTAATACTTTTTAAACGTAACCACAGTTTCACGGGCACGCGATTCATACTGAAACAATCGATGTTCTACTATTGACATACAACACGCTTCATGCAACGCCAATCTGCCCTTTGAACTCTCCGCATCATGAAACTGTCCTATCACTTCATGTAACCCATGAAGCTATCCGCATCACCACATGTAACTATCCACATAACTCCATGAAACTCTCCATATTACCGCATGTCCTCGAACGTCATGTGGTTTTTGACCAAATCTTTGTACAATGTAATTCACGTGTGCTCAATCTAATTCGATGTAACATTAATCCAACGCGGAATATCGCTGTACCCGGTCACCATAGGCGTTGCTACAGAACGTTTCACGAAAACAGCACAATCTAAGCCACAATCAATGCATAGGTTATATCTTACCCGTGGCAGCATCGATTTCTGATGAACAGAACGTCAATAGCGTTGACAATCGAATCAGCGCTAATACGTAGCACTCAGTTCGGATCTCCATCTTAACCTTTTCCGCGACGATCAACAGTGATCAACTCACGATGTTGGACTGATAGTATCCTCTTCAGCTATGCGAATCACGCCTGCCAACAACGAATGCCGCTGGGCAAAACAAATCCAGCATCTTAACGGCAATATTCCAACTGGCCAGGAAACCGACACGCTTGGCCGATTTCACGTACGGCTGATTGCGTGAACAATGTCATAAGACCACTCAACCACGCAACGTGTTTGACTGCTCTATAACAATGTGTTTTGGCATCCACAGTTGTTATATAATTAAAGGGGTGAAGTCATTAGGTAATTCAATTCAACAATAGAGAGTCTGTGCATAAATGGTAAGAGCGAAAACGACGTGGTGATTCCGTTCAGCGTCACGTACATACGCAACAACGAACACGATGTTTCTTCAGGTTTACGACGTTGTCTACACTGCCGATGTATAAGACTTAGGGAATGCAGGAGTTAGTTGGAGGGCGTTAACGTCTACTCGCGGCGTCATTTTCTCTCGGCTGGAAAATTTTTTTTATAACAAATACAGTTTTATGACAAGCAAAATATTTTCATGATCTGAGGTCATTTGGAATGGTTCGGAAATAGTACGACAACAGAAATAGGGGATTCGAGCGAACCCCCAGAGCCCTTAAGGATCAACCACTGTTTTTTTTTCAAAGATAATAATCAGTTTTATAGAAGTCTAGCTGATTTTTAGATTTTCAGGAAACTTTCGACAAAGTGCCTCATCAAAGATTACTACTTAAATTAAAAGCCCATGATTTTAACAAGATTTAACAAGATTTGCCATCCAAGCCAAAGGCCCAGATGGCAAGTGGACAAGGAAGCCATTGGCTTATCGAGAGTCCAACAATGTTCACCTACTTATAACCCGCCCTCCTGATATATGTGTCAACCTTGTTTTTAAACATATTCACGCTGCTAGCATTTACACAATCTGTAGACAGTTTGTTCCATTCATTTATTGTCCTCTGTGAGAACGAGTGCTTCCTGATGTCCAATCTACATTGATCCTTTACCAATTTTACCTCATGTCCTCTAGTTCTGCTATCCTTCTTGAGTGAGAAAAACATATTTCTATCAATATTTTCATACCCATTCAATATCTTAAAAACTTCAATCTGATCTCCTCTTAACCTCCTTGTCTCTAGAGTTGTTAAACCACATTCTTTCAGGCGTTCTTCATAACTAAGGTCTCTAAGTTCTGGAATCATTTTAGTTGCTCTCCTTTGTATGCGTTCAAGCGTATCTATATCCTTCTTACGATATGGTCTCCATGCTTGTATACAGTATTCTAAATGAGGTCTAACTATTGCTTTATAAAGAGGTATAATTAACTTTTTTCCCTTATATGTTATGTTTCTTCTAATCAATCCAAGAATTTGATTACCCTTTGAAGCTGCAATACCACACTGCTCTGAAACTTTCATATCAGCGCTTATTGTAACTCCTAAGTCCTTTTCTTTTACAGTAGTACCAAGAACAGTAGCTCCCATTTTATAGTTTACATTCAAGTTCCCATGTCCTGTATGTAGGCATTTACATTTCCCAAAATTGAACAGCATCTGCCATTTCTCAGACCATTTCACTAATCTGTCTAGATCGTTTTGTAAATGTTGTTTATCACCATCAGTATTAACCTTTCTAAACAGTTTTGTGTCGTCCGCAAATTTCAGTACGTTACTTGTTATACTCTCGTCCAAGTCATTGATATAAATTAAGAATAATATAGGTCCTAATACTGATCCTTGAGGTACCCCACTCAAAACCGATTTCCAATTTGAAACTTCGCCATCTACTACAACTCGTTGTCTTCTGTCAGTCAGCCATTGTTCTATCCAGTCAGTTATGCTATCCCCGATACCATGGGCTTTTAATTTAAGTAGCAATCTTTGATGTGGCACTTTGTCAAAAGCTTTCTGAAAATCTAAGTAGATAATATCTACTGGCGATCCCATGTCTATCCACTTAGTGATTTCTTCCAAAAAACATAACATATTTGTTAAGCATGACCTCGCTTTAAGGAATCCATGTTGAGATGAATTTAATAATTGATGCTTAACGAGGAAGTCCACCATATGGTCTTTAATTAACCTTTCTAATAATTTACAAATCACTGACGTTAAACTCACTGGTCTGTAATTCTCTGACTTATTTCTCGAACCCTTTTTAAATAATGGTATGATGTTTGCTTCTTTCCATTCAAACGGAACAACTCCCTCTTTTAATGACAAGTTGAATACTCTTGCAAGTGGTATACTGATTTGATCTACTGTTTCCATTAGTAATTTTGGAGGAATCCCATCCACTCCCGGTGATTTGTTATCCTTCATTGCCTTTATTTTCCTAGCTACCAATTCTGGAGTTACAACTAACGGTCCTAAATAGTCAGATTTAGCCCCCTGAAATTTAGCATCAGCAACTGGTAATGAACTAATATCTTCTTTTGTAAACACTGAACTGAAGTAACCATTTAGGTCTTCCGCCATTAAAAACCCCTGTGATATTATATTTCCAGCACTGTCTTCTAGAGGTCCAACCTTGTCTTGTACGTTTTGTTTACTCCTGACATATGCATAAAAACTCTTGCTGTCAGTTTTTATGTTACATGCCAGTTTTTGCTCATAGCTTCTTTTAGATTGTCTGATTTCAGTTGTAGCTGCATTAAGTGCCTCTTTGTATTTTGCATAGTCTTCTTCCTTTCTGGTACGCCTATAAACCCTCCACATAGTTTGTTTTAGCATTATTTTTCTAATTGCCTCTTTTGACAAGTGTTTCTTTCTACACCGTTTTCCTTGTTTTCGGAAGGGAACAAATTTATCAATGATACTCTCAATTTCATATTTTAGAATATTCCAACATTCAATTGCAGTCTTATCCATCAGCATGTTATTCCAATCTAGCTGTGCTAAGTATTTTCTCATATCTTTGTAGTTACCTTTGTGGAAGTTTCTCTTGTACGTTTTCTTATTTTTACTTTCTGATTTTACATTGATGTCAAAATGTATTTGATTATGGTCACTATTACCCAATGGTTCAAATATTTTTACATTGTCCACTAATTCTTGTTGTGATGACAAAACTATATCTAATACATTTTCTCCCCTGGTTGGTTCTAGTACGTGCTGAGTAAGAAAGCTATCCTGGATTAAACATAGAAATTGTTGATCCTCAATCCCTGTGCTCTCTAGAGAATTCCATTGTATGTGTCCATGGTTAAAATCTCCCATTATGATACATTCCCCTTTACTAACTTCCTTTATAGCGTTTTTTATTTTTGTGTTGTCCTCTTCGTTTATGTTTGGACTTCGGTAAACTAATCCAATAGTTAATTTTGAATTTCCTGAAACAATTTTGCACCAAACAGCTTCATCGCAATCTGCTTCCCTTTCTAGTTTTATTTCATAAGCCTGAATAGATTCTTTAACATATAAAATAACTCCCCCGCCCCTTCTTCCTATTCGATCTTTCCTAAACATTACGTATCCTGTCAGTCCTAATTCAGCATCTGTTATATCTATGTTAGCCCATGATTCAGTTATACCAATTATGTGAGGGTCAATATCTTCTACCATAATGTTTAATTCGTTTTTCTTATTTACTATGCTCCTTGCATTTAAACATACGCATCTATAACCTTTTTCAGAGATGATTTTCGGATGATTTGATATTGGTTTATCTGTGCTAGTGGCCTCTTGTTCTGCTTGAGACACCTCTAGGTAACCCCCCTGCACTTCTAGTTTAAAGAATGTTTACTTCCAAAAATATTTGTCATTGTACCCAAGTCGCTATCTACTGCTGCTGAAAGTTTGTCCGCGAATACTGCCGCCCCCTTTCCACTTAAATGAAGCCCATCCTTCATGTACATATCAGCCCTCCCAACAAAACTTCCCCATAAATCCACAAATCCAACTTCCTCTTCCCTACACAGCCTCTGGACTAACATGTTAATTGCCATCCCCCGACAATTTCGATATTTATGACCCCTCCTGCCCATTACAGGTAAAATCCCTGACAGTATTACCTGCTCAACCCGCGTCTGTTTTAGTGTTCTGACCAACTGCCTATATTTCCTAACTATGGCAGTTGTACCCTCCCTCTCTACGTTATTTGTCCCTACATGTACTAAAACAGATCCACCCTTACCCGAGCCTACGATGTTTTTTACCCTCTCAGTTATCGCCTCTATTTTGGCTCCAGGCAAGCAGACCACCACATCATCTCCCTTGTTTAAGACTCTGTCGGTCTTCCTAACTATCGAATCCCCCACAAACACCCTCGCTCTCTTCATCACCCCCTCTATCACTGCTGCAGAATAACTCTTCCTTTCGATCCCCTCCATCACATTCTGTCCTGACCCCTTCCCTTCCGTCTCCCCCACTCCCTTCTCCTTCCCTCCTGTCTCCCCTACTCCCCTCTCCTTCACTCCGGTTGTTTTCCCTCCCGTCTCCCCCACTCCCTTCTCCTTCCCTCCTGTCTCCGCTACTCCCCTCTCCTTCACTCCGGTTGTCTTCCCTCCCGTCTCCCCCACTCCCTTCTCCTTCCCTCCTGTCTCCGCTACTCCCCTCTCCTTCACCCCGGTTGTCTTCCCTCCCATCTCCCCCACTCCCATCTCCTTCCCTCCTGTATCCCCTACTCCCCTCTCCTTCACCCCGGTTGTCTTCCCTCCCGTTCCTTTCCTTCCCGTCTCCTTACGTCCTGTCTCCCTATGACCTGTCACCTTCCCTCCTCTCAGCTTCCTCCCAGGCTGAGGTGAGCTCTCCCTAGCATCTCTTGTGTTTTTCCCCACTTTATCGTCTACTGTTCCCTCACCGGAACTCCCGGCACAACTCCCCTGTTCCCTTCCCACCATTGCCACAACGAGCAGCCTCAGCTCTTCCAACTCCACCTCTAGTTCCTTCATCCTTGCGCATCCCCTACACTCAAAACTAAAACTATCTGCCTGGACCTCAGCCCAGGACTTCTCGCACCCAGACTTGACGAAATCTACCCAGTTACTACAACTGCCACAAATTAAGTGCCTTGTGGCCTTTAACTGCCGTTTGCACGGCGCCATCATACAATTTAGTTTTAATTAGTTTGCTACGTTAGCCTTGAATAAGGCTGTTTTTGTGATCAAAAGAACACTTTAGGCTAAAAATCCTGCCACCTAGCGAATACGGAGAACACTGTGTAACAAAACAACGAAGTCAGTGTGTACTAATTTACGCTAAAATCCTGCTGTTAATTCCTTTTTACCGAAAACGTTGACTACCACTATGTCAGATATTACCTTATGTATGTAATTTAAGTAAATAAATCACTTTATCTTATATATATATTAGCTAATGTAAACGATAGCTCGATGCACGTGTTGAATGACCTGTAAACAAACTCCCTTTTATCACTCGTTGAGTTTGAATCCGGGAAAAAAAAATACTACCTCTGTTAACAACAACGGTTTCTTAATATATGTCTACAAGAAGTTGGTGAACAATATATGTATAATACTAATACTTATTCTAACCAATATTCACTGTTACTGACTATTCACTATGTTATCTAAATTTTCGAATTGTAAACACCCCTATTAACGCTCGCTGAATTCCCTGACAGAATCCGAAACTAACTTACTCTAAAATACTCCCTCTGACTAATAATTAACAAAACCTGTTTCCTAATATATGTCTACAATACGTTTGTGTATAATATATATGAAATAGTAATACTTATTCTATTTGATATTCCACGTATTTCTGTAAATGATCTACACCAAATTCAAGTCGCTGCACCAAGTCCAAGTAGCCGGAAGTTGTCCCGATGATATCGGGGATGGCACAATCGACAGGACAGAACAATGGCTGACTGACAGAAAACAGCGTGTTGTAGCAGATGGGGAGGTTTCAAAGTAGAAATCAGTTTTGAGTGGGGTACCACAAGGATCAGTATATTAGACGATAATCTAACAAGCAACTGAAATGTGCAGATGCCACAACAGTGCGTAGAACGGCTAACAATGATGGTGATAAACAACATTTACAAAACTATCTAGACAAATTAGTTAAATGTTCTGAAAAGTGCAGATGTTCGTCAATTTTCGGAAGTGTAAATGCCTACACAAAGGACACGTACACTTGGATGTAAACTATCAAATGGGACATACTGCTCTAGGTACTAACGTAAAAGGAAAGGACCAAGGACTATACAATAAGTGCTGTATGAAAGCTTCAGAGCAGATTAACATTGTAGCTTCAAAGGGTAAACAAATTCGTGGGTTGATTCGGAGAAATACAGCATACAAGAAAAAGACTAACTATACCTCTGTATAAGGCAATAGTTAGGCCTCATTTAGAATAAAGTATACAAGCATGGAGACCATATAGTAAGAAGCATAAAAATGCGCCTGAATGAATACAGAAGAGAACAACTAAACGATTCCAGAACTGAGATACCTAAGTTGTGAAGAAAGACAAAAAATGTGGTTTAACAACCCTAGAGACAACGAGATTAAGAAGATATCAAATTGACGTTTGTAGGATATTAAATAGGTATGAAAATATTGATAGACTTTATTTCTCAGTAAAGAAACAGTAGAATTATAGGATATAAGGTAGCATTAGTAAAGGATAAGTGTAGATTGGATATCAGGAAGTACTCATTCTCACAGAGGACAATAAATGAATGGAACACATTATCTGCAAATTGTGTAACTGCTAACAACGCGAATATGTTTAAAAACAAGCTTGACACATATCTCGGGAGGGTGGGTTACACACAGATGAAAAATGTTGGATTCCCGATAAGCCAATGGCTTCCTTGTCCACTTGCCATCTGGGTCTCTGCGTGGGTGGCAATCTTGTTAAATCTTAGTTAAGCCTTCCTCATTTTAATTGTTCTCCACCCATCTGCCTAGATGTAAACAAAGTGCTGCCACCTAGCGGGAGGTAGACCTGCAACAGCCGGTGTTAGCCTACAGTGTCCTACATACATCGCGACCAGAATAGCGTCTGGTGGCGCAATTCATTAACAATCCCGTTGGGATACGGATCATTATGGAACGAACGAGAACGGCAAGTACGGCTTGACTCGGTTTTCTGGATCGTGCGTCCCGAAATTGCGGTTTGCAGAAACGTTAAACAATATTCTAATATCACTGTTGTATATAACCTATCAAAATAAAAGTACACTAATATGTAACGCTGTGGTAGTTTTGTCACCATATTTGAAAATCAAAAGGAGAATCCTAAGAAAAATAGAAAGGGAGGAGTGGGGGGTGGGGTGGTGGAAGGAGTTAAATATAGTATATAAAATGCGATGCATATACATGATTGTGGATGTATATACCGGGCGCCACGTACATACAAAGTGGTCGCTGCAGAACGTGTGCTGAGTTGAAATGCTGTTTTACTGGTACGTGCGTGAAGAAATTGTGGATACCGCTTCATGCATTGACAACTGGTTTGTTGCAAAACGTTATTCGGTCGTGCTTGCTTATGCTGAGAAATGTGCTGAATGCATATGTCGAATATACTGGATCATATACATCGTCCAATAGTATTCCAATGTATAAATAATACGATGTGCTACGTCAAATCGCAACAAAGCGTAGGCGGCAGTTTCGGGAAGTAGTTGCAACTGACTCCTTTAGACCGCTTGCACACATTTACTTACTGCAGTAATATTTAATAATGCGACCAATGTGTATTAGATAGAACTACACTGCGTTGTTGGTGTTCCTCGGCACTCGCTGGAGTCAATTAAGCGAGAGAGTTGGTGACTTTGGTACGTCCGAGACACTCACGCTTATCTTGTCCTTACTCCACAGGGACACATAATCTTCAATGACACTTTTCTTGTCGCGGTGCATGCTGGTCTCGACAATCTCCTGTTCCGGCTGTAGTATCCTTGTTTTTTCACCTTTTTCCTGGTTGGCGACTTTTTTTTTAATCATTAGCTGTACGAACGCATGTAGGATAATCAACACGAGAATAGTCAACAACATAATTATAATACCAACAACAAAGAAGTCTGCATTATAGAAATGGGATTGCGATGCGCCATCCTCGGTGGTTCCTCGGTCGACTGGCGCACGTGTGATCCACGGGTCTCTTGCCTTTGAATTAATTGTCTCTGTCACCGGAAACTCACAACGCCACCCAGTATACCCTGGTGGGCATCTGCAGAAATACGACATTTTGCCGTTTGTCTGCTTACAGGTGCCACCATTTGGGCAACTCTTGTCGCAGACACGTTCCGATACGCCAAACATATATGGTCGCATAACCAGGCTGCACTCTTTCACAGTGTACCTCTTCGCAAACATTCTTGTGTCGTCCGTTGCACCTTGACGACCGTTCAGGTTGATCATCGTCGACAGTTTATGGGTGCAGTCGCTGAACCACCAGCCACTTTTAAAGCGTGCAGAACATGCTCGTTCGTTGTCAGTGCTGTTTTTGTCTGGTGTCGTGAATGGTCGGCCCCTCGCCGATTTGAACATGTCACGTGGGTTTAATTTGGGACCCAAATACAGGGTGTAAAAGTTGGACGCGCTGTCCACCCAAAAACCGTCATACTGATGAAAATGCCAATTGTCTCTGCTGTCTAGAATTGACACACGCAGAGTATTTCTGCCCCTCGAGCTTATCCTATGCAAATGTTTCAGTCCTAACCAATGGTTGTCGCGCATTCCAAAGCCATTTTCGTATTCTCGCCAAGATCGAGTGAAATTGACACTGGAATTATATGCTTGCCTCCTCAACAACAGAGTGGTCCAGCCTCGTCGACCACATACAATCTGCACATCTTCTGACTGGTGGGCACTTGGGTAGATTGGTTCCAATCTGGGGTGGTTCAGAGGCGGCCATCGACGTCTATCTTTCCAGCACAGCGCCTCGGCGCAATCCTGCGGCCCGCAAGGGAAGCGGAAATTAGTTTTATTACGACTTGACGTCGCTTGCAATATTATCATCACGTGTATGACAATAGCCAACGGCGCAGAGCGCGACATCGTTTGCTGTTGCGTCATCGGCATCGATGTTGTGACGTAGCCGCGTAGTAACGGAAGAGCTCTTTTCGGTCGTGTTGGGCACGCATGCGCCAACACTGTTGTGGTCAATATCAGCTACTTGTTCCAATTTTAATGTAGCACGCACCAGTGATGGAGAGATGGGCCGAGCGTTGTTTTGAGCCTTACTCCAGACAAATATTTGTCACACAAACGACACTTAATGGTGTTGCGCGACTGCCAGTCAAGGAAGCTTGATGACCAACGTACTTTGGAAGAACGATATTTAGGCCATTGAGTGCATAGCCTGGCGCAAAGTTCCTGGTAATGATGGCATTCCACCTGAAGTGATCAAGTGTGGGAATCCTGCTCTGCCGGAGCAGCGTCACTAGCTTATCTGCCTGTATTGTGGAGAATGTGCCTCACGACATTGTCACCATTTACAAAAATAAGGGAGGTCGCAACAACTACCTAGAAATTTCCCTAATCGCAGATTGCAGAAATTTACATCTTCAGAAGGCGTGTGTCTACATGCAAGGACTGATATGTAGCTATTCAATCTGGCCCTCTGCAGGCGAAAGCCAAACTAGGACAGATCTTGATTAGGGAGATGCTCTTTATTTTGCAGAGAGGGCTTACAGTGGCTCCTAGACCAACTTGCCTTGCATAGAATGGGGCCTGACCATATGCCTGAAAAAGACCAATGTCATCGGCACAGAAGTATACAAACTCCAGTCATCAGCATTGATGACCACACTTTGGAGGTGGTGAAGGAGTTAACCTACGTAGGGACAACCATCGCCAAAAACCTGTTCCTCGACGTAGTGATCAAAAGCGCACCTGAACGAGAGCAGCTGTCATGTCAAGGCTGTCCATGAGTCGGCGGCTATGTCTGCCGCATGGAGGATGGACGTATTTCTATGGACGTCCTGTGTAGTGAACTTGCCTCTGGTGCAAGGCATGTCGGCCGTCCAGCTCTGCGGTTCGGGTTTGCTTGCAGACGAGATATCAAATCTGCTCAGATCACCACCGAGTCTTGGGAATCTGCGTCCGCAGACCACAGTGATTGGCGACAGGCTGTGCAGAGTGGTATCAGAAAGACAGAGAAGAGAAAAAACGAACGGTAGACGGAGAAGAGAGAGCGTCGAAGAGAAAGGCCATCGACTACTACGCCTTTACTTTATCAAATTGTCTACACCTGTACCACGTTTAGTCACAGTAGATGTTGTGCAAAACATTGATGTCACATACGGCGCAGCTCCATTATCTTTCGAGATAGACGGATTCTAATGAACGAATTAATGAATGAATTAATGATTTTATCGTGAACTGTTCATATAAGAATCTGACGTTTAAACAAATCACTACCACACAAACTGCAATCCCAGCACTAGCACCTATATATGTATTCTATGCCAATCAATAAACCAATATCTATGCCAATCAATAAACCAATATCTATGCGATGAAGTAGTTTGTGGCTGTGTTTGTGTATTTGTCGTTTCCTTCATATATCGGTATGTTTTGCAAATACATAATTCCATCAACGCCACATGGTCACATGTGTGTGTGTGTGTGTGTGTGTGTGTGTGTGTGTGTGTGCGTGCGTGCGTGCGTGCGTGCGTGCGTGCGTGCGTGTGTGCGTGCGTGTGTGCGTGCGTGCGTGCGAGCGTGCGAGCGTACGCACGTACATACGTACGTATGTATGTATGTATGTATGTATGTATGTATGTATGTATGTATGTATGCATGTATATTATGCAAATCTTCCCAGACGCTTTGGATCTCGTGCTCCATACGTTCCGTGGTTCATCTACGACCCCACGGTCGGGTCGTGAAAGTTTTATTTTTTTCGAAAGTAACCTCGCTACTACCGTTTCTTCGATCAATCTAATTACTGGCGGCACCGATTACCAAGACAGATGAACATTTCTGCGATAATGTTGTGTGTCCTGAAATGTTGTATACATAGTTATCCTGACAGTCACTTACAAACTACCATGTGATCCCGTCCGGAAGGATGGGTATATTTTCTAGTCAGTCCAATCAAACATGTCGAGAACCCATGTTTTATTGTAATTATTATGAAAAAAAATTCACAGAAATAATATGCAGGAAAACAGCACGCACCAATTGTGTCGCCTAGAAGGAGCTCTGCTGAAATGGTCTCTCCTCAATTTCACTTTTCCGCACGTCTTGTTTCAAACTCACTTCGCAACACATCGAACCTGTTTAGTGTCCACTGCGACATATCAGCTCTTTGTGCACATTTTTTTATTTTGTTTCGGTGAAATCAGACAATCAATTAAATTATTTTTGACCGGATCCGCTCCAAATTTTGGGAAACGGAACAATAATGGTCCGACTGTACATACGATGACGTAATGGTCCGACTGTACATACGATGACGTAATGGTCCGACTGTACATACGATGACATAAGGTTATTCACTCTTTCGCACGTTCGCCTAATTAACAATTAAAGTCAATACTTCTTTCGATGATTCTAACAACAGTACGCGCTCTTTTACGGAACCAACTGCGCACATTATTACGCACGCACTACACAGATTTTAATATCAACGAACTTGATTCGCGGTGAGCAAAATCAACTGAGGAGAGAGGGTTTTAATACTGGGCTGAAGAAATAGCTATGCTCGTAACTCGTATTTGACATGCACACACTTAATGAAACATAGTGAAGATACCACACAGATTGTGATGCATTGACATTAGGGCCGGAAGGATACACTGGTGTATCGTGATACACATCGCACGGTACGGTACACGATTCGCAATATCCGTATCGTGGTACACTACGATATGCGATAGCGGTATTTAAAACATTATCCGCGTCACTTTTGTGAAGCAATAAACGTTCAACACGAACCACACCTGCCTGTGCATCGATATAACATGTAGTACGTTTCCCACATGTATATCTAACTGTAATCTGTGTAAAACTGTTACACTATTATTTTTTCAATGCGCGCGTGCAATTTTGAACTCATGTGAATGACGACATGACATCTGCTGTAGGGTAGCCTTGTCCAAAAATAATACAGATAAATAAACGTGTTTTACTGTAGTTATATCATTCTAGTCAGTGTAGTCTGTATCGCGATATGTATCCTATCGTGAAGTAGTGTATCGAGTACTGACTATGTTGGCAGGTTGGCAATCAACCACGCATGGCAATGCGTGTATAACATATCTGGCAAAAGCACTCAACTAATTTGTAATGTATGATGTTATATGTCCAACCAGTTATATTCCTGTTTTCTCTAGTTCTCAGTTCATAAATATTTTTTATTTCTGATTAATATTTAAAAAGTGTTAATGAACGTGATTTTCTCAGTTTAATAGAATTGCATGTGTTGGGCGTTCCTAGCGAAACGGTCGTTTAAAGCACACAATCAAGATACGTATACATATACAAATTTATATATGGATACAAAACGACATCTAAAATCTAGGATAAATGCGCCAATATACCAGGGTTATTCACATTTATACAATGGTGAATTTGCACAGCGTGTGAATATATACTGCGCATGTTAGTCAAAATGCCTCAAGTATGAAGGATATTAGTCTCGGTTAGTCCCTTCGAATTAACAAAGCTGTACACACCAAACAAAGGTAAATCGGCATTGATTCAAACATAACCCGGCATTGATTCAATCATCTTGTCCAGCTAGCGCTACTTGAAATATTAATTCCGTAATGTATGTGTAACACGGGTTTAGTGGCATGTCTAAAATCTCGTCGGATTACATGCAGACCCGACGTACAGGCTGACGGGGAACACTTTAAGAAGGTAATTCCATTAAATATCAACGTGGATGTTCCTCACCAAACAAAATGAGCGCACAACAAAAGGACGAGGCAGATATCGACAAGTGCCAGAATACATATGGCGATAATGCTGAACGTAACGACGTAGATGTCCCGCGACACTACCGGCGACGCATCTTCCGGGGATACCAACATGGCCACATCTTCCACCACGCAGCGCGATTCGTCGCCTTCGAAACGACTGTGATCCGGTTCGCAGCTGCACTTCCGGTCTGTACACACGCTCTTCTCGACGGCGGCGCTGCAGTCGCCGTCGTCTGCGCATGCGTCGCCCAACTGGCGCTTCACGCATGCTTCGATGTTCTTGTCCCAGAACCACCCACGCGCGCATCGGCAGCGTCCGTCGAGACAGCGAGTGTTCTTAATGGCAGCTTTGCACGCCGCCGTCCAAATGCACAGGTCGTTGAAGCCGAGCAGGCGACATCCGGTACGGTCGTCGGTCGCCACGTAACCCAGATCGCACGCGCATGCGCCGTTCGAACAGGTGGAGAAGTCGATGACGACGGAACAATCGTCGTGAATGCGACACGTATCGCCCAGATTACCTGTCAAAGGCGGTGACATGATTAATTGCAGTGTGTGATACATTAGGATCATGATTAATTGCAGTGTGTGATACATTAGGATCATGATTAATTGCAGTGTGTGATACATTAGGATCATGCGGACGTTGAACTACGAATATGGAGGACAGCTGATGTATTGTTCTTTCTACAGGACTTCAACAAAGTTCTGCGCTGCATCATATAAATACGAATAACCGGTAAACAATAAAGTATTCTAACTCATAAAGCGAAATTCTCACGCTTACATTGATGGAACTGATGTTTAAAGGGAATACACAGCGATTTTCATTAGCTGATTGAACGACTGTTTTACGGGACATTGCGACGCTGAATTCATTAGTATTTATAACATCTCCGTTGGCTAAAAATAGTAAACATATACATGCGATACATGTTCCTATCGTGATCTTTCTTTTCAAAATACGCAATTTGGTGAAGAAATAAAATATGCAAGTTTCACGACACATACATAGAGCGCTTTATTGTAACTAACGACGTACCAATACGTACCAATACGTACCAATACGTCTTAAAACATGAAGCACAACGTTGTTAATACATAAAAATCCTGAGCATTTGGGCTTTTTAATTATACGAAACCACAAACTGGCCCCGTATCAGCTAACCAATGAAAATCGTTGTGCATTTCCATTAGACAAAATAAATTATCTTCATATCCAACACGAGGGAATGAATATCTTATAATTTTAGCAAAATGGAGTTAGCATTGCTAGTTACACCCAGTTACGGCTCACACAACATAGAATAACGAAGCCCAATTAGTTCATGTGGCCCACGGCTAACTAGCTGATTATTGTGAATAATTACCCAACTAGCCAATTATTGCACAACATATAGCAACATATCCGGGTTACTAAAGATATGCGATACCGGTATTGTTAATATTCCTGGCGTATTATTTTCAAGGTGTTCACACGAGCGATTAATGTTCTAATTGGTCGGGCGACACAGTGTGGTTCAGCCAATTGGAAGCATCGTTTCTTGTTACTTTCTAGAAAAAATGCGTAAAATTGGTTGGGCGAAACTATGTAGCCCGATCAATTAGTCAACAAATCGCTCGTGTGAACGGGCCTTTAATCTTGCAAACAAGGTATAGGCATATGAAAAACAACCCTGCATAATTATATTGATTAGGTAGGAGCTAAACGAACGATGTAAGAAGTTAACGTAGTGTTTCCAACAACCGGTTATGTTGGCACGCCGACTCCAAAAAATACGAATACATTCAGCAAAAAAGGAGACTTTTTAAAAATTCATGTTAACCAGTTTTATTTTCACTCCCGGGTCGTGGAGCCATGAATCGGGCTTTATTTGCATTGCGTTACTCGGTGTGCGTCCGGCCAACTTACGCTTGTGACATGCTGTGCTGTCGCCGCTAGGATAGAACCCGTGGACGCAGTGGCATCGGCCATCGACGCAGTAGCTTTCGTTGACCGCGTCAGCACAGTCGCTGTCCCGAGAGCACGGTTGGTCGTCGTCGAGTGTCCTGGGTATACAGACGGTGAACTCGATCTGAGGGATGTACCCGGAGCGGCACGCACACGTCCCGTTGCTACAGACGCTGTGCAGGACCACCGCGCTACAGTCCACGGGCACGGAGCAGGCGTCCCCAATGTTCCGTTGGCGGCACAAGACGTTCTCGTTGTCCGGGGTATAGCCCGTGTCGCACAGGCAGCGACCGTCTCCGCAGAAGCTTCTGGCGACGGCGTCGCTGCAGTCACTGTCGAGGTGACACGTCGCGTCACCAATTCGTCGCAGCGAGCAGGACGTGTTGTCGGAGTTCGGACTGTATCCGGAGTTACAATAGCATGCGCTGACTGTGCAGTTGCTATTGGAAACGGCAGTATAGCAGTCCCAGTCTTCTGAACACGTGTCCCCCAGCATCCTCTTCGTACAACTGCCGTCGCCCATGTACCCAGGGAGACACACGCACACGGACTGGTCATCGCAATAACTGGACACAATCGCGTCACTACAATCCGTGTCCACACGACACCCGACGCTACCCAGTCTTCGCTGCACACATTCTGTCTTGGTTTCGTTTACCTGGTAGCCAGAGTTGCACGCACACGTGTTATCGGTGCAGTTGCTGTTGCCAATGGCAACGCTGCAGTCCGAATCCACCGTGCACCTGGCGTTGCCAATGCGTATTAGAATGCAATAAACACTGTCGTTGCTATGTTGATAGCCCGGGTTGCAGCTGCATGAGGCGTTCTCGTTGCAGTGGCTATAGTCTATGGCAGCAAAGCAATCAGTGTCCGTCGAACAACTGGCGCCTATAGTTCCTGCAAGGACCAATCAGAAGTAGGGATGTTTCCGAAGACCATTTAAACACCCTATTTAACTTCGTACGGGTCAGCAACTAGTTGAATGATATAAAACATGAAATAAATGTGGCAAAACATGAAATAAATTAATATCACGGATTCGGTAATGCATAATTTTATGAAATAAAAATAATGTCAATTTGTTCAATTCGTTAAACTCATGTTTAGACAATCTACATAATATTACTGAAAACAGTATTTTATTATTATTATTATTAATAATAATAATAATAGGTTTGTATTGCACGTATAATTATTTTCTATGTTAAACAAGCGGCAAATGTGCGTGTGCTTGCTTGCGTGTGTGACGGAATGCGTGTGTAGGCAAAGATTTCATATTAGTTACGTTCGCTAGGTGGGGACACCAATAAAGGTATTCGTCAACCTCTCCACCAGTGGCGCCACTAAACATATTCACCACTGCCACAACTTAGCCTACATTTGATGTGCAGATTCTGCGTATCTTTATTTCATCTGGTACATTACTATTTTGTTCAAGAAATCTCTAAATTTCAGTTGCATAAAATTGTGGATACTGTTTGTATTGAACATGTGTATAGAAACACAATAAAGTTGTTACATTACTCAAGCGCACAGTTGCAAATCGTAAACAACAATCGCGTTGTCCAGCAAACCAATCCTTTATACCACTCCGCAACTGTCTATTTTGAATTTAGAATAAAATTGTGGCAGTTGTTGGCGTGCATAACAGTATGTTTATATTATTTTTAATTTTGCAGCCATGTGGTTATGAGACAGAGAGAGTGAGATTGCAGGTTGTGGTTGCAGCGCTCTTTGTTAAAACAGTGATCATTATTATTCAACCTATTATTTCACATATGATTATTTGTTTTCCCGCTTGTTGCCACCGCAAAGCCAACAGTATTACGGTAACATGACGTGTGTGTGTTTATATGAAGGGAAACGTGTTTGACGACAAGAAAGCACTTACGTCGCTCACAGGTTGTGTCGCCGTTTGTAGCTGCGTAGCCGGAGTCACAGCGACACACGGCGCCCTGACACTGACTGTTCGCCACGACTGTACACTCGACGTCAGACGTGCACGCATCGCCCATATACCCTGAAAGTTCAACGGCCGCCACATGTGTTATGTTGACAGACCGCAATGTGGTTGAAACTTAAAATTGATAATATGAGAGAGATAGAAGAAAGAGAAGAGAGAGAGTAGAGAGAGAGAGAGAGAGAGAGAGAGAGAGAGAGAGAGAGAGAGAGAGAGAGAGAGAGAGAGAGAGAGAGAGAGAGAGAGAGAGAGAGAGAGAGAGAGAGAGAGAGAGAGAGAGAGAGAGAGAGAAGATAGAGAAGAGAGAGAGAGAGAGAAAGAGAGAGAGAGAGAGAGAGAGAGAGAGAGAAGAGAGAGAGAGAGAGAGAGAGAGAGAGAGAGAGAGAAAGAGAGAGAGAGAGAGAGAGAGAGAGAGAGAGAAAGAGAGAGAGAGAGAGAGAGAGAGAGAGAGAGAGAGAGAGAAAGAGAGAGAGAGAGAGAGAGAGGGAGAGAGAGAGAGAGAGAGAGAGAGAGAAAGAGAGAGGGAGAGAGAGAGAGAGAGAGAGAGACGGGGGGGGGGAGGAGGAGAGACAGACAGACAGACATATACACGGAGAACATGGGCATTAAAACCTACGCCCTCTTGTTTATTGCCGAACTATCTGGGTAATAATAATAACAATAATGAACCTCTATGGCGCCTATATCCTCAGGAACCTGAGCTCAGAGGCGCAACAAAACAGAATAATTAAGCATAATCGTGAACAGGGACGCGCAAAAGTCATTGTTAGAACGAGGGACAACCGAAGATTTATGGTACAAATGCAATTCGGAATAAAAATGTCTTCAGTTTTTTTCGGAAAATAGCTATAGTTTCAGATGTTTTCAAATTTATGAGGAGTTCATTCCAGACCCTAGGCGCAGCGACAGAGAAAGCACGTTTAGCCAAGTTAAGTTTTGTTTTAGGCTCAATAAGTTGTGAAATTGATTATCTGAGCTGCCTAGGGATATTTGAAAGGTGCAGGAGACTAGTCAAGTAGGGTGGTTGTTGCGTAGATAGAGCACGATATGTAAGAGTGGACAGCTTAAAATTAATTCGATAAGAAACTGGAAGCCAGTGTAACTGTTTAAGTAGTGGTAGTGATGATGAAAACCGAGGCGCCCTGAGAACCACACGTGACAGATAATTTTGTACTCGTTGGAGTTTAGCCAAGTCTCCTTTAGCGATGCTATTTAGTAGTGAATTACAACAGTCAAGGTAGCTACTAATTACTGTTGTTGATATTATTTTAGCAGTAGATATAGATATGTGACGCCGAATTCGACGGAGATCACGTATATGATAGAAACAGGATTTACATACTTGCGAAATATGCTGGTGAAAGTTGAAGTCACTATCAAAGACAACACCTAGATTACAAACAGTATCTGATGGGAATGTATCACTGCCAAGCAAGCAGTTTAACTGGAAAATGGTTGATGACCCTATTTCGTTGTTGTTTAGTGCCAATAATAGTATAAGGTCTGTTTTATCTGGATTAAGCATTGGCTTACTTGATTCCATCCAAAACAAGATATCAGTAAGACAATCACTTAAAGTCGAAACAGATTATTGTGCATTTGATTGTGAAAGTGATATGTAAACCTGTGTGTCATCAGCACACAGGCGATGAAAGAGATTACGATTAGTAATGACTTGGCTGAGCGACGTAGTACATAACCTGACCAGAACAGGGCCAAGGACGGATCCTTGCGGCACTCCATATGGAAGATGTCGTGGACAAGATACTGTGCAAGATATGTTAATACTTTGGTATTTCTCTGAAAATATTATTTGAACCACCTAAGAGCTGGGCCAGAAATGCCAACATATCTATGAAGGCGTTATAAAAGGATTAAATGGTCAATCTTATCGAAAGCCGCTGAGAAATCTAGTAAAGTGGGTGCTGTGACTTTGCCATTGTCCATGTTATCAACTATGTCATTGTGTATGAAAAAAAACAAGGAAAACGGTCTAGAAAGAAACACTTGTCAAAAGAAGCTATTAGAAAAATAGTGTTTAAGCAAACTATGTGGAGGGTTTATAGGCGTACCAGAAAGGATGAAGACTGTGCAAATTACAAAATCTAGCTACAACTGAAATTAGAACATGTAAAAGAACCTTTTAAACAAAAATTGGCAGGTAATATAAAAAATGACAGCAAGAGTTTCTATGCTTATGTAAGGAGTAAACAGAACGTTCGAGATAAGGTCGGACCACTGGAAAACAAGAGTGGAAACATCATTTCAGACGGGTTTCAAATGGCAGAGATCCTGAATGAGTATTTCAGCTCAGTGTTTTCCACAGAAGACATCAGCACACTTCCAGTTCCATTTACTAAATTTGAGGGCAGTAAATCAGAACATTTAGGGCGGTTATTTGTAACTCATGAAATGATAGCAAAGAAAATTGAGAATATGAAAGATAATAAATCACCGGGAGTCAATGGGATACCACCAAAACTGCTTAAGGATATTGTTGAGCAAATTAGTACACCACTTGCAAAATTGTTTAATTTGTCACTAGAAGAATGAATGGTTCCTTCAGAATGGAAAGAAGCAAACATTACGCCGCTATTTAAGAAGGGGTCGAGGAACAAGCCAGAAAATTACAGACCAGTGAGTTTAACATCAGTTGTATGTAAATTACTTGAAACATTAATTAGAGACCACATGGTGGAATTCCTTTTAAAACATCAATTAATAAATACATCTCAACATGGGTTCCTAAAAGCAAGGTCATGTCTAACCAATATCTTATGTTTATTTTGAAGAAATTACAAAGTGGGTAGATGCCTGGTCACCAGTGGATGTTATCTACTTAGATTTTCAGAAAGCTTTCGATAAAGTGCCACACCAAAGATTGTTACTTAAACTAAAAGCCCATGGCATAGGCAATGATGTAATCAACTGGATAGAAACGTGGCTTACACACAGAAGACAGAGAGTAATAGTAGATGGTGAGATTTCAAACTGGACATCTGTTTTGAGTGGGGTACCACAGGGATCAGCATTAGGCCCTATACTATTTTTAATATATATATAAATGATTTGGAAGATGACATATCTAGCAAAGTTCTGAAATTCGCAGATGACACAAAAGTATTCAGAAAGGTTACTAATGTTACAGATAAACAACGTTTACAGGATGATCTAGATAAATTAGTTAAATGGTCAGAAAAATGTCAAATATTATTCAATTTTGGGTAGTGTAAATGCATACACATAGGACATGGAAATATGGACGAAGAATATAAAATGGGGGATGCTGTACTAGATAGAACCACACAAGAAAAGGACTTAGGAGTAACGTTTAGTGCTGACATGAAAGTTTCAGAGCAATGTCGGATTGCTGCTTCAAAAGGAAATAAAATTATAGGGCTAATTAGGAGAGCTATCACGTATAAGGAGAAACAGCTAATTGTACCCCTGTACAAAGCAATAGTTAGACCACACTTGGAATATTGTATTCAAGCATGGAGGCCATATCGTAAAAAAGACATAGATAAGCTAGAAAGAATACAACGAAGAACAACTAAGATGATTCCAGAATTGAGAGACCTTAGTTACGAAAGCCGGTTATTGCAATGTGGTCTGACAAAACTAGAGACCAGGAGACTAAGAGGAGACCAAATAGAAGTGTTTAAAATAGTGAACGGTTATGAGGATGTTGATAGGAATATGTTCTTCAAACTTAAAGAAGGCAATAGAACCAGAGGACACAAAGCAGTATTAGTTAAGGAGCAGTGTAGTTTGGAAATGAGAAAGTATTCTTTTTCATAGAGGGTGATAAATGAATGGAACAAACTGCCAAATTATTGTGTTAATGTCAGTAATGTGAATTTGTTTAAAAATAAAATTGACAGATATCTGAGAAGGGCGGGCTACACATAGATGAGAAAATTGTTGGACTCTCGATAAGCCAATGGCTTCCTTGTCCACTTGCCATCTGGAACTTGTTGTTTGAGATGGCAATCTTGTTGAATCTTGTTAAATCTTTAAATCTTGTATCTTGAGAACAGCCGTTCCGGTACAGTGGAATCGTTTATATAGATTGGAGATAGGACGATAATTCTTTAGGTAATTTTTGCACAAAGTTTGTTTTTTAATAAGAGGATTTACAAGAGCTTGTTTGAAATCCAGTGAAATAACTCCACTCTGCATTGAAAGGTTTATGATAGTAATAATGGGAAAGATGAGTTGATTGATACAGCTTTTTAGCAGAAGTGTTGGAAATGGGTCAAGATCACACGATTTGTTAGGAGATTTTTTAATAATAATGATAACTTCATTTGTAGTTGCAGGAGTGAAACACTGTAGTGTATTTTTAAGAAACTGCTAGTAAAGGGAAATCTTAGTCATTATCATCAATGACAAAATTTGATCGAATGCGAGCAGTCTTATCTGTAAAGTATTTTCAAAAAGAACTACACGATGTATCCAGTGAAGAATGTTCAGGCAGTGCTTTTAATTTCTGCTGATGTAGAATTGTGTTTACAAATTTCCACATCTGACGAGGGTTTTCAGAACTTATTGAGATAAAATGTGTATAATAATCAGACTTTGCTTTTGACATCATGTGATTGCATATATGTAGCTGTTTAATATCAATTGGAGAAAGAGTTCGTCGCCAAATTCTTTCAAGATGTCGACGACGACGGTTTGCTAACTATTTCATGAGACATCCATTGTGATGGAGGGCGATCTTGGACACTTTAGGTTTGTTTAGGGGCATGTTCATCCAGGAGTTTACTTAATGTTTCATTGTATTGATTAACAAGCTCGCATAATGCAGATTTAGTTTTGATCAAAAGATCGGAATTTGCTAGATCGTCATGAAGGGTATTTATGTTAATTTTATTTATTGGTCGAAATGCGAAAAAAATTCTAGATCTTGAACCAACTTGCAACCACAACTCAATAATGACACAATGGTTATCAAATAAACCATCAGGAGCAAATATTGCAAGTAGATCTATTAATAAACAAGTCGAGCCAAAGACCATGAACATGTGTAGGAAATGAAACGTGTTGAATAATGCGTATGTTTGAAGGACATCCATGAATTATCTAGTATTTAGACTTGGTAAATCAAGGTGGGTGGATATTGAAATCTCCAAACATGTAAAGGTTTTCTTGGAATTATAAGGTGGTTTCAAGGAAATCTGGAAATTCATTTAAAAAATGTATTAAGAATTTATATATATATATATATATATATATATATATATATATATATATATATATATATATATATATATATATATATATATAAATTCTTAATTATGGCGTTTCCTGGTCGGTGCTGTCGATGCTGTTTGTCACAACTAGACGGCCGATTGACCAAAGGAAGGTAGAATTAAACTTACGTTGAGTACACGATGATCCATTGTCATTGCTGTAGCATCCGACGTGACACTGGCACTGCTCATGCAAACACAGGCTGTTGTTTAACGCGGCGTAACAATTCGAGTCTTCTACGCACGGGTCGCCGACTTTGACTATTTGTATGAAAGGCAGACATGGCACGTATAATATCAACATTAAGCTTAGATGTTGGTCATATTTGCACGCGTATAATTGAATTATTTTGTTTCGTTACAACCAAGGTATTTGGACCGGCCTTTCGGTGGCGGACTACATAGCCATCTGGTTGCCGTGCAAGCAAAACACTTCATTCATACGGCGATCACAGAAAGTACGGTCATTCTGTGCAATACATGTTTCTTCTGTACTGACTAAGCGACATTGTGGTCCTTCAACAACAATCAACAACAACACTTAACAACACCAATCAACAATAATAACGAACGACAACAATCAACGATATACGGTAGTTTGTGTCTGTAACACAGTCAAGCATTCAATATGGCGTGTGTGTGTGTGTGTGTGTGTGTGTGTGTGTGTGTGTGCGTGCGTGCGTGTGTGCGTGTGTGCGTGTGTGCGTGCGTGCGTGCGTGCGTGCGTGCGTGCGTGTGTGTGTGTGTGTGTGTGTGTGTGTGTGTGTGTGTGTGTGTGTGTGTGTGTGTGTGTGTGTGTGTGTGTGTGTGCGTATGTACGTGTGTGTATATGTGCGTGTGTGTATGTGTGTGTGTATGTGTGTGCGTACGTGCGTGCGTGTGTGTATGCGGGCGTGTGTGTGCGTACGTGCGTGTGCGTGCGCGTGCGCGTCCGCTTATTAAATGTGTGTTTATTTGTATGCGTGCGTGCGCGCGTGCGTGCGTGCGTGCGTGCGTGCGTGAGTGCGTGTGTGTGTCAAAAACATGTGTCAACGTACGTCGTGTACAGGTCGTTCCGAGGTCGTTTGGGTAGAAACCGGACATACATCGACAAATCCCATCACGACACTCGGAATAATCAACATACTCGCTGCAGAAGCACTCCTTCGCTCGGGAACAATTGGATCCAATTTGCAGGGCTGGAATAGATACAATCAAAGTTCAGTATGATGGGAACTGTGGATGCGAAGACTACGGCAAAACTACTGGACATTGTTGGATTTATGCGGATAAAAACTTTATCAAAGCACAATTCGAGGTTCCGATTGAGAACAACACTTGACATTGCGCACATCGCAACGTCCGACGATAATTAATCACCACTCTTATTAATTATACGCGAAAGGTGGACGTTAAAAGAATCGTAACTCGCTTACGAATATCGACACCAAAGTAGACATAATTATGCGATCAACAAACACTTCAGATAGATAAGACTACGTCAGAAGGTGTCGTAAATCGGTAGAAACTAAAAAATGTCAGCCAGTGTGAAACTGTCGAAGGACTGACATATATTTTACCATGTTGATTAGGATGAAGGCCTATTCATGCATAACTGTACCATGTTGATTAGGATGAAGGCATATTCATGCATAACTTTACCATGTTGATTAGGATGAAGGCATATTCATGCATAACTAACTCAGTGTGTAGCGTGTATTGTACTGAATCCAGTCAACTACCTACCTTCGTCCGAGCAGTCGTCACAATCGTCATTCGTGTCGTTGACCCAGTCCATCAATATACACTTTAAGTTGAGACAGGTGAACGCCGGTGCTCGGCATGGCTTGGAAACTGCAAATATCAACATGACGTCATTCGTATTAATACAATCATTGTCGTCGTCATCGTCGTCATAACAAACGACGACGAATTACCGACCATTTAATTTTGCATTTGTTCTCTCTAACAAACAGTGACACGCCGGCACTGTTTCTTAGATATGTATTCGTAAAATCATTTGGTGTAGAAATGACACATGCGCACACACTTACGCACGCAAGCACCCACACACACGCACGCACGCACACACAATATTGAAGTTGAGGCAAAGATCACAAATACGCCAATATTATGTTGGCGAACGGATAAAACACAAAAACATTGACAAATTATGGAAACAATTGATGCTGAACGAAGATTTCATCAAACTGCCGGATTATCACGAGGTACGAAAACTCGTCACGTAACTATTTTTGCATTTACCTTCGTCCGAGTTATCTCCGCAGTCGTTGATTCCGTTGAAGCGTTTCTCGGAAGGCAAGCATCGCTCATTTACACACGTGAACTCAGAACTGTCGCACTCTCCCAACGCTAGAAACAAATCATCGTACAACATAACGGTCAGATGGCGCCACTGTCGGTATTTTCGTCGACACACATTTGTTTGCATTTATCATGCATCTTAATTGTTTCTGAACTAACATCCATTTTTAATAATGCTATTGCTTGGTCAATGTTTCCGTAAGGTGAGCAATGACGTCAGAGGCCAATAAGTGTTCCCATAGACTTGTGCCATTTCAAAATCGAGTGGCTGCTGTTCTAATGAGTATCTCATCCCAGAGAAACTTGCGCCATTCATATGCTAATATCCTCATTCCCCCTCTCCCCTTTCCCCTCTCTCCCCCTCCCCCTCTCCCACTCTCCCATTTCCCCTCTCCCTTCTCCCCCTCTCCCTCTCGCCCCTCGCCCCTCGCCCTTCACACCCTCTCCCCTTCTCCCTTGATCCATCTTTCCATCTCCATATCTCGGTCTGCCTCTGTATCTGTCTGCCTATGTCTGTCTCTGTCTCTGTATATGTCTGTCTCTGCCTGTCTCTGCCTGTCTCTGCCTGTCTCTGTCTGTCTCTGACTGTCTCTGCCTGTCTCTATCTGTCTCTGTCTGTCTCTGTCTGTCTCTGTCTGTCTCTGTCAGTCTCTGTATCTGTCTGTATATGTCTGTCTCTGTATGTTTCTATCAGTCTGTCTCTGTCTGTCTGTTTCTATCTGTCTGTCTCTGTCTGTCTGTCTCTATCTGTCTGTCTCTGTCTGTCTCTGTATCTGTCTGTCTCTGTCTGTTTCTATCTGTGTGTCTCTGTATGTCTCTATATGTATGTATCTGTCTGTCTCTGTCTGTCTCTGTCTCTGTCTGCCTCTGTATCTGTCTGTCTTTGTCTGTCTCCCTCTCTCCCTCCCTCCCCTTCCCTCCCTCCCTCCCTCCCTTTCTCCCTCCCTCCCCCTTTCTCCCTCCCTCCCTCCCTCCCTCCCCTCTCTCTCTCTCTCTCTCTCTCCCTCTCCATCCCTCCCTCCCTCCCCTCCCTCCCTATCTGTCTGTTTCTGTCTGTCTCTGTATCTGTCTGTCTCTGTCTGTTTCTATCTGTGTGTCTCTGTCTGTCTCTATCTGTCTGTCTCTGTCTCTGTCTCTGTCTCTGTCTGTCTCTGTCTCTGTCTCTGTCTGTCTCTGTCTGTCTCTGTCTCTGTCTGCCTCTGTATCTGTCTGTCTTTGTCTGTCTCCCTCTCTCCCTCCCTCCCCTTCCCTCCCTCCCTCCCTCCCTCTCTCCCTCCCTCCCCCTTTCTCCCTCCCTCCCTCCCTCCCTCCCCTCTCTCTCTCTCTCTCCCTCTCCATCCCTCCCTCCCTCCCCTCCCCTCCCTCCCCTCCCTCCCTCCCTCCCCCTCCCTCCCTCTCCCTCTCCCTCTCCTTCTCAGTCTCCCTCTCCCCCCTTTGCGCATACCAAGGACTGGGTGCGTTTTGCAAAACTGTCTCGGATGGACTGGGCTCGTTTTGAAAAAAAATCTGCCAACTTAGCAGGCTCTATACACATGGACTGGGCCCAGATTGGAAAACCTATCAAGTGAACGTGGATTACATATCCGTTTTTTATTTTTATTATTTTTTTTTTAATGGACTGAGCGCGTTTTGGAATCCGGCTCTTCAATTGTACACTTTGCTGTTACCGATGTTTATCTTTCTATCGTTTTAGTCGAATCGTTCAGTTGTGTTTTTGAGAAAGTCAACATGGAAAAAGCTCCAAGTTTCGTATTCCACAAATGTGCCATTCGACGTGTTCTGAATACAAATCAGCGTGGAAAATATCCTCGAAAGTGGGGACCTTCTCAAAATCACTGGCACGTTATACGTATGACACGAACCCGAAAGTAAATTAATGATCTGTCCCCACCAGCCTCGGCGTACTTTCAGCTTGGGACTACCTTCAGCCTGGAGCTACCTTCAGCCTGGAGCTACCTTCAGCCTGGAGCTACCTTCAGCCCGGGGCTACCTTCCAGATGAGCAATGACCGGTGAGCAAGTGGTACTAATGAGACGCTTCTGTTGGGGTCGGCCGGCTCGTCAATCACCCCGCAGTAAGCGGCCGACGACAGGTCATCTCGGCTGCTCGAATTGCGGACACGCTTGTGAAATAGAACAGGAATTCGAAATTTGTCGCCGGCATGCGGCGTAAATACTCGCCGGGTCACTTACTATGCTGCGCGCGCACTATGCAAGGAACGCCGTCAACACGAGGCTGTTGATTGCAGTGTTAGGTTTAGCAACAGTAAGTACTGTTTTTTCTGGTAAACTTTGGTGTACAGTTATTGCAAAATAAACAGTGATTCTACACCACGCAGAGGCCACCTAATTGTTTCTTTAAACATTTCTTCCTCACTCATTTGCACCTGACATATGGGAAGGAAGTAGAATACGTGTTATCGTTCGAATGAGATACGATAGATAGGTGGTAAAGTGTATGCCTCTTGCTAGAGGTAGATAGATAGATAGGTGGTAAAGTGTATGCCTCTTGCTAGAGGTAGATAGATAGATAGGTGGTAAAGTGTATGCCTCTTGCTAGAGGTAGATAGATAGATAGGTGGTAAAGTGTATGCCTCTTGCTAGAGGTAGATAGATAGATAGGTGGTAAAGTGTATGCCTCTTGCTAGAGGTAGATAGATAGATAGGTGGTAAAGTGTATGCATCTTGCTTATACTTTATGGAAGCTGTGACCACGTATCGTTAATTGTATACAAGCATCATCCTTTCAAGATAGGTAATACCGCTTGTTAACCGAGTAACACAAACATAAAAAAACCTTAAAAACACCTCCATGTGGCGAAGTAGGATCTTCTTTAGCTGTGCAACCGAACAGCAATACAGTACTCCATCCTATACAACCGAACAGCAATACAGTACTCCATCCTATACAAGCGAACAGCAATACAGTACTCCATTCTATACAACCGAACAGCAATACAGTACTCCATTCTATACAACCGAACAACAATACAGTACTCCATCCTATACAACCGAACAGCAATACAGTACTCCATCCTATACAACCGAACAGCAATACAGTACTCCATTCTATACAACCGAACAACAATACAGTACTCCATCCTATACAACCGAACAGCAATACAGTACTCCATCCTATACAAGCGAACAGCAATACAGTACTCCATTCTATACAACCGAACAGCAATACAGTACTCCATTCTATACAACCGAACAACAATACAGTACTCCATCCTATACAACCGAACAGCAATACAGTACTCCATCCTATACAAGCGAACAACAATACAGTACTCCATCCTATACAACCGAACAGCAATACAGTACTCCATTCTATACAACCGAACAACAATACAGTACTCCATCCTATACAACCGAACAGCAATACAGTACTCCATCCTATACAACCGAACAGCAATACAGTACTCCATCCTATACAACCGAACAGCAATACAGTACTCCATTCTATACAACCGAACAGCAATACAGTACTCCATTCTATACAACCGAACAACAATACAGTACTCCATTCTATACAACCGAACAGCAATACAGTACTCCATTCTATACAACCGAACAGCAATACAGTACTCCATTCTATACAACCGAACAACAATACAGTACTCCATCCTATACAACCGAACAGCAATACAGTACTCCATTCTATACAACCGAACAACAATACAGTACTCCATCCTATACAACCGAACAGCAATACAGTACTCCATCCTATACAACCGAACAGCAATACAGTACTCCATCCTATAAATGTCGCAACCACTCATGGTCGCAATATACAAAGTGTCTATGTGCTAGTCATCATGTACAAGCTATCGTGTCACGTCAAGACATTATCCCTACTTCGTTCAGGACCGTCAGGACGCGACAACGAACAACTCACATTGTTTTACCAGAAGATCTCAGGTTCGACTACAATGTAGCTTTGTTAGTCGAAGTCCATACACATTACAACTTCTATACTACAACTACTGTACTACAGATCTTCTACAGCTCTCCTAGTACTACTCCCACTGTTCTCCTAAACTACATCTGATTAGATGCCTTTATAGCAGACGTTTCACATACATTAACATCAAGTTAACATCGGCAAAGTTCAGCAGTTATTGATTCTACCCATACAAAAGTTAATATATTCATTAGGTTTTATCTTAATGTACATCTATGGTAATCCTCAAGTATCCAGTTCGACGGAAGTCAATCCCCTTCCGAGGACAAAAGAACGTGACCTGACTGGAACGAATTCCCATTGCTGGACGCTGTCCATTAAGATAAATAGATAATCATTTAATAATCTCCCCACCAGAGAGATGGCCATGCGGCGTGTCCACTGCGATCAATAACCAACTTCTTACTAGTTACAGATTACAAGTTATCAAGTTGGTTACACTGCCTTGCTCTTTACAATCAGACAAGTTATCAAGTTGGTTACACTGCCTTGTTCTTTACAATCAGACCAGACAAATGGTAGTTGGCTCGGGCTTCCCATCCACGTCCGTGAGGTTCTAATTCGACCTACACCTGCCCACCTCCCGTGTTTGCAACATAGTTGGTGTGGTTGTGGTCTTGCTCACGGAGTGTGCTGACATCAGACATCAGAAAACACTTGTTCTTTCAAAGGAACTACATGAGTTGTTCGGTGCAAAGCGCCAAACGTAGTCTATGTCTGCAGTCACGTCTTTCGCAGCCAGGAATACAACTATCGGTGGCAGCAGCAACAACGCGTGCAGTGTCTGAGCATTCACGCCATCTACCAAATGCTGATTTGATAATCTTCCACAGTCTGCTATTACTGCTAGTGTTGGGAATTGGTATGTGATCGATCAATGATAGCGCCTGGAATTGCATATATGATACTTGGCATAGAAACACCAATCATTATGTGAAATTACATTTATACCGTGATGACAGTGGATGTTTCAAGGACTATTACGACATATTATAAGGGAAACTCTCATTAAATAGCGTGCTGAATGGTTGCGATCCCGAAAATATTACTTTTATTAACACATTTAGCATTAGTTATTTTACTGTTCCATTGTTACGCGCTTACACACATTAAATATTATATTACACACATTATAAATTATATTATATGACACACATTATATATCGCTGTTGGCCTAGATGTTGCTGGACACCAGAAAGGAGAACCTTGCTCATAAAGCCTAGCCAGGGGTCTGGATCTAATTAAAGAGAACGTTACACTCACTCGAATCAGGTTGGCGTCAAGGTACACATTAAGACCCACGCACATGTCGCCCTACTGTCCGTCATGCACATTGTTTGTAATACACACTGCCGTCTTCAACACAGATTAATCAGCCACGGAGGAAATGCTCTATACACCGAGAATGCGCACATATATGAAATTACTAAGTCCATCAAATTTACATAACACGCACACACGCACACACGAGCGCGCGCGCGCGCACACACGCACACACGCACACGCACGGGTGATTGGCTGTGGAACGCTCGATTCATTTCGCTACCATCCGAAACGTTTCACATGGAACGTGTCTCCAGTACCATATGTTACAGTTTCACTTAGAAACACCGCTATTAATGTTTTCGTGTCTTCGGTGTGCAACTCGTTAGCATATCCATTAGTTATATTAACCAAATATCCGTTCTAAGGGAAACCATTTCGATGATGAAATTATATAGACAGTGGGATATTAGGCTGATAGCTACTAGTATAGCACACGTTTGACAGGATTGAGCGCTATATGAGAATAGCAGTTCTTCCGTTAACTAGGGCCAAGTCGTTCACGTATAAATACTGGGAAATGCAACGCAAATATATAGGACCGCTTTAAAACCATATTTAATCCATGCGATTCTAACAATAAATGGACAACTCCCAACTTTAACCTAGTTTGTTCCGTTGCATGTTTATGTTGCGCAGAAAATAAGTATATTTTTTTAATACCACCTGGCGACGCAGCGCCTCTTGGCCAAACAGGTGATCTGTCAGACTTCTAGGCGTTCTACTTTCGATGCAACCAGCAGTTTTACTGATGCCCTTTTGGTTCGGCAGTCAGACGGCCTGTATATAGCGACCAAACAGATGGCCTTCAGCATACGTTATTGGAATGGTCGCTCTTACTTCTGCTTTGATCTTTCACGATAGATGAGCCACAGATTTCTGTTCGATGCCAATATAAACACGTCCCAGCACCTCATGGTCAACATGGCCGCTAGTGGCCAACCTACCACTGTAGCGGTTCCGCCATTATACAAAGAGAAGTTAGACACGTACGCACGCACTTTTTCAGGGAAGGTATTAATAATTAATGCATAACAAACCGAGAAGAACAATCACACGAACATGTAGTCGTAGTGGACACTAACATGTAGTCGTAGTGGACACGAACATGTAGTCGTAGTGGACGCATCGTGAGAGAAACTGACACATCAAGGCCAGCAGATTGACGAAAGTGTCACCCGGCATTAACATTGGGATCGCTGAGCACATGTGGGAATATATTGCCCAGCAAACAGTTGATTGGCGTTGATTTGAGGTCAGCCGAATGCGGTTTTATCTGGGCTAGGTCGCAGTTCAAAGACAGTGATCGGTACAGCCAGTGGCGTAACGAAGCAAAGTGCCGCAGGGGGACGAGAGTAAAAATGTCGCCCCCCGCCCCTCCCCCCCCAATAAAGAGCGAAATAATGGAATAGCTCTGCCAATGTATAAAACCTTATCACTGCTACAACATCACAGTAGCAATCAAAAACGAAAATATCAATAGACGCGGTTTAATGATTCCGCGCAGCTGTGCTTCAACCCAAAATTCACATATCCAGTAAAACCAAGAGAAACCTCCAAAAAAACCTTACTGGGTTCATCCAACACTAACTGAATAGATAGTTGTCAAAACTTATCAATCATGTCAACATAACATTATTCACTGTTCACTGCGGGGTCGTCTCGCCACTGCCGCCTCAACGACAGCGATGGGCCAACGAGTCCGGGACGACAGCGATGGGCCAACGAGTCCGGGACGACAGCGATGGGCCAACGAGCTCGTCCCGCCACTGCCGCCTCAACGACAGCGATGGGCCAACGAGTCCGGGACGACAGCGATGGGCCAACGAGTCCGGGACGACAGCGATGGGCCAACGAGCTCGTCTCGCCACTGACGCCGCAACGACAGCGATGGGCCAACGAGTCCGGGACGACAGGGATGGGCCAACGAGCTCGTCCCGCCACTGACGCCGCAACGACAGCGATGGGCCAACGAGTCCGGGACGACAGCGATGGGCCAACGAGCTCGTCCCTCCACTGACACCGCAACGACAGCGATGGGCCAACGAGTCCGGGACGACAGCGATGGGCCAACGAGCTCGTCCCGTCACTGCCCCCGCAACGGCAGCGATGGGCCAACGAGTCCGGGACGACAGCGATGGGCCAACGAGCTCGTCCCTCCACTGACACAGCAACGACAGCGATGGGCCAACGAGCTCGTCCTGCCACTGCTGTCGCAACGACAGCGATGGGTCAACGAGTCCGGGAGTGGTACGTTGGTCCCAAACGCGGTAGCTCTTTTATATTCTCTTACAGCCGAATCATTGAGGTTTTGAGTGGCGCGGACTCTGCGATCGCATTAGTCAGCTCTCGCTTGAACGACAGGAGCGCCAGACAACCCAATCGCTCTTGTCCTATTCTTCAGCGAAGGTACAAAGCACGGATATGCAATGCGCGCTTTGAGAGTATACACACAAAACGATACGTGAAATTCACGTCAATGTTTGACAAATGAGATGTAAGCATTCACATCTGACGAATGGCGCGAGAGAACTGGGTTTCTGTCGATATGTTCAGAATTCATGTGATCCACAACGTATGTGTGACTCTTTTATAAGTACAAAAAGTCTCCTGAAGTGCCGCCCCCAAAGCCCCCCCCCCCCCCCACTCTACGCCAGGGGATACAGCGTTGCAATAAGCAGCCGACTTTGAAACACAACACAGCCACACGGATTACCTTTCACCTGGGGCAAGCAAGCGAAAGCGGGCACTGGGAATCAAACAGTAACTAGCTGGGCCAACGCATCCAGTGCCGCAGGTATAATTGGTTTTTAGCGAGTTGTTCTAGTGTCCCAATTACCTCAAAGAGACTAGGTAAAATTCCGTGAACATATTATAAACTTTGTAACAAGTAGCAGCCAGTTAAAACAAAACGGAATCTTCAGACTCTCGTGATTAAATGCGGGGTGTCTCCGCTGCGGCTGTTTCCGAAACTCGAAAACATCTCAATAAATCCCTAATACACGCTTGTCACACACCCAACCTTTCAAGTCGCCGACGATCCTTGATTTATGGAACCCTACTTTAATAGTTGGCTGCTAGTCCTCCGCTAAACAGGAGACAGCTTAATGAGGTGGTTCGTTATCCCGGCCACACAAGGACATTCAAGATGCCAGCGATCTATAATTAATGGATAGCCGCGCTAAAACAGCTTTATCAATGTGTTAGTTATCATCCCACACAACACGGCGTTAATAAATATTTGTCCGGTAAGCCACCTGACTTCCACTTATCATCTTGAACATGAAAACCAAACCCACCATTGCTTAAGAGTATGCCTCATTAAACGTTATTTACAACCTTGCCAAATACGTCGTATGTTACAGTATGAACGCTGATCTCAGTGGAATGGAATGGAACCTAGGTTTTCTCATACGGAAGAAAATGACATCGAATGTGGACGACAGGGATTCAATTAAGCTGCAAGTCATTGTCATTGCTAGAGACCACCATCCATCTAACCGCTGGCCTCTTCTGGAGTCCTCGATGAAAGGTCAAACCGTAGAGAGATACTAGGATCTAATGCCATGGTTTCACAGGCAGCAGTGTATACAATAATAATATTAATAATAATAATAATAAAAATAATAATAATAATAATAAAAACAATAATAATAATAATAACAATACAATACCATTAGAAAGCGTTTGTGCAACAGTTAAAGTTTTTTTGTTGCAGAGAACAATATTACGATTAATTTACCAAATTGTTAACGAAATATTTAAAACATTGTTTTTTATAGTGGGTGAAAACTGTTTTGTGAACGAAACGGCACACACGCACGCACGCACGCACGCACGCACGCACGCACGCACGCACGCACGCACGCACGCACGCACGCACGCACGCACGCACGCACGCACGCACGCACGCACGCACGCACGCACGCACGCACTCACGCACGCACGCACGCACGCACGCACGCACGCACGCACGCACGCACGCACACACACACACACACACACACACACACACACACACACACACACACACACACACATATATATATATATATATATATATTTTTATATATATATATATATATATATATATATATATATATATATATATATATTTATATATATATATATATATATATATATATATATATATATATATATATATATATATATATATATTATAAAGTAGCTCTGAAAACAGACAAGACTGCTTTATATTTGGATTGTAGATATAACAAGAGCGGGTTATATATAGGATTATATGAAACAAGTTTAGATTATCGCTAAGCCAATGCACGCTTCCTTGTCTACTTTCCACCAGGTTTTGTTTCGGATAAATTCAATCATTCGCTTTGTGAAACTACGACTCCAAGAAACGAAAAACAAACCAGTTGCCTGTTGAGAAAGAGTCAGTCGTTATTCCAGTTGTGTTCTTGCGTGGCGACAGAGGATCTAGCTAAGCATAATCTTCCAACGAATAACACATTCGGCCATGCAGCCAACTCTATACGATATCCTTACATCTTAGTACATTCCACCGTGAATATGTCTATATGTTTGTATGTTATGATACTCCTCCTAGACACTTTGCATTTCGGGCGTAAAACTTTCAGGGGTTCATCTACGACCCCACAGTCGGGTCGTGTTTTTTCGAAATTCACCCCCCCCCCATTACCCTTTCTACGAACAATCGAATTACCCTTCGTAGTTATTACGTGCAACTGGTCGCAACGCTACGCCAACAATTACGTACAATCCTTGATAACGTTTTTTGTGTTTTGCATCCTGACATTTTACAGTCACGTATATATACGAACTACCAAGTTATCTCGTCCGGAGGATGGGCATTTTTGCTAGTAGCAATAATGTGTCCGCTGTGGATTCCAAGTCAAGCACTTTATGACGTTGCACTGTTGTGCATTAATCGCCTAGGTTATGCGGTGCTAAAACAGGGAGAAAAAAGCAAAGTGGGAGCCTGACGGGAGACTAAATTAGGCTAAGGGAAGGGGAGCATTTCACAGACCTGGAGGACCGACACGACATCGTCATCAAACGACGGCCATATTTATTTTGGACGGAAACGCTACTTTTGGTGTTGAGAAAACAACACGATAAAACTTGACAAAAATGCGTGACAGATAGAGAATGTGGGTAACGCGACCCCTGTCTCCGCCCGACAGTCAGGCGACAGATGCTCCGATAATAACTTAGGGGCCACTCATGAGTTACGTTGCGGCAGGTGTCAGTGATAGACGTGGAAATTCGAATAATGCGGAGGATATGTACTGCCGCTGTTGTTGCTGTCGCCACTGTCGCTTGTCGTGGACATTCGTTATTGTCAATTATGCAGCGGGTAATTTTATGAGTAGTAAATCATTTTCGGAACATTGTCGAACATTTTGGACCAGACGCTCTCTCCCCCCGCGTCGTTTCATTGGTCACTAAAGCGCAATGTGAAGGTGGGGCGATGGCACGAAGGCACGATGGAGTGATGACTATACTGCATCGCCATATCATCGCTCTATCGAATCGCACCACGTTGCTAAATTCAGCGCTCAAAAACGATGGCCTTTGTCTGCCATCATATTCAACAGAAAGCCAGCGCTGATACGCTGCCGTGGCGGCGTGTTTGCCTACTGCAGCAGTCAGTCTGCGTAGTGTCACTGCATACAAGGCACGTGAAGCAACATCACATTTCAATCATCATCGCATCGCCAGTACCGTCATAACATCACCGCATCACCGCATCGCCACTGCCGTCATCACATCGCCAGTACCGTCATCACATCGCCAGTACAGTCATCACATCGATATCACCAGTACCATCATTGCATCGCCGAGTCGCCAGTACCGCATCATTACATAACCAATACTACCAACACATCGCCGCATCGCCAGTATCACCACTGCCATCATATATGTAAATTAATTAATTAATTAATTGCACAAGTTTTGCGTTGCAATTAACTGTTATTTTTTTCACATCCGGTGTTCTTGCCATGAATTCACGCGGCTTAGTCACGTCTAAGTTCAATGACATATGGTGATACCCCACTGAGGATGATTAAACCACTCCCGTGCGCAACTGTTCCAATGTGGACTATCAAAAGTTGTGAACTATTTGGAAACTTCAGACGTTCCCAGCAGGCCTAGGTCCGGATACTGTTAATCATGTTACGTAACGACTCCCGCGGAGTTGAAGTCAGCACCGTGAAACTGCCGCATGCCTCTTTGCAGTTGAAGCGGGGAGGATGGTGCGTTATACCTATTTATGGGAGAGCGATGTTGGCGCGTTCTTGTGCAGCTGCGACGACCCATCAAAAGAGAGAACAAGTGCCTCGCGGAACCTGCCGAGGCGTTGATGCGAGCTGCCAAACATGAGGTGCACCTCTGGTTTATTGTCGGTGCACTCACTCGCAGTGGCAGATCCGGGGGAGGTCAGTTGAACCCTCGTTTTGCGTCGAAGTTTCATAAAAAAATTGCACAACAGGCCGATTAGTGTGGTATCTCAGATATATATGGGTATAGGGAAATGTGAAAATAAATGTGTCTCACGTGGTCCGTCTACTTGGTATCTATGCAAGGGGAAATCAAATATCCTATACGGGGCGCAAATATGTATGTAACCTGTTATAGACTAAATGGCCTGGCGATCTCTCTCTATACTGACTAACGTAAAACTGTCTGACGTATATAATAAGACATGAGAACCTCCGCTGTGCTATTTCCGAACCAGCCTCAATTAACCTCGGACCTTTATTAATATGTGCGTGCGTGCGTGCGTGCGTGCGTGCGTGCGTGCGTATGAACGTATGCATGTATGCACGTACGTATGTATGTATATATGCATACGTATGTATGTATATATGTATGTGTGTATGTATGTATGTATGTATGTATGTATGTATGTATGTATGTATGTATGTATGTATGTATGTATGTATGTATGTATGTATGCATGCATGCATGCATGCATGTATGTATGTATGTATGTATGTATGTATGTATGTATGTATGTATGTATGTAGGTAGGTAGGTAGTTAGGTAGGTAGGTAGGTACGTACGTATGTATGTACGTATGCATGTATGAATGAATGAAGCTTATTTCAACACAACGGCAAACAAAGCAGAATGTTACAAATTAGTTAGTATTGTCATGTTATAAAATGTTGAATAAAGGGCATGAAGGAAGTATATTACTTATAATAATATTGCATGTGATATGGCATGATTGTTGTATATGCACTAGCGTGCATGAGTTACAATATCCATTATGTATATGTACACGACAAGCGTAATGACAATGTTTTAACTAAGTATTTATTCCAACCTACCAACAGTCAAACTGATGAACCATCGTTAAAATGAACTGATAATGAATGAACGAATGAATAAACTTTATTTCAGTCACATACACACGCACGTTGGTCGTGACAGTATTGCATAACATAAAAAAAGCATAAGCATTTACTACATAACTATTTAGTATGCTAACTGTATATTTGTTTTTAAAACAATGAAAACTTCGACAACACATTAAAGAACTATGAAGTGAATTCCACAGCTTTACACTTTTAACCGATACACATACTTTTTTATTGGGTCGTGCAATTTTTTTTAACAAAATGAACACTGTCTGGTCATGCAAACTGAGTCATACAGAGTGAACAACTTTTGTATATTCATTGGCAATGATTTATTATTTGCCTTGTACATACATTTTTCAACTCAACTGTGAGTGTGTGTAGGAGTGTGCGTATATGTATGTATGTATGTATGTATGTATGTATGTATGTATGTATGTATGTATGTATGTATGTATGTATGTATGTATGTATGTATGTATGTATGTATGTATATATATATATATATATATATATATATATATATATATATATATATATATATATATATATATATATATGTACGTGTGTGTGTGTGTGTGTGTGTGTGTGTGTGTGTGTGTGTGTGTGTGTGCGTGCGTGCGTGCGTGCGTGCGTGCGTGCGTGCGTGCGTGCGTGCGTGCGTGCGTGCGTGTGTGTAATCATACATACATACATACATACATACATACATACATACATACATACATACATACATACATACATACATACATACATACATACATGCATGCATACATACATGTATGTATGTATGTATGTATGTATGTATGTATGTATGTATGTATGTATGTATGTATGTATGTGTGCATGCGTGCATGCATGCATGCATGTGTGTATCTATCTATATATGCATGCATGCATACATACATGTAGGAATGTATGTATGTGCGTATATATGTATGTATGTACGTACGTATGTATGCACGTATGCACACATACATGTGTGCATGCACGTACGCATGTACGTATGCACGTACGCATGTACGTATACACGTACGCATGTTCGTATACGTGCTTGTTACAATGTTTGTCTGTGTTTGTCTAATTTTTTGGGTTTTGTTGTCCTTGCCTGCTCACTCGTTGAAGTTAGCAACCGGTAGGTCTACCTACATTCGCTCGCGCCTGTACAGATAACTAACTGTGCCATTGCTAGAAGTATGTTAGCGCCGACACGTTGTTGGTAGGACCCGGCAGAAGCCTGTATGTGCGTCGCACAACAACAGGACCAATAATACACAGCACCTCACAACATGGTCGCAACTTATCATGGTTATCACCGAACCAACGATATAGAGATGTGTTGTGTTGTCTTACAAAGCGACAAGCCATATATTAATTGCACGACGGTGGAAGCAACTATCTACATTAAACACCAGGAAACTAAGATGTATATAATTATATAATTGTAATTTCCTGTGCGATGAAGCAGATATAAACATTCGTGTGAACATATATAATTACTGTCGTCATTGGGGTTTGTCGAGCAGGGGTAAGTGCAAGGATTATTTTTAATGTAACAAAATAACATAAATCTTACCTGTTTTGGTGAACGTAAGAGATACTGCTACCAAAATCACAGCTCGTGTAATGGTATCCATCGTACGGCTGCGTGTGTCGAGTCTATGAAATTGTGGAATAAACGCAAAGGTGGTGAATAGATTCCTCACGATGCCGAACAGCCGTTAGTACATACGTTGTCGTGCCTTGAACTGATTTTGTTCACCTCCTATACGTTGTTTATCGACGTTTTCAGTTTCAGTTTTCATCGGGCAAAAAGCTTGCGAGTAATTAAAATCCTGCGGCTTTAACCCGAGCGAATTTCAACTAAAATCCGAGATCGGCAGGTCTCTGGAAATCGTTTCATCCAAAATTGCGAAACGACGCGCACGGAAAACGAAGACGATAAGGTGATTGTAGCGATCCGTCGACGCCGATGCGCGATAAGGCCCACTGCCGTCTGTTAGGGCGGCTCATGTGTTACACATCTGTGCGACTGGGCGAGGTATGGGTGCAGCTCCCGCGCGCCGAACGAACGCCCCTAATGTCGGTCCGACTTGCCGCGTCGACACGTCAACTCAGATTGGTTGCGCGTTGGCTCCGTTCGCCTGTCAGCGGGGGGCGACATTGAACCACACCCTGGCGCTGAACCCACGTCTGTCTGACAGCAGCATCTGACTCAGCACCATCGCTGGATATGTGCACAATTCGTATGTTATTTGCAAGCGTCAAGCTAAGTCCCGCCGAAAGTATGATAAGTGTAGTTCAGTAAACTACTTCATCTAAAATTGGTGTGTGCGTGCGTGACTGTGTGTGTATATGTTTGTTGTTGTGGTTACTGTGGTTAAGTATGATTGTGTGAAATTCTACTTCTGCTCAAGGTACGTAAAAATAAAATTTACCTCTTAAAACTTTATGATATATATAGAATTCAACTACTCAAATTTATTTACAAATTGATCAAAAAGCAGCTGCATGATTATTTCAATCAAAACTTACTCTTATACAATACCCAGAGTCATCAACATGCCACTAGGGCAGGCACAAATGTATTTATACAATACCCAGCGTCATCAACATGTCACTAGGGCAGGCACAAATGCCTTTATCCCTAGAGTCAATCACGAATTCACCAAAGGAAACATCAGGTTCAGCATAGCAAAGATATTTAATAATTCTACCGATATCATTATTAATAAAATATTCACCCACAGTATCCATGGATTCTCCACCTATATTAAAAGATACATTATTGAAAGGTATCAAAATGTTATATTATATATTATTATATCTTGGCAAATTTAATGTTGTCTTTAAAATAAATTTATTATAATGTCTATTGATGCATTTAGTTTGTTTTGCTTATTATATGCGTATATGTGCACATGTATAATATACATGTGCACATATACGCATATAATATACATTATGTATATGTCAGCTACTGTACGAACTTTTGATTGTAATCTTTACTATGACATGTTCATATATTATTAGCTAAATTTCTCTGTAATGTATTATTACTATTATTATACTAGCTATGCTGAACCTGATGCCTTAACGGGAGTCTCCTGACCTATTGTATAGGTAATATAATATAATATGTACTTGTAATTATTGGTCTAATAAATTTCATTTCATTTCATTCATACAATCTGTGTATGGTAAATTGTTAATAAAATAATCAGGGAAAATACTGACCTTAAATCGTTAAATAAAGGATAATAATACGTGTACAGTCTTACGTTAATCGTTAATCGTTAAATAAAGGGTAATAATACGTGTACCGTCTTACGTTAATCGTTAATCGTTAAATAAAGGGTAATAATACGTGTACCGTCTTACGTTAATCGTTAAATAAAGGGTAATAATACGTGTACCGTCTTACGTTAATCGTTAATCGTTAAATAAAGGGTAATAATACGTGTACCGTCTTACGTTAATCGTTAATCGTTAAATAAAGGGTAATAATACGTGTACCGTCTTACGTTAATCGTTAATCGTTAAATAAAGGGTAATAATACGTGTACCGTCTTACGTTAATCGTTAATCGTTAAATAAAGGGTAATAATACGTGTACCGTCTTACGTTAATCGTTAATCGTTAAATAAAGGGTAATAATACGTGTACCGTCTTACGCCATCTGCCTGATTTTTCGCTACACGGTAGACAGTATCAGCTACGCATTCCATGATCCGAACTTAGATAAACACTTAACGTATAGCTTGAAACTTATCTCAGACGTAGCTGTAATACAAGTTCAGCTTTAAGTTTGAAGCAGTGAAATTGCCCATTAAGCGCCAGTGTATTTCGTGGCCTCCAACCGTGCCATGCGTTAGTACTTTCCACCAGCATGTGCGTCGACTCATTCTTACGCGTATAAATACAGTAAAATTATTATTTTTTCTGTCCTGTTAAGTGATGCGTACCAAATAAACACCTATGTAATAAATAACGTATTAACTGATGGAGGCCATTGTATCCGTGTTTGCGTATAGCGGTGCAAAACTTGTGGAGAACACGTGACCGGCAAATTCAACTGACACCAGTACCTACAAGTTACGGAACAAACGATAAGTAAAGCGAAAAACACATGGCTGAAAATGTCTAATATTACCTTGTAGCGTTTGTATCCGGAGTAAGAAAAGAGCGAATGATTCGAGTATCAGAAACAGGGATTTTGCTAAGTGCTGCGCCTGGCTTTACTCAATTTCTTCACAGTGATATCTTAAGTAGGTGAAGGTAATCGGTTTTTATTTCTCGAGCGCGACAAGTTTTACACCGTCAAGCTACAAGATTGTGTGGTCAATCTATGCGATCTTTATTGAGAAATGTGACTTTTTGGCAAAGTCAAAATCTAAAAACTCCTTGTGTCTGGACCAACTTGATATCAATGTTGTTCTTGCTTTATTCCGTCATCACACAGTCGCAAATGCAAATAGGCGAGTTGGGATTTTAGGCAAAACTGAAGATGTGTCGTTTTTTTTTCGAAGCACCTTAAAAGGCAAGGTTCTAAGCACTTATCTAGTCCTTAGGACAAATCGGAGCGCATCATATATATATATATATATATATATATATATATATATATATATATATATATATATATATATATATATACAGAGATTTTGTGCTGCGCCTGGCTTTACTACATTGGCCAAAAACTCTTCCTTTCACATAATCCCAGCACTGTCTACAGCCTGTTTGTTTATACAGCTGAACGAAGTAGACATTTTTACTATTTTCCTTATCCTCTCCGTGCACAGGTGTGGCGCACGTGGCACTCACAAGATCTCGCCAGTTCCTCTATATCGGGCCCTCCATGCCGGTGTGCCCCGTATCAGCCCAGCAGTCTTCAGTTTTTCTTCCATGGTTCGTCCCGATGTTGTTTTGGTGTGCCCCTTTTCCTCTGAATATAGAGGCAGCCAATGGCAGCAAGATGAATGTCATCTCTTTTGCCTCCTAGTGCGTTGCTGTACCACCGTACTACAGCTGTACCACCGTACTACAGCTGTGCTACCGTACTACAGCTGTACCACCGTACTACAGCTGTACCACCGTACAACAGCTGTACCAGCGTACTACAGCTGTACCACCGTACTACAGCTCTACCACCGTACTACAGCTGTACCACCGTACTACAGCTGTACCACCGTACTACAGCTCTACCACCGTACTACAGCTGTACCACCGTACTACAGCTCTACCACCGTACTACAGCTCTACCACCGTACTACAGCTGTACCACCGTACTACAGCTGTACCACCGTACTACAGCTCTACCACCGTAATACAGCTCTACCACCGTACTACAGCTCTACCACCGTACTACAGCTGTACCACCGTACTACAGCTCTACCACCGTACTACAGCTCTACCACCGTACTACAGCTGTACCACCGTACTACAGCTCTACCACCGTACTACAGCTGTACCACCGTACTACAGCTCTACCACCGTACTACAGCTCTACCACCGTACTACAGCTGTACCACCGTACTACAGCTCTACCACCGTACTACAGCTGTACCACCGTACTACAGCTCTACCACCGTACTACAGCTGTACCACCGTACTACAGCTGTACCACCGTACTACAGCTCTACCACCGTACTACAGCTCTACCACCGTACTACAGCTCTACCACCGTACTACAGCTCTACCACCGTACTACAGCTCTACCACCGTACTACAGCACTACCACCGTACTACAGCTCTACCACCGTACTACAGCTCTACCACCGTACTACAGCACCCAATGTGATCCCCCGTGCAACCATCGTCCTCACACGCTTGCACCGAAGACGAGTGGTATTAATCATAATTTTTTTATCGTTACACGAATCGTCTCCGCATCATTGCTCATCTTGATTCCCGATTAAACACACACGTTGCCTTATACTCTAATCGTCTCAAATAATTCCGCTGTGTCCAGTGTAGTCTGATCTGTAACGGCGGAATTCTTCGCCCAGTGGCTTGATTTCGACGTAGAAAATGGCGCTACTTACGTAGTTATACAACTTATATTTGCAGAATAGTCTTGCATGCACTAAACGGAAATTATAAGACGCTTATTAGTATATGTGTAAAAGTTGTTCTGCTAGCTTCAAATATTATTTCCGTAGGGAAAGAACGCAGTTTTCTTTTGTAGCGTTTATCGACAGTCTGAAGACAGACAGATACACACAGGCAGACGCGATGGCATAATGTAGGCAAACAGGCCTACATTATGCTTCGAGTGGGAAATTCACGCTACCGTGGTCACGCAGAAACTGGACCTGGTCACCAACTTCTTCTAGCGCATGTCTTCAGCCTAAATTTGCAGTGGAGCAGTCACTCGCGGTTCGCCAGGTCCAGTCTGCAATGTCAGTTTCTCCGTTTAGAGCGCAGCAGGCAGCAGTGTGTGCAGGCGTTGGTGGCGTGGTCTGCTGCTTGCTGCCCCAGTCCGCATTCACATTCGCATGCTGCGCTTTCTGGCAGTCCCCAATTATTCGCTAAAGCTCTACGCCAACCAACTCCCATCTTGAGTCACCAACACAACGAATTGTTAATTTATTTTAAATTGTTTTATCAGGCAACCATGTGTTTGCTATTTGCATGGGTCAAATAAAGCACAGCTTCAACTCTGACTTTGGCGTCGATGTCACTGGCCCGGTGTCACTGGCCCGGTGTCATTGCCTTAGCGCGCTAAGTCGGAGTTGGCCCTGGATAGCCAAGTCGGGGCTGGCCCGAGCTAACCAAGTTGGTGCTGGCCCGGGTTAGACAAGTCGGAGCTGGCCCGGGTTAGCCAAGTCGGAGCTGGTCTGGGCTAGTCAGGTCGGGGATGGCCCGGCCTAGCCAAGTAGGGGCTGGCCTGGATGCGCCAAATCGGGGTTGGCCCGGGTTAGCCAAGTCGGAGTATGCGTGTGCACGTGCGTGCGTGCGTGCGTACGTGCGTGCGTGCGTGCGTGCGTGCGTCCGAGTGTGCGTGCGTGCGGGTGTGCGACGTGTATGTTGGTGTGAATGCTGTGGTGCGTGTTTGTGTTGTGGGTGCTGTGTAGAATGTAGAACAAAACCGTGTGTGCGTGCGTGCGTGCGTGCGTGCGTGCGTGCGAGCGTGCGCTCGTGCGTGCGTGCGTGCGTGCGTGCGTGCAAATAACCCATAAATGAACATAGAAATAAGTAAAACAGAAAAGGAAGTACACATGTTCCCACTATAATCCTTTAGGGGTAAGACCACAGTTGACCTTCCTGTTTATTGTTTCACACGAATGTAGGGCGTATTAAATTGCGATATGTGAATTTAAAGAATTCATATGATGTGACATAAGTGCAATTGAGCAGGCATATTCACAGGTTTGTTTGCAGAAGCTATTGGCTGTGAAATGGTGCATTTTTTTGAGAGTTTAAAAGGCGGGAGGGATTTATGGGAATTTTTCTGCTATGGGCCACGTGGGCGCATGAATACAAGGCTATTTTTGTCAAAATTTATGGGCATCGCACGTCGGGGCGTTTTAAAAGAGCTGGAGGTATGTGATTTTGATAAAACTTGGTCAGCATGTCGATGAGATGATGGCAGTTGCTGTGAAAAAGTTTCAGAATTTTTAGTGGTCACGTTTTCTTATAATCTAACAAAACGTTAACATGGCCACCAATGCAATTTTCAACTGTGGTCTGACTCCTTTAACTAAAATGCAGTGGCCTGTGCGGCAACTGGTGCAACCATTGCGCTCAGGAACGCGTCTTCCCTCAGGGAATTATATTTTGGACCGAAGTTCACTGGATGGGCGTTACGGCGTTACATTTCAATTAAATTAGATTCGTGTCGGCAGATTACTAAGATAACTACTTTTGAAACGTGCACGTCAAATCGACGGTCAAAAAATTACTGGGCGTGTGTATGAGTTTGGGTGGGTGGGTGTGTGTGTAGGTGGGTGGGTGGAGTATTTTTTTAAGGCATAGCACTTTATTAACTGTATTAATAAATGATCAGTCAGACGTTGTCAGAGTGACGCGAATCAACAGCGCATACATTTCCCTTTACTTTTTTAAGTGTACTTTTATGTACAGCACGTTTTGTTCCGTATTGTACAATTGCAAACTAAAAATTTGTGTTTATTTTAATTTTATTTCTTTTGAATGTGTGGAGCTTTTCATAGGAATGTTTCAATGACGTTTGGAATTGCGTGTTGCTATGAAACAACAAGTAAAGTTACGATTAATGTTATCAACAATAAAACTAATATGTCGCACACATTCTGTCGACACTTCACATTTTGGTAGAACAATATGTTATTGGCAAAAAGATCACAGCAGCAGCAGAAAGGCAAAGTTAATTTGTTTTCATTGCAAGCTTACAACACATGGGTTCTTTCGCGTGCAACTTTTTTTGGCGGCTCAAAAACGAGATATTACCACATACGTTTATTCGTTTCTATTACAAAGTTAAGAAAATATTAAAACGGTGAAGTGCTGAAAAATCTTATATATAAATCCATGGTAATAGATATGGCACTCAATGTAAAACGATCCTGGCACTGTATAATACTGAATTTTAAGTATAAGGCTATTCAACGAAAATTAGTAAAACGATCAGATTACAATCACACCTATTTTTTTAATTTATCTAGTTCTAGTCCTGTTTTTAAAATTGATCTAGTGCGAAGGGGAAACTGACAGAGAAAACTCAAAGGAGTACTACTACAAATTCACGTCCAACTCCATTGTAGGTTGGACATGAGAAAGTACTCTTTCTCACAGAGGGTGATAAATGAATGGAACAAACTGCCAAATGATTGTGTTAATGTTAGTAGTGTGAATATGTTTAAAAATAGAATTGACAGATATATGATAAGGGCGGGCTACACATAGATGAAAACAAATTTTTAATCTCGATAAGCCAATGGCTTCCTTGTCCACTTGCCATCTGGAACTTGTTGTTTTGGATGGCAATCTTGTTAAATCTTGTTAAAATAAAAAATGTGTTGCTCGTTTTACCTGTGGTCTTCACATTTTAGTGTGAATTAACAGGATTATTTTAATGTGCGCATCGATTCCATGTTAATTTGCTTTCTGAATTCTATACATTGGCTTTTTATATACTAAAAAACTGCCGAACTTTAGTTTCTTTGTTATAATTGCATGTCGCATATAAAGCTTTGTGACGTATCAAAGCATTTTTTGGGATCACCGTTTAAAGGGTGCCTGTAACGTGTCCCTTTTTTCAAGTGTATCCGTTCCTGAGCAGTGAAACAGACAGCCGTAGCCGTATCAACTAATCGCCCCAATAATTATAACGGATCAATTACGCAAACATAGGCGGGGAAGAAATCCGAAGGTGTCTCATTTCTCACGTGATGAAGCCCGAATTGATTCGAACGGACTGTTAGCATTCGCCTATGGCAACTATGCGATACTGTTGCAATGCGTCCTTGCTGTCGGCTGGATTGTCACGTCTCAATGAGAGGTCATCCAGTGAGTGCAGCCACCGGTGATTCAGACTACGCTGAATCCACGTAGACCATTTGTAGAATGTAATTACACGGGCTCCCACGGTTTTTTATTGGCCTCAGCCGTATTTTAAAGACGCTGGATCCCCAGTTAATTGAACAAATATAGGAAAACGTGAGGCCTGTATGTTCAGGCATGATAGCCAATGTGTTCTCTTAACTATTCGCCAGAGCGCGCCAGTTATGGCGATATATATTATATACATGTATATTCGCTGCTATTTTGGGCTGGGTTTGGTTGAATTGAACGGTCAATCCGCGGGTGGGTTTGGTCGACTTGAGGATTAAAAGTATCTTTTATAGAACTGCTTGGTTCTCCCTGATTTGACCCCTTCCCGCCTCATTGTTCGATGTACGTGGATTATTTTTATCACGGATTTTAGTGAATTGAGACTAGGCACCGAAAGGCCATTTTCTGTAATACAAAAGGCACTGGAATAATACTCCATAAGTGTGTTTTGATGGTGACAATTTACTTATTCCTGTTATTGCAATTAGGTATGTATGTGTGAAAGCTCCGTTTATTTTAAATAATACAAACTAACCACGTGCAACTAAAGTCAAGAATACCCCGGCAGTGAATGACCGAAGACTGACATGTTGACCAGCGCGACCGATAACCGCAAGCGCTGTTCTGTGAAATCGGGATAACCTAGATTAATGTGACGCATTAAGGGAGGTCGGCATACACAGAACCAATGCAAAGTCTTAAACAAACATTAAGGGAGGTCGGCATACACAGAACCAATGCAAAGTCTTAAACAAACATTAAGGGAGGTCGGCATACACAGAACCAATGCAAAGTCTTAAACAAACATTAAGGGAGGTCGGCATACACAGAACCAATGCAAAGTCTTAAACAAACATTAAGGGAGGTCGGCATACACAGAACCAATGCAAAGTCTTAAACAAACATTAAGGGAGGTCGGCATACACAGAACCAATGCAAAGTCTTAAACAAACATTAAGGGAGGTCGGCATACACAGAACCAATGCAAAGTCTTAAACAAACATTAAGGGAGGTCGGCATACACAGAACCAATGCAAAGTCTTAAACAAAGATGTTGTTTTGCCAGAATGAAGACTAGTTTATAATAAACAAAGGCTAACATATGTTACAAAAGTTGAGTTTGGACGCAGATAGCATGGCCATATTCCATTGCCCAGAACAAGAATATGTGTATACAGACATGGTTTCACTTGGCGAGCGAATATTGCTATCAAACAGTAGGACGCGGCCCAAAAAATTAAGATGTGTGTTCAACAAGGGTTTCCTGGTAAACCACTGGCGTGGTATTCTTAATTGTAGTTGCAAACGTTTATGTTTTATAAACTCTAATAGGTGCATTGGCCGAAATTGACGACATTTGTTTTGCTTCAACGTAGCCTACTGCCAAGAAGGAACACAAGTATATGGACCCGGAATGACAGGAGGATCCACAGAGCTGGACAGACAACACTGATTGCACGCGAGATGATCAATTGTCGCCCAATCAATTGTTTTGAAAGCATCAATAAACGATGCGTCCAATTGGTTGGGCGAGACTGTGTCGCCCGATCAATCAAGCAACTAATCGCTCGTGTGAACGGACCTCTAGTCAATCTAAATGGGAGAACACTGGAGAATGGCAGCGCGTGCTCTAAGTTGTGGTCGTCACACAATTTACCATGATAAATGACGTTCTCGTTTTCATAATTTCACCTAATGACATGATTAACATCACACCCCATGTCAGGTGGAGGTTGCTGAGCGCAGGTGGCCTGTGTCGCTGGTCCGTCCGTGTTACATCCCCGTCTCCGGGTGACTTCCCAGTCTGGCTCGCTAACTATTTGTGGGTTAGTAAAAAAGTTCTCCTCCAGGGCATGGGATGCCTACGTCTTGCACCATGAGACTGCGCAGATGAAAGGTGGCGGCGCAGCCTGGTCGTGTTGTGCGTAGCGACCAACTAGCCAGGAGACGTTCTTCTTCCGTACCTGGGATGATGCGGGAGAGGCCTCGGGAACATATGAATAAACGGCACCGGACATCGGCTGAAAATGCCGTTGGGAGTCTTTGTGGGCATACCATAGAGGGACGGAGGGACGAAGGCAGGGAAGCAGTGAGGAAGGAAGAGGGGGAGAAAGGGGAAAAGGGAGAAAGGGAGAGCCCTGGAAGGGGGGAGAACGATTGACTATCTAAATGTTCTAATTGTTTTCATAATTATACACGATGAAAGATATAGGGTTACTTTTAATCCGACGACGAGGTAACAATACGTTGTAACCCCGTTTGTGAAGCACTCAGATAATGTTATAATACCAGGTACCAATGGTATGTTCTTAATAGGACAACAGATACCGAAACAGAAAACGAGAACAGATACAGGATCTGGCTTTATTATCGTTCGATTTGCCCGAAATCGAAAGGTATTCCAACAGGATGCTTCTGTGAAAAAGACTATGGAGTAAAAGAAATATTTGCATATTTTAGGTAATTTTTTTTCGTTCGTCACATTTTAGAATCATTTCGCAAAAAAAT
>OY759263.1:26561547-26566547 GCA_963662155.1 Lamellibrachia columna | reverse complement strand
GTACGGCCAGGGCATTAAGGCATGATGTATGCCGCTAACATAAGAGCCACCATGTTGGTTAATGGATAATTTTAATACCATTTTATAGTAGCACAATAATTATTGTAATAAACATTATCTAATTAGTCATTCATGAGCATTAATTACCATTATTTAATACTAACTAACTAACTAATTAATACTAACTAACTATTAACACTAACTGACAAACACCAAACATAAGCAAAATATACGCAAAAATAATAGTATGTAAATTACGCTAATGTTAAAATAAAACTGCCTTTTATTTAATTCAATATTCACACATTATCAAACTACTTATTCTATACAACTAGCCAACACTAACTAATACCAATTAATATTAATTAATTGGTCCATATACCATTTACATAATATTTAGCCATAGACATCTTTCAAATACTAACTGTATAATATGTAATTTATTTATACTACAAAATACTGTCATGATGACTCTTTCATTTAAAGTTACAAGTATCTAATTATTTTCTGTTAGTACATGTATAATAGTTTGGGACAAAACATTCATTAATTAAATATGTTTTACAGCATATCGAAAAGCCTTGGAGAGAATGGTTAAAAATCTTATTTTTGATTTCACATGGTACATTGTTAACAGTGTGAATAATTGAATATGTAATGCAATTAGTGGCAAAATTATGATTTATGTAGATATTTGTACTGTTTCTTGTACGATAGATTTCAAATTATTCTGGCAAGTTTTTGTTTACTAAAATATATTTTTTATTGTTGGAGTTTAAAATATCATCCAGTTTTAAAAGGCATATGTTCTTGGTCTGAGCATTATATTTGGAAGAAGTTCTCAGAGATTTCTTCTGAATTTTTTTGTCAACGGTTTGGTTGGTATCCCCATGCAAGGTTGCGTAATTAAGATGAGATAAGATTAGAATTATACATTTTAAGTAAAATGTTGCAAGGTAGGATGTGTTTGAATTTATTAATGATCCCAATAGTCTGTGTAATTGTGTTAGCTATTTTATTTATACCGGTTTCAAGGTAACTTTTATTTTTCATCTTGCCTGGACTCGATCATCTTAAACCTTTAGACAAACCCTTGTATTAGTAATCGAGTAGACGAAGTTAACGTAGTATTTTGATGAAGAAGACTGCGTTTCATTGACAGATAAAAGGTGCGATGTGCGGCTGTATGTACCCAAAAAAACATGGTTAAGTATTCAATCCCAATTGAAGATTATGAGACTTAATGCTAGCAGTGTGAATATGTTTCAAAATCAAATTGAAAGATCTTAAATGGGCGGTTTATGCATAGATAAAAAACAGTGTTGTAATCTCCATAGGTTAATGGTTCACTTTTCCACTTTGTCATCTCGTGTTGCTTGGGGGATCTTGTTAAATGCTAAATATTTTCAAACCTTGCTAACACGATCCTGATAAAAGATAAACAAATTAATCACACGTATACAAGTTTCAATGTTCAGGATTTGGGGAAGCAAAATTACAACAGATCGAGACTCTGCAAAAGATGCCATGGCTACAATCAGAAAGGCAAGCCAGACTTTCACTATGCTGAAATCCATCTGGAAATCCAAGCAACTGAGATTGAAAATAAAACTGACACTGTACAGCAGTACCATTCTTGGAGTACTTCTCTGCGGCTCCGAGTGCTGGAAACCGACAGCCAAGCTAGCACTCAAGCTCGAGACCTTCCAAAGAGGTGTCTACGGAAGATCTTAGGGGTATGTTGGCCCAACACCATCACTAATGAAGAGCTGCTCCGCAAAACAGACGCAACATCCCTGGCCACACAGATAAAGAGGAGAAGATGGAGATGGATTGGACACGTGTGCCGAATGTCACCTGGCGCACGGCCCAAGACAGCCTTACGCTGGACAGCGGATGGTTGAAACTTGGAGACGAACAGTGGAAAAGGAGATGAAAGAATGAGGTCTGACATGGGTCATCATCACCAAACGGACTGCAGACCTACAAAAGTGGCAATCTCTTGTTGATGTCTTATGTGCCACCTGGTACGAAGAGGATTGAGTGAGTGAGAGATACACGTTTCTTCAATATTGTCCTTCATGCTCGTTACTGCCTGAAGAACGAAAAAGAACTTCACGGGTAACCACAGGTCTATGCAATTCGAAGTTGCGCGTAGGAGTGTGGGGGTATGGGATTAAATGATATCGGTTTCGTGAAGTATCGTATAATAATATTTTTTGGGAGTGGGCCCGCTGCGGAGATAACATGAAAAAGCTATCAAAAATAGCCCGGGTAATTGGTGCAAAACACAGAACAGGTGTTATTGCCACTGCACAGTAGAATGTTGTGTGGTATCTGAGATAATTGGTTCACCAGCACAGGCGAGGCCAAGAAGGCGAACAGCCTCGCACAAATAAAAATAGATAGACCCTACACCCGACAATAATGCCTAAGATAAACCGGACACAGTACTGACCAATATAATTCGTTCTCTTGTGTCAAGAATCGATTATCAGTCTGAAGCTACACTATCGTTTTTAAATATTCTAGTTGTAATATTATTTTTACCGGATTGAAATGGGTATTTCCTTCTTATCAAACAGCTCCCTGGTCTGAATCAGTGGTGTGGCGCCACGTAGTAGGCCGGAATCATACCGGGATCAGATAGTGTTCATTTGATCACGTAATCTGCGCTCATGCGCTGTTGCTACAGTACACGGGGCACTGTTTCCATGGTTGCTGTACCTCATACCACCTCATATCCCATTTCATTGTTGATTTTGGATATACTGAGATTATTATGTTGGACTCCTGCTCCTGAGACAGCTATTTTTCAGGGCTACCGTCCAACATGTACCCGGTGCCAAATTTCGTCGTGTGGTCACGAATTCACAGCGAGAAAAACAGAGGGAAATAACGAAAACCATACGTCAAACTGATATGTCAAAACCTTGATGTTGAAATGACAGATCTTCTCTCCCTCGTCATTGATCCAACTCTGGCTGACCACTGACGATGAAGATTATGTAGATCAGCTGTTTTCCGTCTACAGTTAGAACATGTAAGCGATTGACATATGTATGACTTTATAGGTGTATTTGGAAACACACGTTTGCATGCCGTTATGTAGCAATTAAACATTCATATCAGTGAAGTAGATGTCTCTGAAGATCCATTAACGCTCGATTTTATATTACAAACTCTGGTACTTCTTGAATATTACCACTGAGCTCGTCAGTTTTTAAATGAATTCCTGCTGTAACATTTCGCTCCAAAATCCCATCAATGTTATTCAGCTTAATGAATTAGGTGCGCCAATTTTTCGTACGTGTAAATAAACGGAGTCACATGAGCGACCCTAAAACACTTTTCCGTCACCGAATATCGCAAATGTGGATTAGAAAGTTAACGTAGTATTTTGATGAAGAAGACTGCGTTTCATTGAGCGATAAAAGGTGCGATGTGCGGCTGTATGTACCCAAAAAAACATGGTTAAGTATTCAATCTCAATTGAAGATTATGAGACTTAATGCTAGCAGTGTGAATATGTTTCAAAATCAAATTGAAGGATCTTAAATGGGCGGTTTATGCATAGATAAAAAAAAGTGTTGCAATCTCCATAGGTTAATGGTTCACTTTTCCACTTTGTCATCTCGTGTTGCTTGGGGGGGGGGATATTGTTAAATGCTAAATATTTTCAAACCTTGCTAACACGATCCTGATAAAAGATAAACAAATTAATCACACGTATACAAGTTTCAATGTTCAGGATTTGGGGAAGCAAAATTACAACAGATCGAGACTCTGCAAAAGATGCCATGGCTACAATCAGAAAGGCAAGCCAGACTTTCACTATGCTGAAATCCATCTGGAAATCCAAGCAACTGAGATTGAAAATAAAACTGAGACTGTACAGCAGTAACATTCTTGTAGTACTTCTCTGCGGTGCTGGAAACCGACAGCCAAGCTAGCACTCAAGCTCGAGACCTTCCAAAACAGGTGTCTACGGAAGATCTTAGGGGTATTTTGGCCCAACACCATCACTAATGAAGAGCTGCTCCGCAAAACAGACGCAACATCCCCGGCCACACAGATCAAGAGGAGAAGATGGAGATGGATTGGACACGTGTGCCGAACGTCACCTGGCGCACGGCCCAAGACAGCCTTACGCTGGACAGCGGATGGTTGAAACTTGGAGACGAACAGTGGAAAAGGAGATGAAAGAATGAGGTCTGACATGGGTCATCATCACCAAACGGACTGCAGACCTACAAAAGTGGCAATCTCTTGTTGATGTCTTATGTGCCACCTGGTACGAAGAGGATTGAGTGAGTGAGAGATACACGTTTCTTCAATATTGTCCTTCATGTTCGTTACTGCCTGAAGAACGAAAAAGAGCTTCACGGGTAACCACAGGTCTATGCAATTCGAAGTTGCGCGTAGGGGTGTGGGGGTATGGGATTAAATGATATCGGTTTCGTGAAGTATCGTATAATAATATTTTTTGGGAGTGGGCCCGCTGCGGACAAAGGCTCATGAGATAACATGAAAAAGCTATCAAAAATAGCCCGGGTAATTGGTGCAAAACACAGAACAGGTGTTATTGCCACTGCACAGTAGAATGTTGTGTGGTATCTGAGATAATTGGTTCACCAGCACAGGCGAGGCCAAGAAGGCGAACAGCCTCGCACAAATAAAAATAGATAGACCCTACACCCGACAATAATGCCTAAGATAAACCGGACACAGTACTGACCAATATAATTCGTTGTCTTGTGTCAAGAATCGATTATCAGTCTGAAGCTACACTATCGTTTTTAAATACTCTAATTGTAATATTATTTTTACCGGATTGAAATGGGTATTTCCTTCTTATCAAACAGCTCCCTGGTCTGAATCAGTGGTGTGGCGCCACGTGGTAGGCCGGAATCATATCGGGATCAGGTAGTGTTCATTTGATCACGTAATCTGCGCTCATGCGCTGTTGTTACAGTACACGGGGCACTGTTTCCATGGTT
>OY759263.1:26434047-26559047 GCA_963662155.1 Lamellibrachia columna | reverse complement strand
CTATTTACAAACAACGCCGATGGTTCCTGTTTTGAGAGACTTCCAGCAATGAAAAGGGTGCTCAGTTGACAGGTTATACATCACTAGAAGCCAAGCAGGACAGGTGGTCTTCGGTGAGAAATATCATATCGGCGGTCTCGAGAAACAAGTGATATCTAGACAATGTAGCATTGGGTTAGATAGATGCAGTAAAGAACTGCAGGTGTTTTCCAATAGGGACTTGATATTAGCGTTCGTTCTCCAGTCCTCCTTCTTGCATTTCTTTACTGCATCTATCTAAGCCTACCTTTGTCATCTACGTTTCTACTTCTCTGCGCCAGGTGTTTCTCAGCCGTGCGCGTGCGTGCGTGTGCTCGTGCGCGTGCGCGTGCGTGTGCAGGTGGATGCGTATGTGGCATATCTATACTCTCCACTTTGTTCCTCGTTAATTCAATGTTGAAGTACCAGTGCGTCTACGCGTGACGTCACACCTAAAAATTCAATGTTGAAGTACCAGTGCGTCTACGCGTGACGTCACACCTAAATAAACTCGGCCTTCCTTCTCGGCAAGTTATTTTCCAAATAACTGACGTTCTAAAGTTGGATTTGTGTGCTTTTGTGTGCAACGGTTCTGACGAATGTAAAAACTAATCTAATTGGAAAACATATACGCACGCGCGTGTGCATGCACGCACGCACATTGAAATACACACACACGCACACGTACACACATGCACACGCACCTACATCTCATCTACATATCTAGCCCTACATCTCATAAAATTTCCCAAAAGTTTCTACACGCCTTTAATTTGTTCGATTTAATTTCTTGTAGGACGTTTTAGCACAATGGCGGACGTGGTTCCAAATGACAGCATCGACGACAGTAACAGGAACGAGGCTAAACCGGAAGTCGCAACGAAAAATGGCGGCGGCGGTGAGGGTAGCCAGAACGAGGCTACACCGGAAGTCGGAGAAGGAAACGGAAAGCAGGACACAACGCCGCTGCCCACGTGCAGTCCGCGCTATCACTCGACCATCTTTCCGCACGCGGTGAAGAGTGGACGTGCCTACGCTAGCAACATGGTGAGCAGCCAGAAGACGATGCTGGAACACCTCCGGTACGTGCGGGCCCAGTTGGAGCGAGAGGAACGCCAGATGCAGATAATGCAAGCGCAGATTAGCTACCGGAAGGAGATCCGGGGCATGCCGGACAAATACGACGTCTACATTCGACGTCGCCGTGACGACGAGGAAGAATGACTATGAACTGCGGAAATCGTGACAATGTGGCGAATTCCTTCAGTAACGAAACGAATGTATCTTGACGGTTGATGCAACAGATTTGTGAGCAGTTCCAGCAACATTATTAGACAGTCATTCTATAAAGTTGTGTTTACAGTGTACGTATATGGAACGGCCCAGTTGCGTGTGCGGTGAATCTACAAGAACTCGTTTGGCTTTGTCCCGAATTTCTCATCGAGTCAAAACGTTCGGTGTGTACGACACATCGGATAATACCAAACATTTGTTGAACGTATGAATTATGGAGCCCAACTTCCAGGACAACTTCACAAACCCATTCCGCCTTGTTGCTTAAATGGTCGTTTTCTCGCTCATCTTGTTTTATAATCATTTCGCGAAAAATCAAATCTATGTAATGTCCACTATGACAGGCTAGCTCTAGTATCCACTACGACAGGCTAGCTCTAGTATCCACTACGACAGGCTAGCTCTAGTATCCACTACAACAGGTTAGCTCTAGTATCCACTACAACAGGTTAGCTCTAGTATCCACTACGACAGGCTAGCTCTAGTATCCACTACGACAGGCTAACTCAAGTATCCACTACGACAGGCTAACTCAAGTATCCACTATGGCAGGCTAGCTCTAGTATCCACTTCGACAGGCTAACTCTAGTATTCACTACGACAGGCTAGCTCTAGTATCCACTACAACAGGTTAGCTCTAGTATCCACTACAACAGGTTAGCTCAAGTATCCACTACGACAGGCTAACTCAAGTATCCACTATGACAGGCTAGCTCTAGTATCCACTACGACAGGCTAGCTCTAGTATCCACTACGACAGGCTAGCTCTAGTATTCACTACGACAGGCTAGCTCTAGTATTCACTACGACAGGCTAGCTCTAGTATTCACTACGACAGGCTAGCTCTAGTATCCACTACGACAGGCTAGCTCTAGTATTCACTACGACAGGCTAACTCTAGTATCCACTATGACAGGCTAGCTCTAGTATTCACTACGACAGGCTAGCTCTAGTATCCACTACGATAGGCTAGCTCTAGTATCCACTACAACATGCTAGCTCTAGTATTCACTACGACAGGCTAGCTCTAGTATCCACTACGACAGGCTAGCTCTAGTATCCACTACGACAGGCTAACTCAAGTATCCACTATGACAGGCTAGCTCAAGTATCCACTACGACAGGCTAACTCAAGTATCCATTACGACAGGCTAACTCTAGTATCCACTACGACAGGCTAGCTTTAGTATCCACTACGACAGGCTAGCTCTAGTATCCACTACAACAGGCTAACTTTACCATCCACTACGACAGGCTAGCTGTAGTATCCACAACGACAGCCTAACTAATTTGTGCAAACCTATTATTAGTTTTGACGAAACAATTGGACAAACTATTACGTTATGTTTGATCGGATCAGTAAAAAAATCGGCGAAAAGCCCAAAGGTGGTCATTCTCTCTATATATCTTAACGTAGGCTGCGCACTGTTTTATTAAAACTCCTCATGTGATTTTGCCTATCGCGATTACGATTCGTTGATGTCCTAATATATAATAAAAAGTGCGTTTTGTTTCCCAAGTCATCGAAAGAATTGACTTTAATTAATATAGTGGATATCCAAAACGGTAAACACTTTTAGAATGTCAATGTTGATTATGTGTGTGACTTCCATCCTCTCACCGATCACGTGACATGACACGAAGGGCGAAATTCGCGAGTTTTCAGCGTTTTCATTTGTACTTCAATAAATTCTTGATCAAGCATTAGATGACTTAATATTTTGTGTGATGATTTCACACAAACAACACTACGTACAAAAGTTGCACAAACGAGCTAGCATGTCTTAGTGGATACTATAGGTAGGTTTGAATTTTCGCTAAATTAATTTGAAATGAGAATATCATTGAGGGGAGACATTTGATGTGACCTGATTGACAGTGCGCCTATGACCACGTTCTACATTCATGCGAACTCACTGACACTGTCACCTCGTTTTGGAACTTGAGGATAACTGGATGATCGGCAATATAGCCACGATTGTATGACGTCACTGGCTGTATGCGCGTGCGTGCGTGTGTTCGTTCGTGTTGATTTGTACGATATACCTTCGTTCATGTGACCTCACTGACAATGGATGTTCGTATCAGTTCAATGAGAATGCACCATTAATATTTAGAAAATGCACATACGTTCGTTTTAAATTATTTGGCTAAGCACCTATCTCATTGTATAGTTACAGACAAAATAGCTACGGTCGCATGGTTTTAAATGATTCCATTAACAAGACATCTACACACATGTGCACGTGTTTTATGCGTCTATGTGTTGCGTCTGCATCTCTAGTTCGGCGCATATTGTTTAATCGACGGTTTCCTGTTGTTTGTCGTTCTTCGCAATGAGAACGTGTGTGTGTGCGTGCGTGCGTGCGTGCGTGCGTGCTGCGTGCGTGCGTGCGTGCGTGCGTGCGTGCGTGCGTGCGTGCGTGCGTGCGTGCGTGCGTGCGTGCGTGCGTGCGTACACAGCACCATCGCCCGAGGGTCTGATTTAGTACATTATGTTTTTGTAGTCCTGGAATGCGACCTGGAATTCCGGAAGAATGTATAAAACATGTTCCTTTATTCGAAACCCAAATTTGTCATGTTTCCATTATGATCTTTAAACATGAATGGATCAACGACCGGTATCAATGTCAGCCTCACCCCAGACATCAGGGATAAAAAGGAGAGCAACAACTACATCTCTACAAGAATCTGCGCACCATGTGCTGGTTCCAACATATGGAGTGTGCGCGTGCGTGCGTGCGTGCGCGTGCGTGCGTTCGTGCGTCTGTGCGTGTGTGGTTGCGTGCGTGTGTACGTTCGTGTGTGTTTGTGGGGGGAGGGGGTTCGTGCGTGCGTGCGTGCGTGCGTGCGTGCGTGCGTGCGTGCGTGCGTGCGTGCGTGCGTGCGTGCGTGCGTGCGTGCGTGCGTGCGTGCGTGCGTGCGTGCGTACACAGCACCATCGCCCGAGGGTCTGATTTAGTACATTATGTTTTTGTAGTCCTGGAATGCGACCTGGAATTCCGGAAGAATGTATAAAACATGTTCCTTTATTCGAAACCCAAATTTGTCATGTTTCCATTATGATCTTTAAACATGAATGGATCAACGACCGGTATCAATGTCAGCCTCACCCCAGACATCAGGGATAAAAAGGAGAGCAACAACTACATCTCTACAAGAATCTGCGCACCATGTGCTGGTTCCAACATATGGAGTGTGCGCGTGCGTGCGTGCGTGCGCGTGCGTGCGTTCGTGCGTCTGTGCGTGTGTGGTTGCGTGCGTGTGTACGTTCGTGTGTGTTTGTGGGGGGAGGGGGTTCGTGCGTGCGTGCGTGCGTGCGTGCGTGCGTGCGTGCGTGCGTGCGTGCGTGCGTGCGTGCGTGCGTGCGTGCGTGCGTGCGTTCGCTTACAACTTCCTGGCCTAGTTTCTCTGGCAACTGACCTTGGCCGCATTATTTTGATCCTTCCTCGTCTAGTTGCGCGTCGCGTCTACGGCAGCTGTTTCTCTCGCCCCCGGCCATGGCCCGCGACACGACTCGAACACGCGGCCGCAGTCAATATAGAATACTATATTCGCCTCCGTATCGGTGCCACCACTGGTGCAGCTGGGTCAGGTTTCGTTGTTTGCGACCACTCGGTAATTGGTTTAATTGGCGTTGTTTGGGGCGCTGTGGCCCGGCAGTTAGGACATCGGATTGTCAGTAGCGAGGACCGGGGTGGGAGTCCACCTGCTACCGTTTAAAAAAATACAATTTCGTTACCACCACATTGGCTTTGTCTTACGAAAGAGACATTAAAACCGTTGGTCCCCTCTACCTGGTGTCTATGCCAGAGAAACAAGAGATCACACCCGGGGAAATGGAAAAAACCTTTCACGGACTCACACAGCCAATGGTGTCGATCTATACTAAACATACGGACTCACACAGCCAATGGTGTCGATCTATACAAAACATACGGACTCACACAACCAATGGTGTCGATCTATACAAAACACGGACTCACATAGCCAATGGTGTCGATCTATACAAAACATACGGACTCACACAGCCAATGGTGTCGATCTATACAAAACATACGGACTCACACAGCCAATGGTGTCGATCTATACAAAACATACGGACTCACACAGCCAATGGTGGCTCATTTTGGTGCTTAATTCTTTCTAGTCAGTTTTTTTACATTTTTAAAACAGTATATACATATTCATCTTATTATATCCAGTCTTCTATAATATTTCATTTTTCTATCATGTTATCGTTTTTATGCTTTATTTTTACTGTCTATGAATATTCTATTCATTGTGTACAGCGCTTTTGAGCAGGCTTTTATGTACGAAAAGAGCGCTTTGTAAGTTCGGTATAATAACAATAATAATAATGGTCTTGATCTATACGAAACTTACGGACCCTGCAATAGCGGCTGCCGAAAAACTGACTCTAGTAATGGAGTAAGCGCAAAGAGGTCCTTGTCTAGAGACTGATGCCAGCGGTGAGGGCGTTATTATTAGTATCCTCTACGACGTGCTGAACTGAAGGCTGCTGGGTTAACATGGGGCACAGCAGCAAGGAAAGCCAAAGACAGTCTGACGAGATCTTGTGCGAGCCTTATGTGCCACACGGCATGAAGAGGATAAGTAAGTAAGTAAGTAAGTAAGTAAGTAAGTAAGTAAGTAAGTAGGTAGGTAAGTAAGTAGGTAAGTAAGTAAGTAAGTAAGTAAGTACGACGGGCGATGTCAGTTGTTTGCCATCATTCCCAGAAGTCATCCTCGTAGACGCTGATGTTTATTATCACCGCGTTGGATTTGCAAGAACAGGTGAAATTGACTCTACCTTTGTCCCATTTGTTGCACTGAACCAATGAAACATTGTACATGGATTTGTTCGGCTAATTTCGGGTTAAGTGCCACGCGAGACTGGTTTAACTGATGCAGTGGCTCTGGCCTCGTGACCACAAAGTCCTGGGTTTGAGCCTAGGCTACCCTGTCGTTTCGTAGACATTGGGTACAACTGTCTGACTGTGTGGTAATGGTGCGTAGGAAACCTCAGCAATGCTACGTCGCAGAAGTGAAATTCCAGAACGGTTCGTTGATAAATGCAAGACATTTTTTTTATCCGTAGAGGATGTCAGAAATTCACAAACCCACAATCAATAACATATGTTTAATACTGGACCATTGACAACCAGTGAAAAAGGTTTGATAGTAGACGTACGACGAGACATGCAGAATTATCACTTTCAACAAGCAGAGGTGCCAAGTTTCCCGCTTTGGGAAGATATCTCTTTCTTTTGTTGTCAATGTTGTGACACCTCCTGTCACTTCTTCCTCTTCAAATAATCTCCTTCTTTTTGAAATTATTTTCCAAATTCGTTTATCAAAAGTGGCTACATGATTAATAAAATTCCACACTTGAGATCTTAATTTATTTCACAGTACTTCTTTAATGTCATTAATCTCCAGTAGGAGAATCTCTTTATTACAAATTATTTAACTTGACACCTCAGAACAAGCGGATGTCATTCAAACAACAGTTGAAAGTAATGTCTCTTCACCACTAATAATGTTAATTGATAATCTTCACAACTAATAATGTTAATTGATAATAAATTGAAAATAATAATTGTAGATTCGACTCTGGAACTGTAATCCGGCGAGACTAAGTAATCGGCACTGACATAGCTGTCAACCCGTGGAGGGTTCTTGGGAGTTATATATTTCCCGAGCTGGGGGTCACAGACCACAATGTCCCCTACCCCACGAATGTCACGAGCATTTGTAGACATGACATGAGAAGACACGTTTTATTCCAAGAGTAAAGTACCGATCTTCAACACTTGTTCACACTGCTTTCCAACAATAAACCTCATTGGTTGATGTCCAGCTGTTGACCAGTCACTGATAGCGTTTCATACGTTATTCGGCAAAAGACGGATTTCACCAGTAAAATTAACCGAGGCCTTTACTTGCGACAATAGATTATACGTCTCATTTTCGCAAAATATTTTTTTCATAATTTTCATTCGTAATGATTATGAAAATGTCAGACTTCTGCCATGAGGCCGTGACATTTAATGCAAAACCGTCAGTCTCACGGCGTATACGTGAGAGTTGACAGGTATTCATTTAACGCGGTAATTATGCAACAAGTGGGAGTCCTTGGCGTCAAATGTGAGAAGCGGACTGCGCGAGATGTAAAACGTGACGCTCAGTATTGGAAGTACCGTTCGTTGTCGGCCAGGGCACGCTGGAAAGCTTCGTCTGGCTGGTGCTGCCTCAACACGGTGACCGGCAGCCAGGGACGGGCCTTCGACCTTAGATACTCCTGCAACACAATCTCTCTCTTCAGCACCAAGATTTGGAATAAAATTGCCATCCAAAACTCCAGACCGCAAATGGACAAGGAGGCCATTGGCTTATCGAGAGTCCAACGATTATTCATGTGTTACGCCTTTCTGAGATGTTTGTAAAAACAAATGTAACATACTATTCACGTTCATTCACACAATCATTAGATAATATGTATCATTCATTTATTGTCGTCTGTGAGAATGAATGCTTTATGATGTCCAATCTACAGTTTTCCTTCACTAACGTTACTTACTGTCCTAACAACCTGTTTTCCTATCTACCGTCAGTGAAAAAATACATCTATCAATATTTCATAACTATTCATTATCATAAAAACTTTTATTTGGTTGCATAATCACACATAATCACACATCATTTAGCCAAGCATACGATAAGCTTTGCCAACACGTGTTACATATTTTTTTTGTCAATTGTGGAATTCCATAAATAATACATTATTATGGAAATCCACATTATTATATTGTGTGATACCGTTTCCATTTTGGGTCCTTCTCACAAGAACGAATGGAATGTCAGCATTCATAGACTCGAAAATTTTGGAAGCCATTGGCTTATGGAGAGTCCAAAAAATAATGTAATCTACGTGTAACCCGCCCTCCTAAGATATTTGTCAATTTTGTTTTTAGACATATTCACGTTGCTACAGCATTTACACAATATGTAAATCATTTACACAATATGTAAATCATTTACACAATATGTAAATAATGTATTTAATTCATTGATTGTCCTCTGTGAGAACGCGTACTTTCTGACATCTAATCTACACTGATCCTTCACTAATGTATCCTCGTGTCCTCTAGTTCTACTATCTTTCATAAGTGAGAAAATACATCTATCAATATTTTTTATACCCATTCAATATCTTTAAAACTGTTTGATCTACTGTTAACCTCCTTTCTCTAGGTTTGTTAAATCACGTTCTTTAATGGCTTCTTCATAACTAAGGTATCTCTCTCTCTCTCTCTCCCTCTCTCTCTCCCTCCCTCCCTCCGTCCCTCCCCCTCCCTCCCTCCCTCCCTCCCTCCCTCCCCCTCCCCCTCCCCCTCCCCCTCCCTCCCTCCCTCCGTCCTTCCCTCCTTATAGCCTTCTTACAATATTATCTCCAAGCTTGTATACAGTATTCTAAATGAGTCTTACCTATTGCTTTATACGGAGGTATAAGTAGCTCTTTTCCTTGTAAATTATGTTATATTTCTCCTAATCAACCCAATAATTTGATTACCCTTTGATGCAATGCCATAATACCCTGAAACGTTTATATCACCACTTATTTTTACTCCTAAATCATTTTCCTTACCTGCCATTAGAAGTCTCGTACTGTAAGTCTGATCTGATAGAACGAAGTGCTTATTTTATGCTGTGCACCTGATACATATTTATATAAAAGACCGTTTTTGTTGGCATCCAGCGCTACTGCGATAATAGCTGGAAACTGCGTTCACCCACAAACCAGTCTACTTTGTTGCAGTGTCTGCTGTAAATAAGGTCCAGGATACGTTATCCGAGGTATATATTTATACGAATCGCAGTGAGTACAGGCACTACACCATACATCGATCATGTTTATAAGACGGTGATACCTATATAGACCGAATCTGTCATATATAATCAAGTAAGCGGTAGTCCTGCGTAATTAACATCCTTGTTTCTGGCTGGCATCGTGAAGTTCCGAATAAGTGCGATTACCAAAACAAGAATAACCGGATTGTATGTTCCCACTAGAGCGACTGGATAGCATACCCGCAACACCGCACTGTACCAACGTATTGTATGTTCCCACTAGAGCGACTGGATAGCATACCCGGAACACCGCACTGTACCAACGTATTGTATGTTCCCACTAGAGCGACTGGATAGCATACCCGCAACACCGCACTGTACCAACGTATTGCATGTTCCCACTAGAGCGACTGGATAGCATAACCGCAACACCGCACTGTACCAACGTATTGTATGTTCCCACTAGAGCGACTGGATAGCATAACCGCAACACCGCACTGTACCAACGTATTGTATGTTCCCACTAGAGCGACTGGATAGCATAACCGCAACACCGCACTGTACCAACGTATGGGCGTGCTAGAGCATGCTGCAAAACGTGTTGTGCAATTTTGCCAATTGCCAAAACCTCAACATATGTTGGCCACACCAAGAGGCAAAGTGGATTGGAAAAGACGATACAGGAGAGAAAAGACGATACAGGAGGGAAAAGTGGCAAGGGAGAGAAGCAGAGGCAAGCCACGATAAAGATGGGAGACGGACATCACAGGTGTATTCGGAACGGCAACAGTGGCGCGTAGAATAGCTGCAGAAACACATCGATTTCGCCGATAAAGATTTGGGCAGCGCCGCGCTGAGCGGATGTGCACATCGAAGAACGAACGAGAGACTGGGTGACTTACATGAGCGTATTCGAGTCCGAGACGCTTCTCCTCCGTCGCCGCCCGCTGACTAACCCACACGAAACACTCTCGTGCGTTGTCATAGATACACGTCATCTGCAACGTTCACAAAAAACATGTGTTGCGGATGAGAAACATCTGTCATTGATGCAGATATGTGTTGGGTCTGCTGCACGAATGTATTTTAAATATTTTCTCTAGTCGCACGCAGACAAGTAGAAGAATATCGCCATTTCATTTATTATCTTCATTTCGTTCTCCTAATTGTTTTATGAACATATGTCAACGATGGTTTGTCAACAACGCCAGCTGGTCTTTTCGTGGAATTCTTGATCGTGGCATGTTTCAATGTAAAGGCTTTGCTTACGAAAATATAAAATATTTCTGATGGTGGATGTATAAAAGAATGCTCGATTGGCAAATGATATCACAAATAGAAGGATAATACAATACATATGTAATTAACGAAATTGAAACTAAATTTTTCGTCTAGGAAAGTAAATTTCGTCGTTTGATGTTGACAGCGTGAATACAACACCTATTACTGCAATGAGTAGATTGTTACGGCAATGAGTTGATTGTTACGGCAATTAGTTGATTGTTGTACGACAGTTGTGTTACTGATTCGAATTCGTTATTCATGCTGTTATTACGGCTACCGTTATGACTACCGTTTTGACTACCGTTATGACTACCGTTACGATGTTACTTACATGTTGTTCGAAGTGAGCCATCGTGATTCTCCCAGTTTTTTCTTCAGCGAAGTGGTTTCGACCGCCCTCCGTGGTCACCCTGGAAACATGGTCAAATAAAACCCCTCAAAATCAAACATAACGTGTGTGTGTGTGTGTGTGTGTGTGTGTGTGTGTGTGTGTGTGTGTGTGTGTGTGTGTGTGTGTGTGTGTGTGTGTGTGTGTGTGTGTGTGTGTGTGTGTGTGTGTGTGTGTGTGTGTGTGTGTGTGTGTGTGTGTGTGTGTGTGTGTGTGTGTGTGTGTGTGTGTGTGTGTGTGTGTGTGTGTGTGTGTGTGTGTGTGTGTGTGTGTGTGTGTGTGTGTGTGCGTGTGTGTGTGTATTATATATATATATATATATATATATATATATATATATATATATACATATATATATATATATATATATATATATATATATATATAATGACATACATCACACATCGGCGTTTTGAGATGGCGCCTTAACGTTAGCGGATTGCATTTTGTGGTGCGTTTCATGGCGCCATCTGTCGATCAAAATTGTACGATAAAATTGTACAAACAAACCCGCTCGAAATATTCCTAAAATTCACAGGCGAATATGTGGGCAGGTGTGGAATTTGGTACATTTCTCGCCTGGAAGAAACTGACCTGATCAGCTTCGGTTCGCTGTCAGTGACGTCATTCGCGTCATTTAGGTTATTCTCTGTCACGTGGTAGTCCACGTCATTCGCCATTATCATAGATCGGCGAGTGAGATATGTGTAGAACCGATGCTGTAAACGTAGCACATCTTTGTGATTGGTGACGATTTCTGCACGTACGTATCGTGACAATGACTTAGTATCGGTGGTTATCTGTTGTCCCTCGCAAATAAGCCACGTAGGCAAACGACGTAAAACACAGTAGGCGTATTATAAAACAACACTTTTTTATGTTTTATTACAACTAGACCAAAAACAATTACTAGACGCTAACCGGAATGTAGGAAAGCGTTTGTACGATGTATTCGTTGCTGTGAGAGTAATTATTTCCGACTCTTTAATGTAAAATACAAGTTATAGGAGCATAAAGGGGGTTGGAACGAGGCGTATGTTATGTTGGCGTGAGAGCATGGCGTAGTTGGCGCGGGCGCGGATCGGTGGGCTTGTGACAAGTGGGGAAACGGGAGTGAACGTAGCGGGAAGGTAGCTTAGACTAAGGCGGGTCTAGGCGTGGGGCAGGCCGTAGGGAACAGAGGCGGGGTCTGGGGTAGGAGCGAGGCGGGGTCTGGGCGAGGGCGAGGCGGGACCTGAACAAGGAGTGAAGCGAGGTCTGGACTAGGAGTGAGGCGGGGTCAGGGCGTGGGGCGAGGCGGGGTCTGGACTAGGAGTGAGGCGGAGACAGGGCGTGGTGCGAGGCGGGGTCTGTGCGAGGGGCGAAGCGGGGTCTTGGCGAGGGGCGAAGGTTGTTCTGGGCGAGGGGTAGGCCAGGGGGACAGAGGCGGGGTCTGGGCAAGGGGAGGTGAGGTTTGAACGAGGGAACAGGCCGATGGGGGGGGGCGGACTCACCGAGCCGTCGTGTCCATCACTCTCAGTCACGAGCTCTACGCTGGGCTTCGACTGCCGGTCCGCCTTCAGTCCCTCCACGTAGCGCAGTCCCTGCAGACAAGGAGTCGGGGGACTCGTAGGAACACACATATGGACGGATGTAAATAAATAAATAAAATATTTTTATAGCGCCCCATCCTTCAAGATTGCTCTCAGGCGCTGTACAGACGCGTAATCATAACTTACAATTATATAAAAAAAACAATACCAACAATAAATATTGTAACACATAGTCCATGAAAAAAAAAGTACTACCATAAATAATATATAATAAAAAAAATTATGTATATATGCGATAATACAATAATAATAAATGCGTATTGTTCACACCGGCACATCATAAAAAGCTACTTTAAAAAAAATTGCTTTTAAAAGGGTTTTATACTGCGGCAGTATCTTCGCGGCCCTCCCTGAGGTACACATAGATGACGATTATGATATAGGCATAGGGTCTGTGTGTACGTGCGTGCGTGCGTGCGTGCGTGCGTGCCTGTGTGCGTGCGTGCGTGCGTGCGTGCATGCGTGCGAGTGAGCGTACGTGCGTCACGCACCTGGAGGATTTCCCGCTTTGTGACGAGGGCGCCGTTGCGCTGGATGATGGAGCGACCGAGGTCCAGGAAGAAGACGTACGACGGGTCAAGTATCCTGTGGTCAGCCTCCACCTGCAACCACCGGACAACAGCGACACTGAATGGCCACCAGTGTCACCTCTTACGGAGTTTATGGACATTGTGGATGTTTCGTTTTCGTCAGGTAAACCCGTATGTAATATAGCTCCATGAACCTGAGCTCAGAGGCGCAACAAAACAGAATCATTAAGCATAATCATGAACAGGGACGCGAAAAAGTCACTACCAGAACAAGGGACAACCGAAAATTTCTAGTAGAAATGCAACTTGGAATAAATATGTGTTGTGGTGTTTTCTGAACGTAGCTATAATTTCTGATGATTTCAAAGTGACGGGAGTTCAGACCTTAGGCGCAGGGACAGATAAAGCGCGTTTGCACAAGTTAAGCTTAGTCCTCGGAACAATAAGTTGTGAAATAGATGACATAAGCTATCTAAGGATATTTGAGAAGAGACTAGCCGAGCTTGGTGGTTGTCGTGTAGATAGAGCACGATATGTAAGAGTGGACAGTTTACATTTGATTCGATAAGGAACAGAAAACCAATGGGGAAACGCGAACTGTTCCTGGGCCACTTGGCCCGAAGAGGACTGGTGGGATAAGGTGAGATGATTACCTCTTTAGCGACGTAGCGGTCAGAAGCCGCATCCGGTCTATAGAAGCGCAGCAGTCTTGCCGTGTATGTCGTCATTGGCGTGTGCTGTATGGACCAGAAACTCTCCCGAGAACTCTGCTTCCAGTATCTGTCAAGTAGAGGGTCGGTTTTTGTCACTGTTACACGGTAGGTAGGGCAAGTAAATATAAGTCCATCTAGAGAGTACACTGAACAGTTGTTTATCATCTTGATTTATTTGTGGGACGATTTAATTTCAATAGTAATAGTATGTGCCAATCAGCAACCGTTGAATCTTTGCTAAAATGCTTTCCAGTTGGGAATGGTACAAAAGGGTATTATCCTTTTCTCCCCCACTAAACTGACATTACGGGAAATTTCTGTTTGTTTGTTTTTCGGGAAATGTATTTCAAAGACTGTTTCGCTGGTAAACGATACATCGCGACCGTGCTAGACGAATTCACACAATACACATCTGAACGTCATCGAGCCTGAGTCGCAGAGGGCTTGGTGAAAGTGAACAGGGGGTTTTAAGGCGTACGTACGTGATCGGGCTAAAGTAGTTTTTGAAGAGGGTAGATTCGTGTCCTTCGATCTCCCTGTGGACGACCGCGTCGTGCCCCATTCGCTCGTCCAACTCCCCCGCCTTGTACAACCCCGCGCCGTAGTCCGCCTTCGACAGTCACACAATAACTGAATTTATTCGTAGAGCCATAACTACTTATTGCATTATGCAATGTCGTAATTATTGCAAATACAGCGGCCTCTCGCTATAGGGGCTCCTTGTGTAAGGAACATCCACACAAATACAGCGGCCTCTCGTTATAGGGACTCCCTGTGTAAGGAACATCCCCACAAATACAGCGGCCTCTCGCTATAGGGACTCCCTGTGTAAGGAACATCCCCACAAATACAGCGGCCTCTCGCTATAGGGACTCCCTGTGTAAGGAACATTTCCACAAATACAGCGGCCTCTCGCTATAGGGGCTCCCTGTGTAAGGAACATCCACACAAATACAGCGGCCTGTCGCTATAGGGACTCCCTGTGTAAGGAACATCCCCACAAATACAACGGCCTGTCGCTATAAGGACTCCCTGTGTAAGGAACATCCCCACAAATACAACGGCCTGTCGCTATAAGGGCTCTCTGTGTAAGGAACATCCATACAAATACAACGGCCTGTCGCTATAAGGACTTCCTGTGTAAGGAACATCCCCACAAATACAGCGGCCTCTCGGTATAAGGACTTCCTGTGTAAGGAACATCCCCACAAATATAGCGGCCTGTCGCTATAAGGACTCCCTGTGTAAGGAACATCCCCACAAATACAACGGCCGGTTGCTATAAGGACTCCCTGTGTAAGGAACATCCCCACAAATACAGCGGCCTCTCGGTATAAGGACTCCCTGTGTAAGGAACATCCACACAAATACAGCGGCCTCTCGCTATAAGGATTCACTGTGTAAGGAACATCCCCACAAATACAACGACCGGTCGCTATAAGGACTCCCTGTGTAAGAAACATTCACACAAATACAACGGCCTGTCGCTATAAGGACTCCCTGTGTAAGGAGCATCCCCACAAATACAACGGCCTGTCGCTATAAGGACTCCCGGTGTAAGGAACATCCCCACAAACACAACGGCCTGTCGCTATAAGGACTCCCTGTGTAAGGAGCATCCCCAAAAATACAACGGCCTGTCGCTATAAGGACTCCCTGTGTAAGGAACATCCCCACAAATACAACGGCCTGACGCTATAAGGACTCCCTGTGTAAGGAGCATCCCCACAAATACAACGGCATGTCGCTATAAGGACTCCCGGTGTAAGGAACATCCCCACAAATACAACGGCCGGTCGCTATAAGGACTCCCTGTGTAAGGAACACCCCCACAAATACAACGGCCTGTCGCTATAAGGACTCCCTGTGTAAGGAACATCCCCACAAATACAACGGCATGTCGCTATAAGGACTCCCGGTGTAAGGAACATCCCCACAAATACAACGGCCGGTCGCTATAAGGACTCCCTGTGTAAGGAACACCCCCACAAACACAACGGCCTGTCGCTATAAGGACTCCCTGTGTAAGGACCATTCCCACAAATACAACGGCCGGTCGCTATAAGGACTCACTGTGTACGGAACATCCCCACAAATACAACGGCATGTCGCTATAAGGACTCACTGTGTAAGGAACATCCCCACAAATACAACGGCCTCTCGCTATAAGGACTCCCTGTGTAAGGACCATCCCCACAAATACAACGGCCTCTCGCTATAAGGACTCCCTGTGTAAGGACCATCCCTACAAATACAACGGCCTGTCGCTATAAGGACTCCCTGTGTAAGGACCATTCCCACAAATACAACGGCCGGTCGCTATAAGGACTCACTGTGCACGGAACATCCCCACAAATACAACGGCATGTCGCTATAAGGACTCACTGTGTAAGGAACATCCCCACAAATACAACGGCCTCTCGCTATAAGGACTCCCGGTGTAAGGAACATCCCCACAAATACAACGGCCGGTCGCTATAAGGACTCCCTGTGTAAGGAACACCCCCACAAACACAACGGCCTGTCGCTATAAGGACTCCCTGTGTAAGGACCATTCCCACAAATACAACGGCCGGTCGCTATAAGGACTCACTGTGTACGGAACATCCCCACAAATACAACGGCATGTCGCTATAAGGACTCACTGTGTAAGGAACATCCCCACAAATACAACGGCCTCTCGCTATAAGGACTCCCTGTGTAAGGACCATCCCCACAAATACAACGGCCTCTCGGTATAAGGACTCCCTGTGTAAGGACCATCCCTACAAATACAACGGCCTGTCGCTATAAGGACTCCCTGTGTAAGGACCATTCCCACAAATACAACGGCCGGTCGCTATAAGGACTCACTGTGTACGGAACATCCCCACAAATACAACGGCATGTCGCTATAAGGACTCACTGTGTAAGGAACATCCCCACAAATACAACGGCCTCTCGCTATAGGGACTCCCTGTGTAAGGAACATCCCCACAAATACAGCGGCCTCTCGCTATAGGGACTCCCTGTGTAAGGAACATTTCCACAAATACAGCGGCCTCTCGCTATAGGGGCTCCCTGTGTAAGGAACATCCACACAAATACAGCGGCCTCTCGCTATAGGGACTCCCTGTGTAAGGAACATCCCCACAAATATAGCGCCTGTCGCTATAAGGAGTCCCTGTGTAAGGAACATCCCCACAAATACAACGGCCGGTTGCTATAAGGACTCCCTGTGTAAGGAACATCCCCACAAATACAGCGGCCTCTCGGTATAAGGACTCCCTGTGTAAGGAACATCCACACAAATACAGCGGCCTCTCGCTATAAGGACTCACTGTGTAAGGAACATCCCCACAAATACAACGGCCGGTCGCTATAAGGACTCCCTGTGTAAGAAACATCCACACAAATACAGCGGCCTCTCGCTATAAGGACTCCCTGTGTAAGGAACACCCACACAAATACAGCGGCCTCTCGCTATAAGGACTCTTTGTGTAAAGAACATCCCCACAAATACAACGGCCTGTCGCTATAAGGACTTACTGTGTAAGGAACATCCCCACAAATACAACGGCCTGTCGCTATAAGGACTCCCTGTGTAAGGAACATCCCCACAAATACAACGGCATGTCGCTATAAGGACTCCCGGTGTAAGGAACATCCCCACAAATACAACGGCATGTCGCTATAAGGACTCCCGGTGTAAGGAACATCCCCACAAATACAACGGCCGGTCGCTATAAGGACTCCCTGTGAAAGGAACATCCCCACAAATACAACGGCATGTCGCTATAAGGACTCCCGGTGTAAGGAACATCCCCACAAATACAACGGCCTTTCGCTATAAGGACTTACTGTGTAAGGAACATCCCCACAAATACAACGGCCTGTCGCTATAAGGACTCCCTGTGTAAGGACCATTCCCACAAATACAACGGCCTGTCGCTATAAGGACTCCCTGTGTAAGGACCATTCCCACAAATACAACGGCCGGTCGCTATAAGGACTCACTGTGTACGAAACATCCCCACAAATACAACGGCATGTCGCTATAAGGACTCACTGTGTAAGGAACATCCCCACAAATACAACGGCCTCTCGTTATAAGGACTCCCTGTGTAAGGACCATCCCCACAAATACAACGGCCTCTCGCTATAAAGACTCCCTGTGTAAGGACCATCACCACAAATACAACGGCCGGTCGCTATAAGGACTCCCTGTGTAAGGAACATCCCCACAAATACAACGGCCTGTCGCTATAAGGACTCCCTGTGTAAGGACCATTCCCACAAATACAACGGCCGGTCGCTATAAGGACTCACTGTGTACGGAACATCCCCACAAATACAACGGCATGTCGCTATAAGGACTCACTGTGTAAGGAACATCCCCACAAATACAACGGCCTCTCGTTATAAGGACTCCCTGTGTAAGGACCATCCCCACAAATACAACGGCCTCTCGCTATAAAGACTCCCTGTGTAAGGACCATCCCCACAAATACAACGGCCGGTCGCTATAAGGACTCACTGTGTAAGGAACATCCCCACAAATACAACGGCCTTGTTAAAACTTGTACGAGTACCTCCGAGGCCGCCTGTCCCGCCCACACGTGGATGTTCCAGGTCGGGACGCCTTTCGGTGCCGTTGTCTGCAACAGTTGGTGCAGAGTCACAACCTCGTGCCACAGAGTCAAGGCGTCATAGAGAACGGATATATATATATATATATATATATATATATATCATGCGTTGATGTGTGCGTATCATGAACATTAACATTTAACTTATTTAACTTTGTGGATTGCTGGTCATTGTGAATACCTGCTTGCTTATGAGATCATTGTGATCCAGAAAGGAAAAGTTTAATTAATAATTGTTACAGCTTTATTAGCTGTTCCCTTTCTCTACTTCTAACTGGAATCATGAAACACAACGTTGGCAGTGACACACTGTCTGACCGCACTAGGGCAAAGCTGGTCCGTTACCATCCGCGAACGTACGTACGTACGTGGAGGATGATGAAGACGTCTTCGGTGAAGAAATGTCCGTACATTTCCCGCGGCCAGTGGACCGCTCGGTGCTTCTGTCAACGCAGAGGACATTCGTAGTTGTAGTCGTTCACAATTTTAATTTACACGTATCTGTCCAGTATTGCCTGTCTAATTCTAAGCCAACACCAGTCGGTACAAGATTCTAATTCTGTAAAGATGTGTATGCGTTCTTTGATATTTATTTCATTTAATTAACGAATCTCTTAATAAAAGTTATCTTAATTAACTTGTCAACTACAAAACAAAACACAAAGAACATTCACCTGATACGTTTCACATCGGTGAAACTTAACATCGAAAGTGCATGTGACACGGTCAAACAGTCACCCGTGCAGGTAGTTCGCACGTACCCAGACGCACACAAACAACCGCGCAAGCATGCACGCACACATGAATACGCGGGGTGGTTGACAATGTATGTGACAAAAACGACGTACTAGAATTCGCCAGATGCGCACCCCGACATCGCGGGCGTTCAGGTGCTGCCACTGGTCAGGATAACCGTCATCGGCCTCTGCGATAGACAACACATACGCTAGAAGAAAGTACGCAAATCGCGGTCGTGGTTTTGGAATGAGATCCGGCTGCGTATGCTACCGGCTGCATAGTGATCGTGTCTTAAGACATCAATGATAACTACGGGGCGACCGCGACTAATGTTGGAGGACTGCGTAAAGAGGGATGTAAAGAGGGATGTAAAGAGGGGTGTAAAGAAGGCAGAGGAGGCTGATAAGTGGAGGAGGGAGAAGGCTGCAGAGAGGTAGAAGTGGAAAGGGATAACAGCTCGGGCGGTACATCAGCACATGAACTATAGCTTTTGCAAAGTAAGTAAGTAAGTAAGTAAGTAAGTAAGTAAGGAAGGAAGAATAGATATCCTCGATCCACACCAGTGATTGTGTCTTAGCAAATTGGTGATAACCTCGACACGCATCAGTGATGGCGTCTTAAAAATGGTGATAACCTCGACACGCACCAGTGATTGTGTCTAAGAACATCAGTGATAACATCGACACGCACCAGTGATTGTGTCTAAGAATATCAGTGATAACCTCGACACGCACCAGTGATTGTGTCTAAGAACATCAGTGATAACCTCGACACGCACCAGTGATTGTGTCTAAGAACATCAGTGATAACCTCGACACGCACCAGTGATTGTGTCTAAGAACATCAGTGATAACCTCGACACGCACCAGTGATTGTGTCTTGTAAGTCCGAGCCGAACAGCCTCAGTTCGCTTGTCACCCAAACACCGCCGTTAGCTGTCGCCACAGGCATCTTGCGCAGCGATTCGTGTCCTAGCGGTACCTGGCGGAAGACAAAGCAACGTAAACGAATAACTGGCCTACATTGGTAATGTTGTTATTGATAGTAAGAGCTGTTATTGGTAGTAAGAGTTGGTATTGGTAGTAAGAGTTGTGTGCTTATAAACGATTTATGTCTGGGTGATCGTTGCAATGAGTGCAACTGCGAATTGTTCTCACCATGTGGCGCTCCAGAGTGATGTAAATGTTTGAGTCGAATTGAATAGAAATCTGTACAACGAAGCTCTGTAAAAATGTAGAATATAATGAAGAAACAGGGAACACATGCAGTGTGTGAACGTGGTTTACCTTTCGTGCCATAATTATGGTTGTAGCTTCAACCATGAGGTAGTCAGTCATATGAAAAGTGCCCCTCTTTGATATAATCTACTGTACTCTTGTGTGATGTTAGTCACCATCAGAGTAAAGTGTGGAATCCACGTTAAGGCTTACCTTTTTATAGCACGTTTACGAATAAAAAATGAGTTAATGTATTACGGCATTAGAGCTTACAAAAACTGTAATGCCAGTCACTGGGATGATTAAGAAATTTAGGGTTATCCTGTTTGGTTAGTTTGAAGCATGTTAGTTTCCCGAATTTCTCACAGGATTTCAATAGTACTTAATATTGTGTAAACGATTAGAGATCGTACTACCAATTTACCCATGGGCCCGGGAAACGCTGCAATGACCACGTGTGGAAAAACTGGTTGTGGTCTCACCTTGGCCTGGGGCGTCCCCTGTGATGCGAGGCACAAAGCACTATAGACTCGGCTCGTCATGAACGAGTTTAACCTACAGACACGTCAACCCGCGGGTGTGGGCCCACGCGGCATAGATAACATATCAGTAAAGTTGTAATTTATGAAGTTTATACAGTTGCCAAAGGCACTTGCACGCATTTAGTTACTGTATTTGATAGTATTTAATAGTGTGTGTGTGTGTGTGTGTGTGTGTGTGTGTGTGTGTGTGTGTGTGTGTGTGTGTGTGTGTGTGTGTGTGTGTGTGTGTGTGTGTGTGTGTGTGTGTGTGTGTGTGTGTGTGTGTGTGTGTGTGTGTGTGTGTGTGTTCGTGCATGTGGGTGGGTGGGTGTGTATGCGTGCGTGCGTGCGTGCGTGTTAAATGTGTTGTTGTACGAGTGTGCCGTGAGACGTATCTCGTGGTATGGCGTGGTGATTTCATGGGACTTCCGTAGACCGTCACAGTCCGCCATATTGGTGCCAGAAAAAGTCGCAAAGCATATTCCTGGAGCTGCGATGAATTCAGTCTTTGCATAAGTTCCACAGAACGCATTCCACACAGTGACATAATGATATGATTGGTCTTGGTCGTGGTCTTGAATGTGTTAATCGAATGCACTCAACTAGTCACAGAAACCACACATTGCTAACATAAGTCAACTAAACCAATACGATCTGCTAAGCGAACGATGTGGCATGTCACAAAGTCAGTGTCCGTACGAAATATTATTATAATTATCGCATGATCAGGGTTAACCAGTGTCCATGTTTGTCAAAATTCAAATGACGCGTATAGACCAACATGTTTTTGTTGAAGCGGTACAACCGATCAGGTGGTAGGGCGACAATTTACAAAACCATTTTTTCACAACAAGCTCATCCAACTCCCAGTCAACCTGATGATCGACAGTTAATAGGGTATACGTTCACCCGAACTAGTCTGGTCGTCTGGCATGACCTTCACATATTTTAATTTGTAATATAAATGACGCTACACCTTACACGTCAGCACCGTGTAACTGAATTAGATTACAAACACAGTCGTCAGACCACCACAACATGATGTCGCTGTCAGTTACGTGAAGTGTAAGGATGTCATATGTGTGCGTGCGCATGCGTGCAGTGTCGTGCATGCGCCCTACCGTGCACATCTGGTTTTTCTGATCAGGTAAATAACACCAGCGTATACAGAGCACTGTTTGCATAACAAAGGTGACACTCAGTGTCATACGTTTGTTTTCATTACAAACATTTCAAGTCGTTTAAAGAACAGAAATACGCATAGGCCGCATCAGACAGACAGACGTGCATGTATACGTAGAAGTAATTGACTCTAATACTATAAAAATTAATACCTGGCTGTGCATTGTGTACGACATTTCGTATGAGTTGTCGTTGTCTTTCTGCACTGGTCAAACGTGTTTTGGGCCGCCTACGTAAGACGTCAGCCACGTGCCGCAATTCCGTATCACGTGGCAGTCAAGCGGGGATTGATGGCGGGCATTTCGGTCATGCTTGGTAAGCGTTGACGTTTAGAAATCGACGAAGCGTGACGCTGTTTGAGTAGCGTCATCGGTGCGACACTGCTCGGCACTTCGGCCAAGGCCGCGATGATGTAACTGAGCCGTTAGGTTTGCAGAAAACGTGACTATATATAGTACAAAGATCGCACTTAGGTTTGCAGAAAACGTGACTATATATAGTACAAAGATCGCACTTGCTTGTGCATCTTAAGAGTTAGCTAAATACCGTTTTGTGTGAACTGCCCAGCCGCTTACATTGCGTTAATCAGGTTGAACAATAAACAGCAACGTTCTCTCCACTCGTTGGGTTCGTGTGAGTTCCGTCGTCTTATGTTTCACCGTGTCATTTAACACCTTACACTTCGCACAGCATTATCCGCCTCACTCGACCACGCAGAAACAGCAATAACTTTGCAACGCGATATCATCAGCGATGTCCCGGCCTGCGCCTGATCTAGGGCGTGATTTGCAGCTCACAACTCGTGTTTTAGCTCGAGGTCAATGTCATGCGTAGACAGTGGCAGTATTACTAGACACAAAGTGTACGCCCTGCATTGTTCACAGTCTATTTTAATATAGGAATGCGTAGTAACTGTGTAATTTATATACATATTTGCACGGCACTTCACACGGTGCATACTGCGCGTTGCAACAGTTCACACGGTCAGCATGAAGAGCCACTACCTGTGACCTGCAACGCCGGCGCACGAGCCAAGTAAACAACCACACCTCTCGACCTCCGTCTGCAACTATCTCTACTAAGGATGGTCAACGGGTGTACAGAAAACATCAACAAATATCAGCTGTCCACTATGAGTGTCCGTTGTTGTACAGACCATGGTCACGCTTCATTCGCCATCCCTTTAAACGAACAGAAACATCCACACAACTTACCTTGATTTAATTCCTGCAGCACACGCCCGAAGAACAGAACCGGCTAGGGCGCTACGACACGGCACTGATGTTGACACTAGTAGCTGGACACGGCCACCTCTCCGCCCAAACGCGTCACAATGACCTACGAACACCGTCGGTCGGTCTCGACTGATGACGGAACCTCGTGCCAAGCCGAGCGTGACTACATGTTGATTTCTCACGCGGTGTGTGTACGCGTGACGGTCACTTATACATGTGCTGTCGTGCGAGGGATCGCCTGCTACGCTGCCCCTCATTACAGTGGTTAGCCTTCGGGCGCCATGAGCACTTTCCACAATTCCATCGATGGAACTAGACGTCTATATTTGTCGTCACTTTCAATGTTACCCGCACAATTCTAGGCCGTTTATTTTGTTCTCCTATCATCGTGTTTCAATATTATTTACTGAATCTAAGATAATAAACTCATTCACACGAAACCCATTTGTGGACAAGAGCCCTTATAGCATATGAATACATTGTCTTCTCGTGTTTTATTCAGGTAACACAATAGCCGCTCGTCTTCACACAAAAATCGCATATGGGCTGTGACAGCATATTTATGACGTCATTTGAGGGAGTGACGTCACAGTTACAAAACCAGTATACACACTTTGACGGCGCATCTGAAAATCGACCTGTAAAATATTTATATAATTCGAGACACCATTATGGACTATCTGTACGGTGACCCACAGTCTTGTCTGATATGCCTATATTGTGATTGCATGTTGCCAGCCGATATAGTGCTAATCGTTGTTAACATGGGACTAATGTTAAACAGATTACGCATATACTTATTCTAATATTGTCGCTCCTTGCGCATTATCAATCGTCAGGACGCGCAAGACTCCAATATTCCTATGAATATGTGCTTACGATGCTAGATCTCTACCTAGCTCGTATGATGCACTCTTGATGTTTGAGAAGTTATACGTAATGGCGCTACTATTCAGAAACACCGAAAATAAATCTTTGTGCGACTTTTGTGTCTTTAAATTATAATCTGTGTTTATCATGATCCTTCATAATACCAAATGAAAGCTCAGGCAAATGACAGCGCTCCCTTCCCTTCCCCGCCCCGTCCCCGTGTGGGATCAGCAGAATCTTGCTTCTGGCGCCACCAAGTGTCAACATTATACGTACATTTTATGGTGGACTTGTTAATGGCATTTGTTTTGTTGACAATACATTTGTGCACGTCTATAAGTTTTATATTTAGTAGTTGATTAAATAAAAACTAGCAATGGCAAGACAATCACACCTGGCTGGTCCATTGTACACCATGTGGCGCCACTGTTCTGCCTATAGCATCCATTGACTTAGCCTCGATTATCCAGGCTCCGTGATGTTGCGCCAGTGTTTGTCACATACACGCGAGCCTGGAATCGGTCGGCTTTCCATTGCGACGAGTTTCATTGGCATCACCTAACGTCTGGTGCAAACACGATTGGAGCGGTGGGGTCAGATCACTGTTTAACTTCCGGGTTCATGGCATACGAATATAGAGCCAGTGATTGTGGTGGTTGTATTTTGGACTTGGACACTGGTTGATTAAATAATACATTTTAACATGGTTGATTTTTTAAATATAAATTTGCAAACAGCATAACAAACGTTAACATTATCACCATTGAGAAAATAAGCAGTGACCCATTGCCGGGTATGGTATACATTCACCCACTAATTGAGTGGAAGGATTCAATGTTTAGATAACTAATTATGTTTAATGCATACTAATAGCCGCTCAAAAGTTTAGTCTCTGCTACATGGGTGTTTGCAGTAGCATACCGAGATAAACATCGCTGGTGAAAATCATGCTTGATAACATATAACACAACTTTTTAAACAGCTAGCATTTATTTGCATATACTACTACTACAAAACTACATAATATGGCATGGCATTAGAAAATGCAGACATATCTGACAAATATATTTTATGTTTAAATATATTAAATATATTCCTGAATGAACAGCTGGCATGTGCCATTAATGCATTATTTTGTGGAGATTCTTCATAGTAACTCAACACTGTCAATTGTAACTATTCACCTGCTCGAAATGTGAAAGTCAAGTGTCTTGGACTATCTTATCTGGCACTACAAAATTGTCACCCATTGACTGCACAAAGATGCTGTAAAAAGCAAGTTTTCTGTAGAACAGAGATCAGTTTCTTCACAATATCTTCAAGGCAATTTTTATGCTTCTATAAATAACTGATATAACATGTGGCAGGTACAACACATGAATATTACATGCCTGTAATAATATAACATGTAGCAGGTACAACACATGAATGTAATGCAACTCAGTAATTTTGTACATGATTAGACGAACATGTTATTGGCATATGGATGCCATGAAAATGGATAAACCTCTCTCTGGGCATCCACAATGTATAAAGGCGAAGATAAATGTGTACCATAACAACTACATATAAAATATAAGTATTCAGTGTGCAGAACCAGGAACCAGTGTAACAAGAGTGCTAGAAATATCTTATAACTCATGCAGAAACTATTCTATGGTCATTAACAATAGGAATAACATCACAGTGATGTGGTTAGCATGGATTCGGGAGTGACGTGTAAAATATAAATGATCTGAACATGCAAAGCAAGCCACTCGGCCGTCTCGCGACACCTGGTGGAGCTGGATGAGATTAGGCGGCCATGGCAGTCTCGAAGGCAGCATTGCGTTGTCCTTCCTTGACAACAACTATTGGCACGAGCTGGTGAGACGTCTTCATCAGATGGTTCTGTCAAGCAAAACCACATGATTGGTGTTCAATAATCCACATGATCTGTGTGCAATGATCCACATGATCAGTGTTCAATGATCCACATGATCGGTGTGCAATGATCCACATGATCGGTGTTCAATGATCCACATGATCAGTGTTCAATGATCCACATGATCGGTGTTCAGTGATCCACATGATCGGTGTTCAGTGATCCACATGATCGGTGTTCAATGATCCACATGATCGGTGTTCAGTGATCCACATGATCGGTGTTCAATGATCCACATGATCGGTGTTCAATGATTCACATGATCGGTGTTCAGTGATCCACATGATAGGTGTTCAATGATCCACATTATAGGTGTTCAATTATCCACATGATTGGTGTGCAATGATTCACAAATGCAAATATTACCTGCGACTGGTCATATTTCCTTGGCTCAACTGGAAGGAAATTTATATCACCCAAACAGGGCACAAAGGCAGGAGCTCACATGGAACCCTCAGGGAAAAATTAAAAGGGAAAAGTTGAGAAACACCTGAGACGCAGAGGCAGATATGACAAAGGCGGGATACAAATGCGCAAAAGCATAAGCCCAAAACCATGTCCAGTAGAAATGATTCGTTAATGGCCTATGCTCCGCCATGTAGTGAAATGGATCAAATCAATTAAGTCAGATGGGAGCCAGTGTATCTCATATCATCACCCCGTGTCAAGAAACAAGTACTCAATTGTACAATCATAAATGAATGTAATAACAAATATTGCATATTAATCATATTCGAACAAACTACAACTACCTCACAGCGCAAACTTACGTGTGCATATCCCAGACCATTCTTCTTCTCTGACGGTGAAGCCCCACTTCCAATCCACACGAAGCACTCGTTGCCAATGTCAAAGATGAAGACATCCTGTGGAAAACCAACAATGTATGCTACACTATCAACACAGACCCTATGTGTATATTGCAAGGACAATTAATGGGGCCAAAACATGTCATTTACACAAGCAATGCTGCGATGAATATAACAAGACTTGTGTACAGTTCTGTACAATAAAAAAATTATTCATTTTTAGATGGCGTAGTTTCTTTGAAAGCTGAATGTGCTTTATATAAAATGTATGAAAGAAAACATAAAATTCGGTTCGTTGATGTTTACATTTGTAGTGTGTAAACAGTTGAAGCAACAACATGCAAAGTCAGTTTAATCCATTAATGCCCAGGTACAGAAAAACAATGAGAACAAAGTACATCATCGCATTGTATTCTTTAAATACATCACCTGAACACATATATTGAGTATGACAGAAATTGTCCTCTTTATTCGTGGGATATTACGTTGCCCTATTCATAGGATGCTAGACATGAACAAATGCATGGTATTACCATCATCTCTGGCGAAATGGGATGAAACAAGCTGGATGCAGACCATCGTTACACTTGTTACACCTGTAGTTGGCCTTCCCACCACATCCTGGGCCCACACAGCATTACACTTGTTACACCTGTAGTTGGCCTTCCCACCAAACCCTGGGCCCACACAATGTTACACTTGTTACACCTGTAGTTGGCCTTCCCACCACATCCTGGGCCCACACAATGTTACACTTGTTACACCTGTAGTTGGCCTTCCCACCACATCCTGGGCCCACACAACGAATCTGATGAGAATACTCCATGATGATGTGATCCATACTCCATGTTGATATGATCCATACCCCATGATGATGTGATCCATGCTGTCGTAGTGGACTTCATCTGGAACATGCTGTTCCAAGCCTTTAGGATGTCCATCATGCTGCCTGGTGACCCTGCACGGTGCCTGTCCCATGAAGCATACATGGCTACATTTCCTTCTGAAGTGGAGGAGATCCATGGGTTGGTCTGCATTGGCAACACTCCTGCGGCAGGGCAGCCACCACTTCCCGGAATGGACACAGTTGCGATATTTCCCCACATTTTGGTCCATTTGTCCAATGTATTGTTGTAGTCTTTGATTGTGTTTGGCTACTGAATCTGGATAAGCCTTCTCTGTGCTCCGGACCACCTCACTGCCTGACTCACGGGATGGACTCTACACGACCATGACCACAATGCTGTCATGCCAGCGATTGACAATATCCCCGCTGTGTGTGTGTCATGTTGGTAAACCATGGCTTCTCTTTCCTTCTGTTTGAGCTGATCAGCTGGTTGGACTGGACAGTTACCGATAGCGTTGGCCCTTACATGGCCATCTTGTTCGCCTTCAGTATCGACCGTAAAGGTAGAACTTTTCCTAGCTTCCACAACTATGACCTTCCTGTTGGATTAAAGTGGTCTTAGCAACAGCCAGGAGTTGTCTACCAGACAGATTGTTTGCAGAGCCACCACAATCTTCACCTCCACTGTCTTTATCTGTCTGTATACTGAAGGATTCATGTGAATGTTCGCTGACTGAAAATGTTACTTCCAATATTGATCGGACATTACTGACAGTTCTAAAATAGAACAAAGTCCGGGTCATGTAACTCCCGGTAAGTATACTTTGACTTCGTCTACATATAAAATTTATATGAACCAGCCGAATTAGCGTATTTTTAGACTTGCCACATTTCCCGTATATGTAATATGGATTTTGGAGATTTGGGGAGGTATAGGGACATTTCCAATTTATATATTCAAATGGAAAAATTGTGACAAAATACACATTTTCTTGTGTTTCTCACACAACTATAACATGAATGACACACTTATAGCAGTCAAAGCACAAATACTTTTAATACTCGGCAGATTTCCGGAGAAACGTAGCAGATTTTGTTTGATGTAGGTATATTCCGTAGCTTGACAGGTAATGACACTCGATCAGAATAGAAATGCTATAAGCCGACTATCCAAAGAAAGATATTTATACAGAATTTCAAGTAAAAAAAAGATTTCAACAAAAACATTGCAGGTCTGCATGTTATGCTATGTCAGGGATAGAATTTAGCCCCAAATTAGAGGGGGCCAGCCAGACCCCAACTTTCCAGAATCTAGGGATCTGCCACCAAAATTGGGGCCCAAAGCTGTTTGCATGAAAAAGCCATAATTTAAATTTCATTGACTTGTATATTTCTGTTTGCTGTCTCCCGTTTACAAAATGTATTCCAACTAGGCATATATATATATATATATATATATATATATATATATATATATATATATATATAATTATAAGTATCCGTGTTCTAATAACTAAAACTATTTTGACCAATCTCTCGGACACAAACAACCAGGACAGGGATGAAAATAAACATTTTAATTTTCAATATCCCACTGAAAATTAGCTGTGCAGTTCTGAAATCTTTGCGACAGTATACAAGTGAAATAATAACTATGAAAGCCTAGAATAATTATCCACCACAAAACGTCCAAGATTACAACTGGAAAAATACCTTCGATTGACAATAAGTCATTGTCAGAACTTCAGAAGCAGTTATATTATATTTTGTTCAGCAATCAGTCACAGTCATAAGTTACAAACATTAAATAATAAAGGTGTAGGAAGAATGTCAGTCTACAAACAGTGTTTGACTCTGACAGAGGACCGAATAGCTGTATAAATTATAAATGCTAATCCCATGCCAATGTCTAATTTGATCGTCATAAGTCTCATAACGCAACCTTCTGCCCTTGGCTTAGGCATTTCTTCCTGATAATCTTTCTGCCCATTTGAAGCGTGCTCAACCAATGCTAAACAACTATCTGTACAGTTATTGTTATCTCACAAAAGAGTTTGTTTACCTTAAGAAGTACAGCAAACTTTTGACTGTCATAAAATGAAGACATCCCCAGTAATGCCTCTTAGTGGGATTTGTAAAATTAAGTAATGCACATGTGTTGTGCCTTCGAGACGTACCGATATCATAGATTATTGGCCAAATTTCAAGGGCCAGCCGGACTTCCAAATTCGGAATTATTGGGGGTCCAGAAGTGAATCTAGGGGCCCACGAACCCATGGATCCCTGCTAAATTCTGTATGCATTAACTATAGAAAGCAAGATGTCGGTGATAGCTTGGATGCATGTTAGGTGCAGTCGGACAAGAAACAGCAACAAAAGCACAATCTTGTCACCCGGTGTGGATGAACTACTCCAGGCCTCTCGTGTATACTTAGGACGGCACGACACCATGTAAAGTTTCCATTATTTGATAATTATCTTTTCATAATCTACACATAACTGAGGGATATTTGGTGTGTATTTACTGATAAACAGAATTGCAGAAGTTAGTTTTATATGAGAGCTGGAACTCACCTTCTGCGAGACATCATGGTAAGAGAAAAATGGAGCAAAAGCCATACTATGAACTTGGCTTTTCTTATGTCCATACAATATAAACACCATATGCTCCCGAAATGTGGTCCGGAAGCTTCCTTTAGTTATATAAATAGCCATAACACATTCAGAATTAAAAGTAAACTGGATGTCCTATATATACAAATTTGCACAAACGAGCTGGCATGTTGTAGTCGATACTAGATCGGTTCAATTTTTCATGAAGTTACTGATGAGCAAAGAAATGAATTGTGGAACGATCTTTAAGAAAATGTTACTGAGATAAAATGAACGCTACATGCTGTAGCAGTCGCCACTCACACTGCTCTCCAGGTCGTCCTTGCTGATTCCCTCATCCTTCACCTTTTCAACGGTAAGTTCACCTGAAGCATCAGTCACCCTGAAACAAATATGAGAGGACATGAAAGTACTGAAGACTCATTTCCTAGTTTTCTCAAGTCGAATGCAATTTCCACATCCACATAGTGGAGTGAACAGACTGAAAATTTATGGGCGTTATCACGTTATCAACATTCCTAGAGTACTTTGTACTATGAACAACTACTAACTGACTCTTTGCCCTGACTACAAGAACTGAGGTCCTCCCCTTAGTAAACTGACTCCTTGCCCTGAATACAAGAACTGAGGTCTTCCCCCTAGTAATTGACTCCTTGCCCTGAATACAAGAACTGAGGTCTTCCCCCAAGTAATTGACTCCTTGCCCTGAATACAAGAACTGAGGTTCTCCCCCTAGTAATGGACTCCTTGCCCTGAATACAAGAACTGAGGTCTTCCCCTAGTAATTGACTCCTTGCTCAGAATACAAGAACTGAGGTCCTCCCCCTAGTAATGAACTCCTTGCTCAGAATACAAGAACTGAGGTCCTCCCCCTAGTAATGAACTCCTTGCCCTGAATACAAGAACTGAGGTCTTCCCCCTAGTAACTGACTTCTTGCTGTTAAGGTACGTTCTTTTATAGCAAGGTATCCAGTCCTCAGGACTGGTCAAAGAGATTTATATTTCATCCCCCCTCCCGCAGACCTGTTCATTTCAACGCTCACACACCCACACCCACACACACACACACACACACACACACACACACACACACACACACACACACACACACACACACACACACACACACACACACACACTCGCTGGCACGCGTGATCATTCCAATACCAACTCAACTTCTCTGGGAAGCATTCAGCCACACTGCAATTACTGCACAAAGACTATTCATTCACATATCCATCACTGTCTAAAGCCAGGTACTCAAGCATACAGCTGAATAAACTGAAGCAACGTGAGGCGAAATTGCCCAAGCTTCGAAAAACAGCAGCCAGAGGGTTCAAAACCGGGTTCTCTCGACTGATAGTCCAATATTCCAACCACTCAGCCACTGTGACTACAAGAACTGAGGTGCTCACTTGTAGAGCTCTGTGATGCCTCCCTCATCTGGAACATCTTCATCCTCCTCGTCCTCCCCGGTCAGAGCCTCGTAGAAGTCATGCTGCAAACAAGGACACTGCTATGTTTAAGAAGAAACACTTAGATCATACCCAACATTCTAGTTATTTGTTATGATCATTCAAGAGTGATGTGTGAGGTCACAGGTTCACAGTAACTGCACTGGACAAGGACATTTTAACTTATAACAAGATTAAACAAGATTGTGATTTCAAGCAACAAACTCTGGATGGCTTGTGGAGAAGGAATCCATTGGCTTACCGCGAGTCCAGCAATAGTTCACATATTTGTAGCCCGTCCTTATTATTGGTAGCCCGCCCTTATTATTTGACACACTTGTCAAATTTTGCTTTAGAAATATTCACAGTGATGGTGGTTACATAATCAGTAGATAACGTGTTGCATTAATTTCTGGTGCAAGATAGATATAATTTTTATCATATCAAAAACAACAGTGTAACACTGATCATGCACGTCCCTGTTCACGATTATGCTTAATGATTCTGTTTTTTGCGCCTCTGAGCTCAGGTTCCCGAGGATATAGGTGCCATAAAAGTTAATTAGTATTATTTTCAAACTATATACTTTTGGTGGATGTTAATAAATAGAGGTGATTTTCAGAGATAGTTTTACTATTGCGATACTATCGTGATAGCTGTATAAATATTTCAATACTATTGCAATACTTTCATGACTATCGCGATAGTATCACAGAATAACGAATAGCCAGGAAAATAGTTCAGAACTGTAATTGATAGATGGTGCTGGCATGCAGCTTTGGAAGTAGTTGGTTTAAAATGTTAAATCCGTGGATGACACTCTAATCAACGATTCTTGATGTTAGGTCAATATAAATAAACAAATAAATAAACATAGTTGGGAAAAACCGTGTATTTCTATTATTACAGTGACACAAGTCGCCCTGCTGAATTGTTTTGCCAACTGTCATTACCATCGATAGTTCAGTATACTATTAATGATAACTATCGATAGTTAAATTTACCACTGATAATATTGCATCGTTGCAATGACTATTGCGATGCATCGATAGTTCGATGTATTGTTATTGACCCCTATTAATAAACTATTCTTGCCCCAACATCCTACTTTTGACACATATACCCAGTATTTACATTGTTTAAAATGTATAATCCTCTAGAAGGCCTTCCTGATGGCTCGTATCCGCCCTACAGGGTACTTCTATTAACAGTGCCTCAATGTTCGTAACCTCTAATTTGGTAAATTGACAGAAAACATTACAACCAATGACAATATATAATAACTACAATATACAATAAATACTGTCCGACAGGGATGGGGTCAAATAAACTTGGCCAAATACAACTACAAATACATCACTTTTAAAATTATTAAATACAACTACAAATACAGTGCTTTTTAAATTGTCAAATGCAAGTACAAATACATTTCTTTAAATACAAATACATTTCCGTTCCATGTAGTTTTTATTGACATATTTTCTGTATTACGTCTTTTGTCATCTTCTTTGTCACACAAAAAAATGCCTGGCATTGTCTTCTGTGTAAATTATATTATCATTAAATGCACAATCATTACAAATTCACAAGTCCTGATTACATTTCACAAAGATCAACTGCTGAAAGCGGTCATCATTGAGGTTGCACCGGTCAGGTCGGAAGATCTTTCCAGCTACACTGAACAGCCACTCGACAAGGGCAGAAGATGCTGGGGTAGAACAGTGCTGGCAAGCCAGTTCAGCAAGCTGTGGGAAATCTGAGGATTTCTGCCTCCAGTATTGCAGGGGGTCAACTGACTCGGGCTCACACTGCTGAGTCAGGTATCTGTGCATCTGTGAGTCGGTAGATGCTGCTGCATTAGCGACAGCCTGACAGTCCCCCAGAAAATGGAATAGTTTGGACCGCTTTGCAGGTTGGGAAGATGTCGATTCATTTGATTCAGCAGCGGTGTCTGGGAGGAAGGCACTTATTTCATTGTATCTTTCCTACAAATCTGATCCAGGATGTCTGTTTGTTACTAATAATGCTGTAAAGCCTTTTATTGCATGTCAGTGTGCTGGATCTTTATCTTAGACTTGAGATAAAAGTGGTGTATTTTACCTGTATTTGAATCAAATACATCAAATACAAGGAGCAAATACAAATACAAATATGTCACTTTTGCAATAGGCAAATACAAATATGAACTTTGCTCTATTTCAAATACAAATGCAAATACGTATTTGACCCCATCCCTGCTGTCCGACCTCATCTAAATGAAAGGTAGTGATTGGGCCTCACTAAACCAGGCAGAGTAGGAAGACAGTTAAAGGAAGAGGCACCTACAGTGCTTGACAGGCCGTCCTGGTCCAGCGTGTCTGAGTCAGCATTGCCGCGCTCCGACTTCAACTCCGAAAGGAACTGCATCGCCTGTAAGTAGTGACATCTGCTGGTCACTTGCTGAACTAATCACAGGAAATATTCCAATAATCGTATCTATGCAATATAATTCAGCTGTTGCTAAGTTACCCTTACAGCCTATAAAAACTATTCAACATAAGTTAATATATTGGTTCTGAAGAGGCAAAACAATGGTCCATCTTGATCAGCTCCATTTGGTTGATTGGATGTGTGTCGTTACACTAACTTCTAACACATGATGTTTTGACTGTCCAACAGCAGTATACTTACGAGTGATATAACCAGCACTGCCAGGCCAACATTGGCCGGTACTCTATGACCTTGTAACTGACCTTGAACCTCTCGTCCTTGTTGCAGTCTGTGCCATTCCATTGGTACAGCTTCAGCCCAAGGTCAAGGATGAACACATCGTTGGAGTTCAGCCGCGAGCTACACAGAGGCACCTGGTGACCAACACACACACCAACATGTCAAAACTACATTTCCGTTATTTTCTCACAAAAAAACGTCCATCCCGAGATAATCTTAACTGCCAAAATGGTATGACGTGACTTTTTTAATCTGAAGAAATGTCAATTCACCATTTAACTGTGGAACTATGGGTAACCACTTATCTATTTTGAGGGTAACTTCTTGGTGTAATCCAATATGAGGGAATTGTTAGATTTAGGATGTTGGAAGGGGGTAAAAGGGGGCCCAAGCTTAGTCCCCCATTAATTCACCATGCTATGGAGTAGTGACACAACAGATTATATACGAAAAATGTCGTCCTAAAGCCAAAAATACACCACTGTTTGAGGGACCTGGGTAGTGTCTCTAACATTCTTATGAGCTCATCAGCATAATTTCGACCATTAAAACCGATTTCGCCTATTATCTATGATCGTAACAGAAAACTGCCTTTCACAAAGATTCAATCATAGAATCTATCATAGAAACATTCATAGAAACTCTCGTTAATTATGATGAGATAACACCGCTCATAAGCAAAACATATCCATCATAAACAGTAAAATTTACCTAACTGCATAATCTTGACTACGCAGAGATCCAGTTTTTCCAGTCAAACAAGTTTTCAGAATGTGAACAATGAATAGTTTGCAAGCACTGATGTTGACAAGTCATTGAGCGCTCTATTTTACGGTTGTTTGCAAAACATTGGCTATTAAATTTTGAGCTATATGTAACCAAAATATGTACACCCCAACCTTCATATTGGTATACTTCATGACACAACTTCGGTTGTTGGCGCTCTGGGTTGACTGTCAAAACTTGTGAAAACAACACGTCGCCGGTGTGTCACAGAAATAGTGTCCTCTGTGACACTGTTTTCTTTTATAAAATTACATCTTTTCTGTTCATCCAGTGAGCAAATATCAAATGTGGTTGAAAAGTGTTCGATGGAACGTATTGTCAGCCACTTTTGAACAATGAGCTCATTACCTTGGTGAAACTGTCCCCGGTCATCAAATTTGGTGAAACAACCTGCTGGATTATGGACCATTTTTTAAAAAGAAATTGATAGTGAATTTATTGCGACCTCTGACCTCTTTCACTGTGATGTGACGTTTCTGTCCACTGAAATGGAGCAAGCGGGGGCGATATTCCTCTGGGGTGACGTGGCGGAACCCTGTGTCTGCTCCACCCTCCATGATGCTGAAAGACATTGCATGTTATCTAAACTAATTATGAATAAATCAATATTAAATATACATGTATATATATATATACATGTATATATATATATATATATATATAATACAATACATATGCACACATGTCGTTTTTAACTAGTTGAGTTAAATTTATGCTTAACTCTTTCTTTTTTTACAATTTACTTACAGATATTCTACTATGCACATGTCATGTTTTAACTAATTTACTATTATTTCATTAGCTAATTCATCTTATATTTACATATCTACTATGTGGATATAGGTGTATATATATATATATATATCAATATATGTGTGTCATGTTTCAGCTAATTTATTATCAAATTATATGATAATAAATTAGTTGAAACATGACACACATATATATATATATATATATATACATATTATATGTGTATGTCATGTTTCAACTAATTAATTATCATATATTTAACCCACTAATTTTATCACCTATGTATTTTATGCACCCCTGAATAGACTTTGTTCAGATACATAATTAACCATTATGATCATTATGAAAACATCATGATTTCATTACACAGACCTGACATTGCGAGCACAAAGTCGCAAATGTAACAGTAATTTGAAATCCGTGCAGAGATAAATTACTTTAGTCAAAACATGTGACTTGATCTTTGACTATTACGATAACATGATCACACTCACACACATGATCACACACAGGCAGATGATGCAGCACACATTTGTCAGAAATACAGAGTTGTATAATAAATAACCAGTTGCGTGCACCATGAGGTATGAAATGTAATAAATAACCTGTTGCTTGCACCATGAGGTATGAAATGTAATAAATAACCAGTTGCTTGCACCATGAGGTATGAAATGTAATAAATAACCAGTTGCTTGCACCATGAGGTATGAAATGTAATAAATAACCAGTTGCTTGCACCATGAGGTATGAAATGTAATAAATAACCAGTTGCTTGCACCATGAGGTATGAAATGTAATAAATAACCAGTTGCTTGCACCATGAGGTATGAAATGTAATAAATAACCAGTTGCTTGCACCATGAGGTATGAAATGTAATAAATATCCCGTTGCTTGCACCATGAGGTATGAAATGTAGTAAATAACCTATTGCTTGCACCATGAGGTATGAAATGTAATAAATAACCTGTTGATTGCACCATGAAGTATGAAATGCAGATAATAACAGAAAAAAGCAGAGATTTTCCGAGTGAATTTATCTGTAATCCTACTCATGAACCACTAGAGCATCAAATGTAATCACGACACTAATGACTTACTAAAACCTCATACACACAATGACACTTTTTTGTAATGTTAGAAAGTACATGTAATGAATTTACCATAATGAGTTTAGGTTCAACCAAAACATTACATCATTATTTCTGCTAAGTATTCGCGTTAACAACAGTAAAGCTAAGTTGACAATGTACAACCTAACATATTTCAAAGAAGAAATCCCTGGTGAGCAAATATACACATTTTAACAAAACATTCGACCTATGTTTTGTAACATAAAAACCAGTTAACTTCAAGTTAATTTGTAACTTAAAAACACACAGATTGATAGCAATAACATGCAGTGTTAGTGATAGCTTTCATTCAAATATTAATTATATACAACATAATTTCGTGAGGACCAACCAATTGAAAAAAGTAATAGAATAGTGGTATAGGTATATAACAGGTATACTTCTATACTAGTAGGTAGGACAATCTTTTAAATGCCTGCATGCAAAGAACAACATGTAATATGCCACACACACACAAGGGATCATGCTTCGAGCGGCCGTGACGTGGCCAATAAAGAAGTCGCTTCATGTTGGAAAAGTAATGTTTCCCTACACCAGCCGGCTTTATTCTTTCTAAAAGGTGACCATTATTTTCCCTGGTGGAATTGCCGTTATTCCCTGAAGGTCAGCTATATCCGTACTTGAAATTTAGCTCTGTTCAAAATTAGGACATATTCACTGATGGCAGCTTATAAAACACGGTAACATAAATATTAACTGTTCACACAACGGGGCAATGACACACATCTTGAATTGGCATGACTACTCACACGATATTCTTAAAGTAACTTTTAAACAACTGCGATTCGTGACCTTCGACTTCTCTGTGCTGGACAGGACCATCATCAAGAAACGTATCGAGTTCGACAGTCTTATAGGCTGCTGTGCCATATTCGTCCTAACAAGTGAAGCAACGCAAGCGGAGTGAGACGCACCACGTACGCTCCAGGGCCTCAGACCACAGTAGCAAGTTTGATGACAGAGACAGCAAGGCATGACGTGGACGTATTTACACCCTGTACAGTGACGACGCAGCAGAGACGAGAGAGAACTTAAAACTCCCCCCTCAGTTCATTTAGCCCATCACGAATCAGGTTCATTGATATTCAAACTTTTAGTACATGTGTGAATAGCTTAAGTAATATGTAGCGTGCGAATAGCTTAAGTAATATGTAGCATGTGAATAGCTTAAGTAATATGTAGCATGTGAATAGCTTAAGTAACATGTAGTGTGTGAATAGCTTAAGCAATATGTAGCGTGTGAATAGCTTAAGTAATATGTACAGTTGGTTTAATAAAAGAGTACATACTTTTGTCATAATCATTGAAAGAATTAACTTTGAACACTAGATCGGGTAACTTACAAAAGTGTGGATAGCTTTATGTCATAGCATATATATATCCGCTTTTGGTATTTTTTCTGTAAAATTTTGACTGGATCCAGGCAAAAATAATTTAATTGGATACTACAGGTGTGAACTTTTTGTGTGAAGTGAGTCTGACACAAGACAAGCTAATTAAGGAAGGAGCTTTATAAGAGAACAATATAGTGACAAGACACAACATTTCTGGCCACAGGTGGTGCTGCACACAATAGAGATAGTGGCCATGACAGCCACTAGATGTCAGCAGTAGCTGCACAGCCGCATGCTGAAAAGCTGTGCAACCAAACATATCAAGATGATATTAGTAAATACTGTGATTAAATGACTAACAGGCTTCAATAATAATCATGCTCATAATAACAATTCAATAATAATCATGCACACATTTGTACCACTTAAGGTACTAATGTTGTACAAATGTGTATGCGATTATTTTTGTTCTATGCATGTGTGTAAAGTACGTATGCAAACATCAACACATTATACACACACGAGTAGAAAATTAGGAAACAATACTGCAACATAGAACACAACAATTGAAAAGTTTCAAAGTTGCACTTGATTTAAGTCTGCTAGTCATACACAATTTTAGACAATTAGGATGTTCTGTGCACTGGAAGCAAGTCTCCTGATCTTTTATGATCAAAATAGAATGAGTCAGTTAACTGTACTGCAAAGACAAAATATAATTTGGTGCACTAGATACATTTTTATTATGAAAGAGGACCAATGACAGATGTGTGCAGCAGTTCAGCAGTAAGCATGTGTGAGTCAAAGCAGATTCCTGGGGGGAAGCCCTGTTGCCCTTCAAAGCACCAAGCTCCAGACAACAAGGGGACGAGGAAGTTTATTTAGAGTCCTACAAATGTTCATCAATCTGTCAATATTTATTTATTATAAACATACACCTTAGTTAGAGAAAAATGGGAGTTTAATGAAATATTTGTAGAGACAAGATTTGACAACTGTCAAGGTAAATCTTTTGATAAATTCAAGCTACATAGTCTTGTTTTGTCTTCTTATAGTCTTCCGCTGAACACACCTGTCAACACAGGGTGTGGATGTATATATAGTAAGTAAATGCTTAATTTATCTCATGCTGGTAACCATAACGATTTTCAGCAGGCCATAAGTTCACTTAACAGTAGATTACACATTTCCCCTATGTTGGATTTTTTTCTTCCAATGGCAGAGACACTAGGCAGCAGGGACCTATGCCTTTAACCGTCACATCCAAAAAAACACAAATGTTTTACTTTCTTCCCATCTACTAGATAAGTTGACACATATTTAGGAATAGGCTGGGTTGGCTGCCACCTGGGGTTGGAATCTGGTACTTCTTGGACAAGAGGTGAGAAACATTGAGCCACTGCACCAGCTCAAACTATACTAATGGTGTACGAGGTCATAGATAAACAAATACAGTTCCAACTCTCTTTCAATGTACGGACGCTGATAGACAGCAGGAGCAAACTAACAGTGATTTCTGAAAACTATCATTGTATACAAATGTGCATATTTCTTATCTACAAAATATTCTGTAGTGTAGATATGTTGTATTAAAGTTTTCTGCTGTTTGATGGTTTTATTAGATGGGTTGTCTTACCCCAAACATCCACTTTTCATTTTTTTTAAATGCAAAATATTATTCCAAATCTGTGTGCAACTTTAAAACTGCATGCAAGTCATCCTGGCAAGCCAATCTTCAATACCCTGTTATAGGAGAGAACAGACAAAATATCCTAAAACAGAAATAATGTCCAGTTACTATGACAACAGCAGGCATCGTCATGACAACAATGATTGTTGTCATGTGGAACAAATTGCTACAGCAAGCACCGCTACGGGAACAAAAACATTGAGAAAAGATGCATAACTGCTGCACTGACAGTTGTCATGGTGACAATGACGGTTGCCATGGCAACAACGATGGTTGCCATGGAGACTTACACAATGGACTTGAAGTAACTGCCAAACAGTTCAGACTCGTGACCCTGCACCTCCCTATGCTGGACGGCGCCGTCGTCAAGGAACGTGTCCAACTCAACCGTTTTATAAGCTGCACTCCCATACTCATCCTGGGATTAGCAACGGGATAGCATTAAAAAATGTTCTGTTAAAATTCATACATTTAATGTTGATAAGGATGATGACGCAACAAAGTGGCAACATATCAAACTCAGTGTTGGATTAACCATGGTACACTCATACCAGGCACCCACATGGGCCCCTAAAAGGCCCCCACAAGCGGACTTCAGAGCTGCCAAAATGTGCAAATGGTTCATTGGTATTTGAGAAAGTTCTAGAGATGTACAGTCAGATCTGGTCATATTCTCAATGGTTACATTTTTAGAATAGTTGCTAGGCAACTAACTTGGTGGAAAGTTTCTGGATGTAACTCTGTTTGCTCAGGAGAGTTTGTATGGCCTTGATCTTTGTCTTTCACACACTAGGTAAGAGCCCCCCACATAAACTCTATACCAGGCCTCCACATTATTAATCCAGCACTGAGTAGATATAGAAACTGCATCACATAAGCCTGAAAGATGAGACACAATCTTTATCCTGTTATGATATACAACAATAGTTGAAGCCAATTCCTGGTGACAATGTCCATCATAAACATTTCTAATGACATATCTTCATGACCAAATGCATTATTCTTCATAAGAAAATTATCAAACAATATCACATAATATCAATATTGGCTAATATAATGTACATAAAAATTACATTTCCCTTTTAAATGTTCAAGTTTCTTATGTTCTACATAAACCACATCAGCAGATCTTATCGCTGTCTCCTGCAAGCACGGTATACATGCATGCCATCAGTTAAGCCAACTCATCATTTGTTAATGTCAGTCGCAGCATAACTGTTCTCTGCTGGTACACTCAGATGTGCCACAGAGACTCACCTGGGAACTCTTGCTGCCGATCCAGAAGTGGAGATCCCATGCCAGCTCCTCACTGTCCGGATCAGGATTGTACGTCTGTAAAGTAAGGTGGAAGTCTTAGCTCAAGTCTACTGTTCAGTCACATCTATAAAGTTAAACAAACGGTTTGGGACTATGCACCAAGAGATAATAAAAACTAACCATGTGCAACTCTGATCAAAGATATCACACCAGTGGTTTACTCATAATTTGTTCTAAAAGTGAGAGATTCTGGTCAATTCTCTGTTTAACTGGGCGCTGACATGTTAACCAGTGCTATCGATAAGCACATGCACAGTTCTGTGAAATCGGTTAACCTAGGCTACTGCTGTGATGTATTAAACATGGAGGGTATATACCCAACCAACGAAGTCTCAATCAGACGGTTGCTATGTCAGAAAGTGGTTTATCAAACAAAGGCAAAAATATGTTTTATAAATTGACTTTGGATGCAAACACCATGGCCACATCCTGTTAGTAACAACAGGACAATAGTGGCATACTCTTGAGTGCCAAATAAACGTATAGGCCAAATAATAGTATAGGGTGGCAAATCGGTCAAATTTAATAATAGTAGTAATAACAGTATGGGGGAGGCAACTGTTCAAAACAAATAATAGTGTCATTAGTATATTTGCCTTTTTTAGTGCTAAAACAATTTTTTTACTTGACATGAAGCCAAGCCCAAGGCGTCCCTAAAAAACTATGTGGATCGCCATGTATTTTTTTTTTTTTTCTGCCCAATAGCATAAACGTGCGTATTCACGTCACCAGATATAGTAACCGCATTTTATATCTGCAAAAAATGGGGAATTTTCCGTTTTTAAATGGATATTAAAGTTTTATTGAATTGAATACGCAAGCACGTTTCAGGGTAAACCACCGTCAGCTGGTTATGACTAGTTTGAGGCGCTGCGCATGACGGCCGGCCATTTACGGTCGGTTTACGCAGTGATGATGGCGTTTTAACTAATAATATACCATGTCGAGCTCCCAAGAACTAAGAATTCTGACCGATTCATCTAATCATGGAAATCTAACAATCTAACACTTCGGGATCTAAATCTAGGATCTTCAGAAGCACAGGATCCCGCTAAATTCATGACTATCGTTCGAAATGATGAAAACTTAGTCATCAGTTGGGAGCAAGTGATTTTAGCGTGAGCGGAAACCGCTCTGTGGATGATTGAATAGCGCTAGCAATAGAGAGTGAGAGCAATTGCTCTCCTAAAAACTCTACCCTGCATAATTTGCCACGATTATCTTAGAATATATAGGCTGGCACAAATGTTTAAATTTAAAAATGGTATAGTGCCAAACAAGGTGCGTATAGGGTGGCATATAGGGTGGCATTTTTCATCAGATAAATATGCGTATATGGACGCTTATTCGGCACTCAAGAGTAGGGTTATCTAAAAATATTGATATTCTTAATTGTAATTGCAAATGGTTATGTTTTATATGTGCATAGGCCCAAAACCATGACTTTTGTTTTCTGTAAATCTGCAGTGTTTATCATGATTTAAGTCTAAGTCATCGAAGCCAGACATACTTACATTTAGGACAATGTAGGAGTCGCCACTGTAGAACTTCCCGTAATCCTGTTCAGGCCAGTCAGTGACCTCGAATTTCTGCATCAAAGAAAAACATGTCATGGCATTGTGACTGTGGACTGATGCATGCACTGTACGACCTTGAACCAAGGAGATGAAACTAAGACACTCTACATATACTGGTAAATTAACTATTAAGTAATGAAATCACACATTTTTTAAATGAGAAATAATAAAATAATATAATGTGGATATACCAAAAGACTAAGGGGACCATGCCTAAGGGGACCATGCCTAAGGGGACCATGCCTAAGGGGACCATGCCTAACTTATCCAAACCTACTTGTGCATGATTTTGGAATAACAGTTTGATAAAGTCAACCAGGACAGATACCACTACATAAGTATCAAGATCAACTTTCTGCATGTCTAGATGAAGTGAGATGTCAAAAACAATGACTGGAAAACTTAAAATTACAAACATTAAAGTGCATTAAATATTAACCCTTTAGTAAGGTTGATAATAAACCAGATAAGAAACCATGAGTGGTGTAAGCCTGTGGTAGCTAAAGAAGCGTATAATATGTGGGCCGTGAACTAGCTAACAACTGAGTAGCGTTTAATATGTGGGCCGTGAACTAGCTAACAACTGAGAAGCGTATAATATGTGGGCCGTGAACTAGCTAACAACTAAGACGCGTATAATATGTGGGCCGTGAACTGGCTAACATCTGAGTAGCGTACAATATGTGGGCTGTGAACTAGCTAACAACTGAGTAGCGTATAATATGTGGGCCGTGAACTAGCTAACATCTGAGTAGCGTATAATATGTGGGCCGTGAACTAGCTAACATCTGAGTAGCGTATAATATGTGGGCCATGAACTGGCTAACAACTGAGTAGCGTATAATATGTGGGCCATGAACTAGCTAACTGACCACAATCCTCCAGATCTTCAGCCCGACTGCCTGTCCACAGCCCTGCCAGGCCGGCTCAGACTCGGCCGATTCCTCTGAAATCATCAACATGGGGTAAACTTGGGATAGATTTTGTTATATCAATTCCAAACCAATTTCACATACCAATTGTATTTCCAAAATACCAACTGTAATTCCAAAATACAAATTCCAATTACCAATTCCATATCGAAATAACAGTATGCGAACAGAGCAACCCTCAATAGACTTGGGTTCTCAACGTCAAAAAATAACATCTATTTTGAAGCAGCTTTAGTTAATTTTATTATGGTATATAATGAAATATGATATATATGCAACAAATTACATTTTGTTGAATATTTGCAGTGAATAATTTGAGTTAAGAAGCCACATTATGTAACTGAATTTTTGTGTGGAAAATACCAATTACATTTTCACAAATTTAAATTCCTTTTAAAAACAAAAAACAATTCCAATTCAGCTATTCCAATTATAATGTAACTGACACCAAGTCATTCATCATTAGCACAATATTACTGATGACCTTGTAATTATATATATCAGGTAGATTGGTAAGATTGCCATATCTAGGTAGTACACATGGCTGTGTAATTATATGTGGGTGATAATTGACAATTAAACACAATATACTTTGCCCCTAAATTAATAACAGCATTACGATACTGAGCTTTCGATGTGCATGTGTGCGTGCATGTGTGCGTGCATGTGTGCGTGCAGGTGTGCGTGCAGGTGTGTTTGTGCACATGTGTGTCTGTACATGTCAGCATTAATTCTAAGTATCTATGCCCTAGGTTAATGGCACTGAGAATGCTGCCACCTAGTGTTGATGAAGGGACTTACTTTTGACCTGTTTCTCTGTGTCTGAACCGAATAAGGCGAGGTTCGTGTCCTTCCAGTCGTACTTCTTGGCTTTCACGAGTCCTGCACAGACAACAGAAACATCGACATCACAAATGTGCATTCGGCTTACGGTCAGTCACACATCGATCAGGGTGGATAAACACGAAGTGTAAATTCTGATACCGAGGTAGGTGGGGCTTGTCAGCACGCTGAGGCATGTCCACACACCTCATTATTGGCCAAACTGCATAGTATTTGTAGCTCATACCTACAATAATGTATGCAAATTTTTGGAATATGTGTTATTGTTGTCGTTGGACAAATAAACTTTTATCGCCATAGACCGCGTGTGCGGGAAAATTTTAAATCTTCTCCCGCCAGTCGTTTGATGCAAATCCGCACAGGGGTGTGCAAATAATGCCCCAGCCGTGTGCAGAGATGCACCAGTGCAGGAAGTTCATTTAGACAATGTGACAGTACGATGTAAATGTTATTAAAATATATATTTAATTTTGTTCACCCGTATATACGGATGCATGAGTCATTATGCAATGTATAACACAAGCCTTACGTCTATGGGAGATACTCATCAGCTAACCCATGTTTCATTATGGATGGGATATGGCAGGAAGTGGGAGGCTGGTCCTAAACAAATGGTGGAATGTGGGAGGATGGCCTAAAAATAGGTGGGAGGTGGGATCTTGAGGTGGGATGTGCTAAAGACAGTAATCTTATAACATGATAGTTACTGTGGGTTCATTGTTCGTGTCTCTTGATGTGTATAATTATAATATTGTTGTTATGCTGTGTCTCTTGGTTTTCTTTGTGGCATGGCTTTTTGTATGCGCTGTAGTTGAGACAGACCAACAACAAGCATCCACTTCATCAGATATCGCCAAATTTAGGCAATATTATTATATAAACTACAGCAGGTTATGTTTATATTATTTATATACGCACATTTTGACGCCATGTAATACTTATGGATAAACCTAACTAGATACATAATGTTCTGCAGTCTCTGACATTTACCATTCCAGTTTGTATTCTGCTCTGTAGCAAAGGCCTGAAATACATGAGGTACGTTAGCACATACCTGTGCAGTTATGCTCCAATACCACGGGGCATATCCACACACCAGTGATCAATAAATATTGATAACGTTTTTCTTAGTGGAGTTGAAGTTTGGTAATTGGTAGTATGTAGTAAACTACTAAATATACAGATTAGCCAGGCGAAATGTTACCGTTCTGGCATAAACAGTTCATTATACCTAAGGTTTCCAGACATGCCCTACCTTCCCCTAACTGCAATGCAATCCACAGTAGAGCAATTACACCTATCTGAAGGTAAACAAAGTTCCCATCATGCTTTACATTCGGTGATAATAACGACTTGATTTATTGCTATAATAATCAGGATGTCATAAACAATGGGAGAAATCATGACTATTTGCCAAATACATCTGACAGTAAAATAATGATTATAAAGCAGTTTAGCAACAATTCACCATGCATACATTAAACAGGAGATTACAGTGGAATTGGGACACTGGACATCTGTATGCCGTATGCTCATCCCACATATTGATAAATAAATAAACATTTACTTTGTGGGCTGTGCCAACAGTTGTTAAATGAGCCATGCCAGGCTGTGCCAACAGTTGTTAAATGAGCCATGCCAGGCACTGGCATTCAGCTGCATATCCATGAATGGCATTGTTCCTGGAATCTGGCTCCCACACGGTTGCCATGACAATAGGCACCACAATTAGCCATCTGGTTCTTGTTAAGAAAACCTCCCCTGCTGTTACTGCAGGTCAGGGACTGTGTTTGATTCTATAGCATCCGCATGCCTTCACTATTGGGTAAAGTTTTGCAGCTGTTATTTTTGGATACACAATTAAGTTGTATCTCCTGCATAATGGCCCAATTTTCCAGACATGTTTGACCTATATGTTTGTTATGTTATGTTATATGGAAGCAAGGGTTAATAATAAGACATGACAGGGGCGCAAGGGTACTACCACAAATACCACAACCAGCTGGGAGACCGGGCAGTACCCAGCACCAACTCTCACCCCCTCAAAGGCAAATCCCACAAGAGTTTCCGGGCTAGTAAAACTAGAAAGACAAACACTGGAGTTACTATGTACCATAACCAGAACACTGCAGTTAGTTACATTTGTAACGGGCACGTACGTCAGGGCCACTTGTACACCATCAGTTGATCATTACTTCTATCAGTATTTTTAACAAGCAAACACATTCATCAATTAACTTTAAACATGATTATGATCTTTCAATGAATGTTAACAGCTTTCTATTTCATTTTAGTGGAAAGATCTTCTGACAACAAACCATCACCAATGCAATAAAAGGGTACAAAGGCAAACTACGGTGGGTGGGGGTGTGCCCCAAGCTAACCCTTAATTTGTTGTTCCCAATGGAATGGCAGCTACATGTATTTCTTCTTACTGACTGATAAGAGCCTATGCTCTAACATAGGACCAGCAGACTCAAGTTACCCTAGCCTACTAGGGTCAGTTCTCATGTTCCATCAGAGGGAGAGGGAGAGGGAGACGGGGGGGGGGAGAGGGAGAGGGGGAGGGGGAGGGGGAGGGGGAGGGGGAGGGGGAGGGGGAGGGGGAGGGGGAGGGGGAGGGGGAGGGGGAGGGAGAGAAAGAGATAGATCATAGCAAATGATGAACTCTGTGTCCGGGGTACTGTTCGCAGAAATAAGTTTCTGGGTTAAAATCAGATACATACATTATTATATGTGTAAACTCATTTGACTAAAACATGAACTGGTTGCAGTTAGGTCAGATTAGCAGCCCAGGGCCAGTGCAGCAATTGAAAAATAAAGTAATAGTAATGTTGTCTTATGCTGTTTTCTGGAGAACACCACCACAGAAACCAACAGAATCTGCACGCAATCTGCAGATTGTGCTCAATTGCGCTGCGCAATCCACGGATACTCGAAGATCTGCAGATTGCGCACCCATCTGCAGATTGCGCAGATCCAGCAAATGCGCCCAACGGATGCGCTGGTCATTTGATGAAAATCGTCTGCATCAGTTCTTCGGACCGGACTTTCAAGATAACAAATGGCATTTTAACAAATGGCATTTTTACAGGTAAAAATTTAAACTATACTATCGTATCATCAACGTCTTTGAATATCTTAATCATTATAACAAGTAATACACGTTTTAAAATCACATTTCATTGTCTTACTTACTTACTTAATTTCACTGTCAGTGAGCTCATTTTAACACAGAACCAAGATGAGTGATGTATTTTTTAATGACATGATTGGGCTTAGCTATTTTCAAAATGGCATGTTGGCCATATTTCAAGAATCTATGCCGTCTGGTTGGTATTATGGCAGTAGCCCCTACTAAATATTTCATTTAAGCCAAGACTTATGCTAGAAGCTATCTGTCTAGGTCATCCGTTTAAGTCTGACTTATGCTATATTTATCCAAGGAAAGCAAGTCCCATGAGCTTAATTCACTAGGGTTCGAGTAAAAACAAAGTGTAGGCTCGCTCATGTGAAGTTGATCTGGAAACAGTTTGTCAAATGTTCATAGAAAGGAACAAACGGAAAATGTTCTCAAGCTACATACTTTATCAATAATCAACGTGACTCAAATCAGGTGTGCTAATATTATCACAATGGAAAAAGTAATATGTAGTGGAGCTTGTTATGTAATGTTTAACAGATCTGCTGATGAACAACAGTTATTATGTACCTTGTCTGGTTTGTGTCTTGAATTCAGAACTTTGGCATGAAAGGTGGATATGCTAATCACTACATTTACATGTTTGGGTTTTGTAATATAAGTACACAACGTCAATTACCTTGGTAGTTATGTCACACTGTTCCTCTTTCTATGGTGTGTGTATTTCTATGATGTGTTTTAATTTACATGGCTCAAAGGTCTCAGGAAACATTTTAATCTACCAGTTTGCACGCACTGTTGTTATATGATACAACTACTTTTTTAGCAGAATGTCTCCCATATGATACAACTACTTTTTTAGCAGAATGTCTCCCAATTCACATTCAGATCATGAATCGAATGGTGCGCTTTATACAGAGTAGTTTAAAATGCAACAACAGTTTGGATATGCTCTCTTGAAAGGGCAATCTAGCCCTTCGGGGTATTGATTCATATATGTTGAAACATTTAATTTACACCTTGTCTCAGTTCAAACTTGATGCCACGACTTTCTGTAACATGAAACCTTTTATCTACTTTTATAACATCATTCAGAACCACTATCCAAAGTGGCTGGATGAGAAACTATTATAGTATTAAACACAGTTTCCTTGGCAAAGGATGTGCTGAATAATAGGCCTATAGAGAATGCATGTAGCACTTTTTTTAGTCAAAGACGTGTTAGTGTCTTTGTGTGCAAAGATACTTCAATCGTACACATTGTCGTATGAAATATATATATTTTTACTATTACTACACTACCGTGCCTTTAGTTTGCAATAATGCTGATACAGAGTTAAGATGATTACATGTTGTTTTAGTAAATTGTAGCATACTTGTTTTTGATAAGAGCCTATGCTCTAACATAGGACCAGCAGACTCAAGTTACTCTAGCCTACTAGGGTCAGTTCTCATGTTCCATCAGAGGGAGAGGGAGAGGGAGGGAGGGGGGAGGGGGAGGGGGGAGGGGGAGGGGGGAGGGGGAGGGGGAGGGGAGGGGAGGGGGAGGGGGAGGGGGGGGGAGGGGAGGGGGAGGGGGAGGGGGAGGGGGAGGGGGAGGGGGAGGGGGAGGGGGAGGGGGAGGGGGAGGGGGAGGGGGAGGGGGAGGGGGAGGGGGAGGGGGAGGGGGAGGGGGAGGGGGAGGGGGAGGGGGAGGGGGAGGGGGAGGGGGAGGGGGAGGGGGAGGGGGAGGGGGAGGGGGAGGGGGAGGGGAGGGGAGGGAGAGAAAGAGATAGATCATAGCAAAGGATGAACTCTGTGTCCGGGGTACTGTTCGCAGAAATAAGTTTCTGGGTTAAAATCAGATACATACATTATTATATGTGTAAACTCATTTGACTAAAACATGAACTGGTTGCAGTTAGGTCAGATTAGCAGCCCAGGGCCAGTGCAGCAATTGAAAAATAAAGTAATAGTAATGTTGTCTTATGCTGTTTTCTGGAGAACACCACCACAGAAACCAACAGAATCTGCACGCAATCTGCAGATTGTGCTCAATTGCGCTGCGCAATCCACGGATACTCGAAGATCTGCAGATTGCGCACCCATCTGCAGATTGCGCAGATCCAGCAAATGCGCCCAACGGATGCGCTGGTCATTTGATGAAAATCGTCTGCATCAGTTCTTCGGACCGGACTTTCAAGATAACAAATGGCATTTTAACAAATGGCATTTTTACAGGTAAAAATTTAAACTATACTATCGTATCATCAACGTCTTTGAATATCTTAATCATTATAACAAGTAATACACGTTTTAAAATCACATTTCATTGTCTTACTTACTTACTTAATTTCACTGTCAGTGAGCTCATTTTAACACAGAACCAAGATGAGTGATGTATTTTTTAATGACATGATTGGGCTTAGCTATTTTCAAAATGGCATGTTGGCCATATTTCAAGAATCTATGCCGTCTGGTTGGTATTATGGCAGTAGCCCCTACTAAATATTTCATTTAAGCCAAGACTTATGCTAGAAGCTATCTGTCTAGGTCATCCGTTTAAGTCTGACTTATGCTATATTTATCCAAGGAAAGCAAGTCCCATGAGCTTAATTCACTAGGGTTCGAGTAAAAACAAAGTGTAGGCTCGCTCATGTGAAGTTGATCTGGAAACAGTTTGTCAAATGTTCATAGAAAGGAACAAACGGAAAATGTTCTCAAGCTACATACTTTATCAATAATCAACGTGACTCAAATCAGGTGTGCTAATATTATCACAATGGAAAAAGTAATACGTAGTGGAGCTTGTTATGTAATGTTTAACAGATCTGCTGATGAACAACAGTTATTATGTACCTTGTCCGATTTGTGTCTTGAATTCAGAACTTTGGCATGAAAGGTGGATATGCTAATCACTACATTTACATGTTTGGGTTTTGTAATATAAGTACACAACGTCAATTACCTTGGTAGTTATGTCACACTGTTCCTCTTTCTATGGTGTGTGTATTTCTATGATGTGTTTTAATTTACATGGCTCAAAGGTCTCAGGAAACATTTTAATCTACCAGTTTGCACGCACTGTTGTTATATGATACAACTACTTTTTTAGCAGAATGTCTCCCATATGATACAACTACTTTTTTAGCAGAATGTCTCCCAATTCACATTCAGATCATAATTCGAATGGTGCACTTTATACAGAGTAGTTTAAAATGCAACAACAGTTTGGATATGCTCTCTTGAAAGGGCAATCTAGCCCTTCGGGGTATTGATTCATATATGTTGAAACATTTCATTTACACCTTGTCTCAGTTCAAACTTGATGCCACGACTTTCTGTAATATGAAACCTTTTATCATTCAGAACCACTATCCAAAGTGGCTGGATGAGAAACTATTATAGTATTAAACACAGTTTCCTTGGCAAAGGATGTGCTGAATAATAGGCCTATAGAGAATGCATGTAGCACTTTTTTTAGTCAGAGACGTGTTAGTGTCTTTGTGTGCAAAGATACTTCAATCGTACACATTGTCGTATGAAATATATATATTTTTACTATTACTACACTACACTACCATGCCTTTAGTTTGCAATAATGCTGATACAGAGTTAAGATGATTACATGTTGTTTTAGTAAATTGTAGCATACTTGTTTTTTTATTAAACATTTGCATTACTATAGTTGTTTTTAGTCAATATTGCAATAAATGGCACATGACAGATGTTTGATATTGTCTTTCCGTTTGGAAATTTTCAGACACACTGCATTTTGCCTACCTACAGGTTAAATGAAAAAAATCCGCTGTGTTTTGCCAAAACTCTAGACTCAAAAGTAGTTGGACCTCATCTACTGTAAATTTTACATTCTAAGTTATACTTATGTGACAAATACAGGAATATACATAGGACAACTTTATCACGATTTTGTTTCCATATTAAAACGGGACATGGCCAAAATCCTCCCCAAAATCTGTATTGTATACGGAAAGTTAGTACGATGTCTGAATTTTTAGTTGATTACATTAGGCCCTAACTTGTTTAAAACCAGATTATGGGTGTCCCAAATTACACCATTTCAAGTGCTTTGTCTAAAAAACGTAAAATGGGTGGGTGCTTCATACATTACCTTGGACCCCTCCCTTTTCTAAATGCTGGATTCACCCCTGAGACATGAGATAGAAGGGACCAACATTTTAATGTCTCTTCCAAAAAACAAAGGAAAAAGGGGTGTGAACGAAACTGCCCAAGTTTTAAAACGGCAGCAAGTGGACTCGAACACAGGTGCTCTCGATTAACAGTCTGGCACTCTAACCACTGAGCCACCATGTGACAGTGACCCCTATGTACGGATAATTACAAAGTCACTCGCACATCTCTCTTCCTTGTGAGGTGTGGTATTTAATAATACATCTATGCAGCAATTACTGTCCATTGTGGCTTTACATGCAATGCCAATTGATTTACCCTTCTGGCAAATTACATGTTAGAACTATCATGTTCAACCCATAAATGGGTGCTGTATGTAACTGGGATATTGTGCAATTGGTGAGTGTGTCAGACTGCCCTAGCCCCCAGGGTGATTGCCCTGTTTCTAGCAGGTCAAGTGTAGAGGTCAGACCACAGTTATGCTTCCAGAAATGTTTCACATGAATGTGGTGCTGAAAAATAAGCTATTTATTTAATTCCAGTGGTTTTATTTGTCAAGAAGTAACTGTATTCAGCCAGCAAGGTTTGGAATGTTCGAATGTATTAATATTTGGCAAAAACTGCCAATTTTGTAGGTAGGTGCGTTTGCGACATGATCAAAGAGCTGGAGTAAGTGATTTTGACAAAGCACATTCAGCATATCAATGACATGGAGGTGGTGGTTAAAAAATTTCAGAATTTTTGATGGTGTAGTTTTCTTATAATCACACAAAACGTTTGCATTGTCAATAATACACTCTGGTCTACCCTCTTTAGTTATCTTGAATCCCCACTGTTTACACAAATAGTGTGAGCAGTTTAACTGCCACTGCCAGGTCACCAAGCTATAGAAGTCAGAAACTCCCAAATGAAATTCACAGTATGAACAGAATTAGCACACATAAGACAGATCCACAGCTGGGACAAATTGCAGCCAGCCTACACAGCCATCCTACACAGCAGGATGGCACTCAGCAGGAGTAAACCAGTGTCCTCAGAAGCAGGATATATAAAAGAGTTCCCCCTCCCTGAATGTCTGCCAGGACATCTCAGTGATGCCATGAAAGCTACAGGGGTCAGGCCACAGTTATAATTTCAAACGTTGTGCCTAAACATGTACAAGTAAGTTTTCTGTGATTTTATTCGCCAAAAATTAGTAACTGTATTTAACCAGCGTTTGAAATGTAGGACCTTTGGCAACGAGATGTTGCAGACTTGCAGTATGAAGCAGATCTAGAGACACATATCATATTTTGGCATTTATATTGTGCGAAAACAGCCAACTTTTATGGTAAGGGCGTTAGCAACACTGATTAAAAGACCTGGAGGTATGGAATCTATTCAGCACGTTGGTGACATAGTCATAGCGGATGTCATCAAGTTATGTCTACATGTGATAGGTCCAGTTTTCTACAATCATGAAAACATTAACATGGCCGCCAACAGGAAACGTTGTCTGACTCCTACACCTGCTTGCCACTGTGAGCGAACATTACGCATGGAAATAGCCTCATCGTGATGTATGTACATAAGGCATAGTTAGTAGTTCCCACACAGGCACAGGCGATAGACAGTAGAAGGTTAATTCAAATACAGCTACCATAGTTGATGTGCACAACAGCAAGTGATATACAGAGAGATAAAAAAGCAGGACCAGGCAGCGAGTGTACACGTCTGGTTTGACAGCCACTCATCTTGTATTAGTTACACATTAATGGCGTTGTCTGGGCTGATGTTGTGTTAATAACTATGTAGTATCAGGTCCATGAATATTATGGTTGCTGGCATGGAGTACATCAAGTAGTGGTCAAACCTTGGGGTCAAGTAGACTTGCTTGTGTCTTTCAAAAGAGATACTAAAAGCCGTTGGTCCCTTCTATCTGGTCTATGCCAGGGGAAGTTCCCACAATGGGAAATGGATAAAACCTGCCATGGACTTACTTCCAGCAGTCGATGGGGGGTAACCCCTTTTAGCCTGATATAGTTTTTTCCTTGCTGATTATTCATCTCTAGCATGTATATAATGACATCCAGGGGGTGTGGAGTTCTCATCCTTGAGCATTTTGAAACAAAAATTAAAATCCAAAATGGCCACCAACATAAACTTTTTATCATATCTTCGCAACCAGACATGATTGAAATGTTATTTTTTATGTTTCCAGACATGATTCCACCATAATTTAGATGAAAAAATTTAAAGAAAACAAGATGGCGGCCTAAAAATGCTTGTCTACAATGCAAATTGTCACATATTTTCAACCAGGTAACGTACACACACAATTAAAACGTCTTTTTACATGTTCTCAGACATAAGAAATATCATAGTACCATCATTTCATTTGTTAAATGTAAAGAACGCAATGAAAACGGTTGCGAAATTGCGACAAATGGTATATTTCGAGTTCTCTGCAAGCCTTACCCAATTCCATTGCAACACGGTAATGTATAGTTTTTAACAAGGCTTTGGGTAGATTGTCTCATCAAGCCCGTCTTCGTGATTCTCAAATACATTCGAGCAGAGTGAGAAGCAGATTGGGCTCTGCATCTTGACACGGTGAAGGATATGGTCCCTTTGTTCTTTGCCGCAGGACATGTCCACTATGCCCGGTACGCACTCGACTATCTACGAACTATGGAAGGCTTGCCCGATGGCATACGTGCGCAATTCATCAATGGCCAGTACACGATGCACCACAACGTTGGTCTGTTCAATGGCATTTGGAGTGACATGGCCATTGAAACTACCTTCATGAGGTATGGTCATGGACAGAGTGGGATAATTGGAATAACTTTGAATCCGGAAACTCTGAAAACCTGGGCTTATAGCTTGCATACCTGCCATAGCATCAACGACGACTTGAACAAGATGAGAGATAACGAACGACCATCTGCCCAAACTTCACGCAAAGAAGAAACAGCAGCAAGAATCAAAGGTGACGATCAAGACAGGAAAGCTCTACGCGATAAATTGGAACTTTGCATAGATCCACTTGACCCAGAGCAACATCCAGATGGGCTGATGAACATTGTCACTGGGCAAGTTGTGAATCACTCCACGGTCAATGTCGACAAGGCGCAATTGCTGGGAAAAACACAGATGGAGTCTTTTGAACGCAGTTGGCCTGGTGGATTTCATGATTCAATACCAAAAATTGTGACTACCATTGCTTTATCCAGGAAACACATTAAAGTCGGAGATGCTAAAGTGTTTGACACGGAAATCATCTATGCAAGAGCCATGGGCTTGCAGTCTAGCGCACGCGATCTTGACACGACTAGGCTAATGGGCCATGAACTATTACCTATCCCTACGTCTATGTTTGATGAAAATGGAAATATGAGAGATGCCAAAATGAAATCCAATCTCAAGAATGCGCTTAAGGTGGAAGTGTCAAGACGGCTGGCTGAAACAGGCAGGCGACGTTCCTCAATGGGTGCGCCGTCCTCTGGGTAGTGCCTTGGCCAACATCTGGCACTGTACATGACTACCTTGTCTGGTTCCGCAGTTACCTACATGGTCACTTGGCGAAAAGTGACGCCTATCTGGTGTTCGACAGATACATTGAGGGCAGTACTAAGGAGGCAACCCAACGCGGCAGGGACAAAGGAGCAAGCAGGGTCTACACATTACGTTGCACAGCTCCCCTGCCACAAAAAGTCGTCCTAACCATCACCGCAAACAAAGATCAATTAACTGTTCTCATCGTCGAGGATTTGGTTTCGCACAAGGCTGACTTTCAAAAGCATAAACTAGTCGTCACTGGCAGAGACCTGGTTCCTGTAGAAATCACAAATGGTTGGGTAAACAAACATCAAGGCATGGCTACAACGCAAGAGGACGGAGACACTCTGATTGTGCAACAAGTTTCACGTGTAGAGGATGGTACCGTCCTGGTCGTTGCAGATGACACCGACATCTTTGTTCTCTTGTTGTAATTCTGTCACCAGGGCAGTATATCCTGCAAAGTTCTAATGGTTTTGCCAATTCAAGGACGAAGTGTCCTAGATATCAACGCAGCTGCAGAAGAGCACAGCTCCATCGTCCCAGATCTACTAGCTGCTCATGGTCTCACAGGTTGTGATACTGTGGCGTCATACTTTGGCGTTGGCTCTGTTCTGAGACATGGCCAATGTTCTCTCAACTTACTGGGAAACACAGGCAGACCACCGTTTTCGGAAGTAGTGGACCAGGCCATACACTTCATGTTGGTCTGCTATGGTCAGCAAAGATGTCATTCGATGAAACAAGCACGCCAACAAATGTGGTTTTCTAAAGTACGCAGAAGCAAGGCTTCTGCACCAAAGCTGTGTTCATTACCACCCACAAGTGAAGCGTTCGAACAAAATGTAGCCAGAGCCCATCTGCAAGTAGCAATTTGGGTTCATGCCTTGGATCCCAACCCACCTGTACTAGACCCTACATCTTACAATTGGTCACAGGAGGAGGGGAGTACTGCGCTAAGTTCAACTACTGCCCCCCCCAGACACCTCGTTAGCCCCAATTGGGTTGCTAAAGCTGATCAAGTGCTCATGTCAGAGTAAAATGCCATGTAGCAGGAACAAGTGCAGCTGCAACAACTCTGACAAGACATGCACACCATTTTGCGCATGCCAGGGTGGACAGGCCTGCCAAAATGAGAGCGGCAAATACGTCCTACATGATGAAGAGGACTGATGCTTAGAAAGGGAAGAATTTCACAAAATGATGATCTTATGTAATTCTCCTCATCTGATAACACATGGAAGAAAAATTTTGTCATGTTCTTATGTTTTTTGTTCGCGGAACATGAAATATAGTCTTTTTTCGCATACTGGGCAACCATTTGTAGCATACTTATGGTCGCCATCTTGTTTTCTTTACATTTTTTCATATCAATTATGGTGGAATCGAATTCCTCATGTCTGGAAACATATAATATAACATTTCATTCATGCCTGTATCTTGTCTGGTTGTGAAGATATGATAAAAAGTTTATTTTGGTGGCCATTTTGGATTTTTTTTTCAAAATGCTCAAGGATGAGAACTCCACACCCCCTGGATGTCATTATATACATGCTAGAGATGAATAATCAACAAAGAAAAAACTATATCAGGCAAAAAGGGGTTATGTATAAAAATGCTCTTTGGCTGCCGGACTATACTAGTTCAAGAGAAGGAAAACTCCAATCCTATGAACATTAGCCCTAGACTAGGCAAGTCGTAGGTCAAGCCCTGTGTACTCAAGATGCACAAGGCCAGGGAAGGAAAAATGAGAAGTATGTTTGTACTACTACATGTCATCGGACTATCAGAAATCAAAAAGGTCTATCAATAATTGCATATATACTGTTGCATAATTGCATGTGAATCTACAAAGGGGACGTCTGCTCCAATAACAGAGTAATGTTCTACTGTTACAACAGATTATGCATTTTTGAAAGTTTTCAACAGAACGCACACATATTTGCTGGACATCATTATCACATAATCAAGCCAAATGTTGAAAAGAACAGGGTTCATATAAGGCTGGTTATCCGCAGATAAGCAGCTTAACTAAGATTCAGAAATAAAATAGGACTGACAAGAGACACAGAAGTCTGGAATACCAGTGTCATAACATGTCAACTGGCCTGACTGCGATACTGCTTATACGGTTGACAACATGTTTTGAAAGTATATATTTATGGAAAGTGATCACAGAGACCAAAAATAAACAAGAGGCCCGGGCATGGCAAGATCACAAAAGACTAAGAATACATTGACAGAGACTGTTATATGACTACACAGCTGCTCATCGGAGGTGAAGAACAGACAAGCAGGAAGCCAATGATCATTCACTGGTATGTCAATCTGAGGCTGCCACTAAACCTACCTGAGTGATGTAATGATTTACTTATGCAACTGTGGTGAATATCATTGAACAGGGAAGATGATATTAATTGTGCACACATTACTTAAAGTAACGTAAATATATAATCTTTAGATGACACAGAGTTGTTGAATTTAATATTGACCTCAACCTCAACAACTAGTCTGAGTCAGGATGTAGTTTGTGTGGGCAGGTGTGGAAATGACATTGTTACGGTTGCGCAACTGTCAGAGACTTCCCTGTGCACGTAAATGACACCATTTTAAAGCATGACATCAGTAGTTAGAAGGAAATATGACTCATAAGTGACTAAAGTCATGTGTCAGTAATTTGGTCATGTCATCAGATATGTACCGAGGACTCCACCCATATGACTAGCCGACTTCAAGGCCGGTCTGGACGTCCATCACTGACTCAGTGACTGGGGAACTTTATTTGGCCCAACAAGGCCGCCCACCCTGACATGTTAAAAAACGGGGCCAGGGGCAGGAAACATACATCCTGCTGGATGGCTCAGGTCTAGCTGTTTGTCAATGCAGTTTTGCCTATCTCATTCCAGATTAATTTTGTGAAAAATTTAACCTATCTAGTTTCCAATATGACAGGCCAGCTCATGTGTACAAATTGGTTAAGTAATCGAACAAACCATTAAATTATTTTTAACCCAGTCTGGTCAAAAATCAGCCCAAAAGGGCAAAAGTGGTCCGGCTCTATATACTATGACATAGGGCCATTCACTCATTTGCAAATTGCCTGAACAAAGAACATTCATTCTATGATTTTCACAAAAGTATATACTCTTTTATTAAACTGACTGCACATATCACTAGAACTTTTCACATCAACAAACTGGATTTGCAATGGGCTATATCATTTGAGCATGGAGTTCTTTGAACGATGAACATCAGAGGGTTTTTCACTACACAGATCATTGCAAATTGCAAGATCAGACATTCACCATAATTATATATGCACAGAATTTCCACTCCAGTTCATCGCACCAGAACATCATCTGCTTGAATTTAATATTGACCAAATGTTCAGCTACTGAATTATGCACGAGAAAACCACAAAGTTGGAATTAGTTTGAATGCTGCCGTGTACACATCACAGCAGACTTGACGTGCAGGCCAAGCCATAGAAACTAGCATTGTCTCACCTGTTCAAATTCAGTGTGGGTAAATGAGTTTTGCACATACATAGAGTGTTGCAGTGTCATTATTACATGAACTTATTGTAGCAATTCACTGAACACCAGGCATTGAATTTAGAGGAGCGCTATCACAATCATGCACAATTAACACTTTACTTTTTTGAAGGCTATTACGCCAATTTATTTAATTCTGGTAACATTAAGAGAGAGGAGAGAGAGAGAGAGACAGAGAGAGAGAGAGACAGAGAGAGAGAGAGAGACAGAGACAGAGACAGAGAGAGAGAGAGAGAGAGAGAGAGAGAGAGAGAGAGAGAGAGAGAGAGAGAGAGAGAGAGAGAGAGAGAGAGAGAGAGAGAGAGATGGCTCCTTCAATATAGCGATTACAGTGTGCAGCTCCAAGTCTTTATATCAATGGAACTATGTAAATACTCCATCTGTCACTGGTCGGGGTGACTACTACTGACACACACTGTACTAAAGTACCAGGTATATATCAGTATATATCAGTATGCTGCAGGCTAATAAAACAGTCACAACATGCAACAAACCAGATCATTCAGAATTACCAACACCTCCGCAAATTGATAAAGACCCAACTTATAAACGATTTCACAACTGAATCGTGACACTTACCCGACATGTTTTTGGTAGACAAACGACTGGCAGACGAACTGTGTCTGGATTCTGCAACACAACAACACAACTTATTCATGTTTTGTTTGTGCACAACAACCTACAAGTTGACAGCAAGATGGCTTCCTGTGCCTTGCCAGGTGGGCATTTACATTTATCTACACAACTGTGGCTCTCCTATTGCAGGCTGGCAAATGAATATGTGCACCGAGGCATCTTATATGTCAACCGTCACTGAGCTCAGTAAGAGCAAGTTTCTATAGGCACGCACGACTTGAAGAACAGGTCTGTTCAGCAGAACAATAGGAGCTGACACACTGATACTATCTCGGTGATCACGAGACACCTCCTTACATTCTACTTCAGCATTCTCGTAGAAAGTAGATTTCATATTACAATTTCAACCATATATGGGGCAAAATTAAACATATTGAGGTGTACTCATATTAAGGGTAAATTCTTGCTCTGGTTCATTCTGTGTCTAGGTCATATTGATGTGGAAAATATTTGTAGAATAGTTCTAGCATTAACCATTTTGCAGCAGCTATTCTCGTGAAGTCCTGCCCCGAGCATTTTTTTTAAATAGGAAGCATGTTAAAGTTTCTCTGCATATATTTAAATACCATGTAAATATGGTAAATTAAATAAGAAAAAAGGAAAAAAGTGGAGACGACTGAAAGCCATTTTAAAAGTTTTTATAGCAAAGCAAGCAAACATATATATATATATATATATATATATATATATATATATATATATATATATATATATATATATATATATATATATATATATATATATATATATATATATATATATATATATGCGTTGAATGAACAATAGTTAATTTGTTAATCATATCTGATTAAACATGATTGTGCACACAGGATTCCAACTACAAATAAAACTGTGTTAAAATTAATTGGATTTGAATTTTTCCTTAGCCTAGGATTTTAAAAGTTGGAATTAGAATTGACAATTTGGAATTGGAATGGATTTTTGCAAGGCGGAATTGGAATGGATTTTTTATTGACTGGAATTGGAATTGATAAAACGGAATTGACCCGATGTCTGGTGACAGTGGGTAATAACGAAACCATGCCTCTACTGCCACAATTTCTTCTTGGCGAATTCATGAAGACAAGCGAGAGTTGGATAATCGAGACTAACATTTATATATATATATGGAAAACTCTGTCCATGTGTTATGGACAATTTGTGCATGACACCACTACTCCCACCAATCGTGTCAACTCAGTATGGCTGTGACAAGGGCATCCTAATGGTGACCATTATAAGCAATCATGAGAGTGAATTATCATGTTTTCCTGTGACGTGTGGATTCCCCATGGTTGAATGAGAACAGAAGTTCAAGTATGCTGTGCCGTGGCTAGAGGGCAGCACTGAACAACTACAAAATGACAGACTTGTGTACAGATACTTTTAATGAGTACTGGAGATACACAATGGTTTCTTTTTATCATATGGCAGATTTAGTCAGAAACATTCAGTAAAATAACAAGAATAGTAAAAGGGGGTAATTTCCATCAATATATTATTTGAGGATGCCCACGATATATCACACGGTAAATAAACTTGGCTGACGAATTACTAAGATGATATTTTCCAGCTAGCGCCAACATATACAATTGCATTGTATAGTTCTATACAATTGCAGTGTATAGATCCATAGCATGTGGATAGTATGCCACAGAGAACATCTGCAAGCCTCGACATTAAGCTGTTGTATCCAGTGGCCCATTACATTTTAAAAGTTACTGCCCCCAAAAAAGTTACTGGCCCGAATTGTTTTATAAAAAAAAAACATTTTTGTGATACACCGCATTACAAGTCAATGATGCGAGTTTGGCTGTGATTTCTTTTACAGTTGGTGATTTACTTTTATGCTTTCTGTCAGTATTCCGCATGGCAGACAATGTTGCTGCTAGAATCGTTTGAGAATCAGAAGCTCATGTCGAAGCCGCAGTTGGTCGCATCTTGAGAGTGACAGATGCTGCTGCCGCCACGTGCGTACTGTCAGCATTTTTTTACAACCCGTATCAAGTTACAGCTAGTTATACTCAAAAATATGACGGGCGAATTGGACCTGACACTGTATATAACTATAACTATTGGTTTTTATTTCTTTTGAATAAAAAGTTTTGGACTGAAGTACAAAGTTACGGTAAACTTAGCTATCTGCGCCGTAACGGGTCCTGGAATGTATGTTAGGCACTGTCATGACATCTAGCGGACAGTCCATAAACCAATCTGTTTACTTTGATGACGTATCGCGACAGCCGATACGTAACACGCAGAAGAAAATGCTGCAATATATGTCGATATACCGGTAACACCTGACGCAACCCTAGTAAAATATAGGCATCCACAATGCATGAGCTTCACAAAAAGTCCGACCATCGTTGTCAGTAGCAACGCCATGCGGACTTGTTGTGAGGCTCGTACATGTCAAAAGCACCGGGGTGGATGGCAACAACAAGGGATTGAAACGATAGCATGTTGCTGTAACTAATCGTATAAAAACGATCTGAAACTATGATGGCCCACCGGGCCAGTAAAATGTTAAATCTTGTGGCCTGAATTAATGTCGAGGTCTGATCTGGAATATATTATCAATAGTACGAATGGAAGGCAAATGGTTAATGAAGAGCACGGACGTGCTCGGAATGGAAGGTAGAAGGAGAAGACGGAGACTGAGATGGGAGGACTGTGTGAAGAGAGATTTGGCAGGAGCGGAAGGGGAGAATGAGAGCGAGGGATGGGGGAGTGGAGACGGCTGGACGAGAAGATGGCAGTGAAATGGAATATTATGAATGGTTCATAACGTGATGTAAGTATATGTGATCAACTAAATAATATTCATATCTTATTCTTAGCTATTTAACTTGGAGTGACATATAAATTTTGCATATACATCTACGGTTTTGATATCTATCTACATCAGCAGTTTGCTGAATTCCTGCATCCTACAATTAATTCATTGTGCCATTATTTGTGGTGCTGAATGCTAGACACTACATCAGGCCTTGACATTAAGCTGTTGTACCCAGTGGCCCATGGGGCCAGTAGATGTTAAAAGTTACTGGCCCCCCAAAAACGTTACTGGCCCGAAATGTTTTTATTGATAAAAAACCCACTATTTTTGGCAATACATCACATTACAAGTCGAAGGATACTTTCATGATTTCAGTCAGTATTCCGTACGGCAGACAATGTTGCTGCAGGAATTGTTTGAGAATCATATGCCATCTGTCAAAGCAGCAGGTCGCGTTTTGAGAATGACGGGTGTTGCCACCACATGCGTATCGAGTTACAGCTAGTTATACTCGAAAATACAAACTGGACCTGACACCGTATAACTATGACTGTTACAATTGGGTTTATTTCTTTCTAATATAATTTTTTGGGACTGAAGTACAAAGTTACTGTAAACTTAGATATCTACGGGTCCTGGAAAGTATGTTAGGCGCTGTGGTGAAACCTAGCGGACAGTCCGTAAACCAGTCGGTTTATATGAAACCGGTACGTCGAAGGAATATTGCGATAGAAGAAAATGCTGCGATATACAGATATTATACTGGTAACATGGCACAACCCTAATAAAATATAGGCATCCAGAATTCACAAAATGTCTGCACGTCGTCGCTAGTAGCGATGTCATGCAGATTTTTTTGTGAGGCTGGTACATATCAAAACAAGATGGTAACTACACAAAGCGACAACACAATATCAGATGAGATGAAGATTGTGTTTAGTTGTAGTGCCGGGGTGGATGGCAAGGACAAGCGATTGAAACAATGACCTGTGACTAATGGGATAAAAACGATCTGAAACTATGTTAGCCCACTGGGCCAGTAAAATGTGGAAACTTGTGACCCGAATGTCCCAAAAAAAGGTGCTGGGCCAGTGTTTATGTCGAGGCCTGCTATATATAGCCTATATGATAGGCAGTGAATTGCATCTCCCTGGACTCTAGTGATGTTTATTCAAAAGGTCAACTGGGACAGCAATTTGACTGCCTAGACTAGGAACCTACTCGACCGTAACGTAGGCAAGGATTAGTCACTTGGGCGCGTTTATGACACTCCTACCCATGACATCCAATACACGCACTGACGCAGGATAACATGAATACGCCCTTTTCTTATCACCTTATAACTTATTATACCAGGGCAGGGTTGTAGTCAGTCGTTAAGAACTATGTTATTATATTATATACATTCCAAATGTGCCACTATAAGGCTAAGCCACTATCCTTCTATACCTCGGGGTGGCTAGAATATTCCCACAAGGCCATATAAACAGGTACGCCTTATAAGCATGTCTACGACAGTCGTCACGCCCACATTAGACAGTCCAACGGAAACCCGGTATATACTACGACTATGTCATTGTGACATTGTCAGTAGATGTAATCGAGCGATATTAAGATTTTAAAAAACTTCCAGTGAAATGCGCGGCGTCAATTTGAAGCATCATGTCAACTTAATATAATACTAACTGGCGTTCATTTGTGTGATTTAAATGAACCTGTAAAACACGTACCTCGGTATGCCGACTAAACTCTGACAAGACTAGCTGTGCACGCAACGCAATCAGACTACGAAGTAGGCCGCTGCATTTTAACGCTGTATTTATACGCGCAGGTATTTCGCCGAAACACGCCTGTGAATAAATCATTGGGCCCGCCTACGACAGGGTCAGAGCGCAGCTGTTGCCCCGAGGCCGGAGCCTTTCATGCAGTACGTCGCGCTCAAGGGGTAGGGGTGTCCGGGTAAGCGCGTTACACTTACAAATAATGAGCATTTGTAAGGCTAGAGATAAGCCTTTTATAGTTTGCCCATATCTTAACCCAGATTTGATCTATTCTGTTTTTAAAACTGTTAGTAAAGGGTGCAGATATAATCATTGGACAAGGAATTCCATACATCCACCACCCTTTGACTGAAAAATCGGCGTCTGCATAGCTTCATACATTATATTGTTGTTTGTTTAATTTTTCACTGTGGGCTCTGAGGTTATTTAGATTAATGTTAAAACACTGATTTGGGTCTATGTTCTCTTTCCCAGTTAACAACTTAAAAGTTTCTCCTCGTAATCTCCGTTCTTCAAGTCTATAAAGTTTTAGTTGTGTTAATATTTCCTCATGTAAATTCCTTTAATCCTATTACCAGTTTTGTTGCCCTGCACTGCACTGCACTTTATCAAGCATTAAAATATATTTAGCATAATAAGGTGACCATGTCTGTTCGCAGTATTCTAGATGTGGTATAATATAAGTATTATGAACAATGTTGAACAAAGATAAAGTCAATAAAAGATAAAGTGCTCTCTTTACAGAACGCAAAACCACCATAGCTTGTTGGGTTGCTGCAACGACTTAATTGTTTCTCCCATTTCAAATTATTTTAAATCCAGACACCTAGATCCTTCTCTTGAACTGTATCTGCTAAAACGATATTATTATTTTCAGTTGTCATGGTGTACTCGAATTTCGGATTGTCTTTGCCTATATGTATCCTTTTACATTTACTTGTGTTGAGGCACCATCTATTACTCCACTCACTTAAGTTATCTACGATTTCACAATCAGATTTGTTTTTTAATGTTCTGAATATTTTGGTGTCGTCAGCAAATATTTTTACATTACTATTTACTGTCTCTGGTATATCATTTACATAAATTAAACAGATAATAGGTCCCAATACTGATCCTTGTGGAACACCACTAATGACATGAAATCATTCAGAATATTCACTTCTTACAGAGTGTTACATGGGGGTGACGGAGGGGTGTCTTGGCGATCGTTACGTTCATTATCTAATTTTTTTTGCACGTCTAGCTGTTGATATTAGATTGATAACATCGATTCAAATGACTGCTATGGCTACACCAGTTTTGGAGTCTTTCAACTGAATTAGAACGGAAAAGGAATGAGGATTCTACCATCATAACCATGCATCAGTGAAGTCTGTAATGGCGCGCAAAAAGTTCGCAAACTTGGTGAATAATGTGTACATTTTTCTCAAAACGAACTAATTTTACGGGAGATCTACAGGCCAGCGTTACAATGGTAAGGGGGTGGGGTATGGGTCTAAAACAATAAAAAAAATAGTGTGACGTACTTTATCATGGATAGCCCCTTAGTATAGGACTAGGGCTTAGTCTATATTAAGACTAAACCAGGAAGGAAGAATGCCAGCGTTCAGAATGGCATATATATATGTATGTGTGTGTGTATATATATATATATATATGTATACATATGTATATTTATTTATTTATATATATATATATATATATGTAAAGATGCAGGGGGCAAGTGCCCCCCTCACGGACGCTCATGGACACGTAGTGTAGTGTTTTATGTATGTCTATATACTATATGGGACACACCCATAATATATGCTTACACCCATGTACTCAGTGCATACGTGTATGCTTGTTCCTTAATGTGTCGGCAGGTTAGATTACATACCAGGTCTACATTACAATATATCACGAGTCAACAGTTAGATAAAAAACCAGGTAGACAAACAACCTTGTTAAAATGGGTTAATTATTAGCCTTGCAAAAACGTTTGTAATTGTATAATTGTTTGATTTAGGACATACAGCAAACTATCTCTGTCCTGTCAGACACCTTATGCAGCATAGATTACCATGTACAAGTTTGAAAAGCTGCGCTATGTATACTTAGCAACACCATTTCTAGTGTGAATGTTGGTGCACTTAAAAAATTGCTTCTCTGCATTTTTCAACAAAAAGATGATTAAGACTGGTTGTCATTTAGCCTTTTCATCAACACATTTCCCATTATATTGTGACTTACTAAATGAAGTAATGTAACAGGGATTGTCTAGTTAGAAGCTATTCAGTGTCTACTTTAGTTTAACAAGCAAAACCTCAGAAAGCTGGTGGATAAACACACCATTGGCTTATCGAGTCTAACCATTTTTCATCTATGTGTAGTCCAGTCCACCATTACAAGATATTTGTAAATTTTGTAAACATATTCACACTGCTAGCATTTACACAATCAGTAGTTTAATTAATTTACTGTACAAATGTATTTCACTGAAAATTATTCTTTGTGACAATGACAACTATTTATGATGTACTAGGCAAGTGACCCAGTGTTGTACAGGAACAAAGGCAAACACTGCAAGTGATTACGACTGCCTGCACTACCCAGTCAAGTTTGGTAGTGCAATGCCATGACAATTTCTTGCCTCAAAAATCATGTACCACTGCCAGTTTCACGAGGTGTTCGTTGGACGTTTGACGTAGATCACGTAACTCAGAACAATCGTAGAAACACGTATATCGTTACTAACAATTGTGTGTAACTATGAACTAATTTTCTGAGTTACATAATCTCCACTCCACCATCAAATAGGAGTCAAAAACTACTTTGCATTTGCAGAATTTATTATTACTAATGCTTATAAGGCTATGGGTTAAATGCAGTTGTAAAATTATACAGTCACTTTTAATGATGAAATCTGCTTATGGCTGCATTATCATATTTAAATGGGCCCCTGAAATTTTATGACATACTGTAATAAATATCTCAAAATGCCACATGAAAAATGACCAAGGAAATTGTCACAAAAGCTGTGCTTGCAATCGAGCATGTGTTTAATAGATACAATATAAAACCCAATTTCTGTATGTTAGATACAGCCACAATATTCACAATTTTAGTATTACACATTGCGTTTGCACTCTAGTACACCTGTAGTAGTATATAATACATACAAATATATTAGTTAGCTAATTTGCTACTTGGCCAATGGCTATACAGCATAAAAACCTGCTCCAAGGATCAATTCCAACATCGGTCAAACATTCATGACCTGCACAAGCCCAATCGCAAAGTTGAAACAGCTCTTGTAAAATCATCTGCACAGGTTGCTAACGTACGATGCATTTAACATGACAGTTGGTCTTTTGAAGTCATTCCAATAGTCTCACAATCAAGTTTACAAACTCCAAAATCTTTGGCCCAATAAATTCAACAAACCACTAGTGACATCTGGTGAGCATCATGCTGCCAATAAGAACCAGAAATAGCAGATGAACAATTTCTAGTTTCCAACCAGTTTCTTGAAAGGTAAAAACCATGATGAACAATCATAAAGTAGTTTTCCGAGTTCGTGAGTTAATATACTCTATATATTAAGCCTTCCACTTAGATTCACTTCGCTTGATACACAGCAGCGTACTGTAATAATTTGGTTAAAATTCCTGTATCTTTATAGGTTAACATTTAGGAAAAGATTATTCTTAATGTTTTTAACAATCGTTTCTTTTAAAACGTAGTTAGAACTTTCACCAACAAACTAATGTAATAACTTATTATAAATTTTTTATATCTCATAGGGTAACATGTGGATACAAAACAGTGACATTTATTGCATAAGTTACTGGGACCTTAAATTAGCACCACTATTTATAAATGCTCAGCTATGTTAGCTAACTGTATACTTACTTCTGCAAATACAAACATTAACAACTAATTCATTTTAATATCAATAAATAGAATACAGAGCTTCTACGCTACAATACTACTGTAATTGTACATTCGTAAATACCATATCTATGAATACAAAATATTCCACCAACTGGTGATGTATAAAAATACAGAAGCACACAATAAATATTTCATACATGATACTTCAGTCATGTTGAACGCCCTGCATGAATATTAAACGTCAGCTAAGTTCAGATCACTGCTATAACAATAAACAACCCTACCTTCTGTTACTACACTAACCAATAGCCATTTTAACATGTTCGTTATTGATTCATAACAAACTAAATAACACTAGGTATATCAGGTGTATTAAGCACAGTCATATGACCACCAATTCTGTCCAAGATAATAAATAACACTAACTCTGTGGAAGACTCATCAATCTACAACACTAAAATGCACAATTCCCAAATGTTGCACAATTCAACTGAACTGTTCCCAACATGGCAACAATTAAGAAATCACATAATAAAAAGCCGTGTTGTCATCTTTGGTGTAATCTAGATATAAGTCATGCTCCATTTTATTAATGACTAAACTGCATATTTTGGACAATATTTGCTGAACAAAATGCAGTTTAATCTGTGTAAAATTCTTTGCTTTGTCGTACAAAGCATTGCACAGTCACTACTCAAAATTTATTTCAAAATCTTTGTTGTTTCACCTTTATGGATGCGTTCTGAACATCTGTGTTGAAATTAATATATTGGCAATAGGAGAGATGTCCAGAGAATACAACAAATGTGAATATATCCGACATTTGGGGATGATTCCATCTGGCTGGTTCAAAGTGTTGTAGTTCTGTGAACATGTTCATACTCTTAAAACAACAATGGAATCCAACGAATGACATATTTCTTACTTCTACAATTTCCCTAAAAAAATTGTTTCTATTAGAAAGTATGTTATACATGTCATAGCATGTTAAGTTTTATGGCACTGCTATTAAACATGTTTGTGTTTGACTGTTGCTTAAATTCAAGCAAAACTATTTCTACATTCAGATGAGGCAATCAGAATAATACATGTGTACATATCGTATTCGACCTATTAAGCGTACATGCCTTAATTAGCGTACACCTCTTAATCAGCAGGATCCATAATTACTGTAATTTGACTAGTGTGGAATAAGTGTCGCCATCTGGTGTTAAACAGTTGTCACCACTTTTCACATGTTCTACAATAGTCACCAAATGACACCACTAGTGCTAAACAGTTACCTTATTGTCTAGAGAAAACAATTTTGGTGTACAGAACAGATTTCTTGACATTTTTCCATGGCCCAATTTTTTTTCACGTGTACTGTACGCTTAATAGGTCAAATACGGTACATATAATTTAACACACACTGGTCATCGTTCATACTAGTGATTTTCTCTAGCAGCTCTCTTCACTTTGCTTCAGTCAAAGGAGCCACTGTGTGGTATTACCTGGCCCACTCATCGCTGTCTAGACTTTGCGACTAATCTTCTTGGACTTGTCGTTGGTTATCGGCGGTGGTGAAGACCCAGCATCGATGTGTCGCCCGTAGAGACTGAAACAGTCACAGCAAAATTGGTGTTACTGACTGGTACTATTGCTATCAAGCATGTTGTCCTATGTTGTCCTATGCCAAAGTCTGTAGCGTTCTCATCATTACTTATTTATGTTGTCCACTTAACGTGGCGACATGCTATTCACTGCAATGCGATCTGGTGCCAAAAAGAAGAATCGTTCCCTTGCAATGAAAACAATAAACCTACTGGCAGGCCACACTCATATTATCTGTTTGTATACACCAATCCCCACAAATTTTTCATTATATATTACAGGCCAGCATTTACACTGCATGATGCAGTGTAAAGCATCAACTAAACTATGTTTTCCAGACATACACAGTTCGCAGTCTGATGCGCATGATCAAAGCACTGGGGATATCTAAATTAATAAAACACATGTTGCGCAGTCACATTTAAAGATATGACATCTGGTAAAATTTAGTTGTGTTAGAGCTGATTGGTCAATGGCCAAAACAACTGAAATTCTTGCACAAGATTTCACTGGTCCAAATAAAGTTCTCCCACTAGATTTGATTGGTTGTTGCAGTACTGCAACAAAGTTCAGGTGTCTCCACTAGGTGTGACTGCAAGACATTGGCCAAGAAAAAAATTGACGTTCTCTTAGTACGAAAAATTTTGATAAAAAAAACACAGTTGTACTTAATAATTCCAGGGGAATTTCCAAAATTTGTTTTATTACTTTAAATAAATTCACTGTCCAGAAATGCATTATTTTTGCATCAACAAACACCTATGCTGATGTGGCAACTTTATTTGTGAAATACGGTTGTTGTTATGCACATGTCTTACAAGTGAACTTATTTGATAAGTAACATAACATACAATCTGAATAGGGCCTATGACAAAATGTGAATTTTATTTAATGAACTAACCATTATTTGACCCGGGGTGTCCTTCAATGGAAACAGAACAGAAATGTAATAAACAATGCGAATATTGCAAAATGTGACTGTTGGAAACAGTGTTCACTGCAAGGATGTGTACATATACTTGTAATGATCTTTGCAGATACACAATGATTTCTTTCTTTTTATAAGTTTTATTATATATGCATTTATGTTGCAATATGGCAGATTTAGTCAGTCATGTTCAGTAAAACAACAAGCCACAGAGGAAGATCACAACATGGACTGGGTGGAGGGAACGATAGCGAGGGAAACATAATCATCGGCGGAAGGGACATAAATCCCACTTTGAGGGGTTTCTATAGGACCTCCTTAGTCGCACTTATTGTCTATTGATTGGTTCATAATATAATGTAAGTATATGTGACCAAAATCAATAAATAAAGTTCTTATCTACTTCTTACCAATTTAACTTAGAGCTTTATTCCCAATTTTCCATACATGTGATCATCTGAAGCATTTCTGGCAAATTCATGTGGTGGAGACTCCAAATGTTTTCAAATTATTGGAGTGACATTTTTGTCATTTACTCTACGGCCTCGATATCTCTCTACATCAGCAGATTGCTGATTTCATGCACCCTATAATTAATTCATTGTGCCATTATATGCGGTGCTGAATGGTAGACACTATTCATTCACATATCCACCACTGTCTATAGCCAGGTACTCATTTATACAGCTGAGTGAACTGAAGCGTGGGATGAACGAAACGACAACAAGAGTGTTTCAAAGCGGGTTCTCTCGATTGAGAGTCCAACGTTCTAACCACAACGCCACAGTGTCCCACAAACCACTACTTACTACTTGTACGTGTCTGATCGGATGTAGTCAAAGACGTGAGACGCCCCGATCTGGAACTGGTCTGCAATGGGGGGCACCCAGGGGTTGTTCTCGCCCTTGAACACCTGCTTGCTGCCCACCAAGTCCAGGTTCCCTACAAGAGGTCGGCCACACTCAGTCTTAGTCGGCAAACACAAATATGCTTTTGTTAATCATCCTTACCAAGTTATGGGATTGATACCATACGTCTTAGGCACGGTCTCAAAACAGTGATGTTTCGTACTACTAAACAAATTGGCTTCAGTGGTGTTAATGTTTTTGTTCATAGTCATACAATGAAGTTTATTCTAAAGGGCTGTTTACTTTCTGATCCCAGTTGATGTTACAATGGAAGAGGAATAAACAAATGCCACGCTGCTAGTCATATCAGTATGTGTATGTATGCGTGGTATGTGGTGATCACAGCATGAATGATGAGGACTACTTTTCAGTTGTTCTACACTAGTCAAATTACAATAATTATGGATCCTGCTGATTAAAAAAGGGGGCGTATGCTAATTAGTGCATGTATGCTAAATAGGTCGAATACGGTAATTCAAAGTTTCATGCAAGGGGAAAGGTGTCCAAGGTTAAATGACATCGATTTCGTGTATGTGTCATAATACATTGGTTGAATTGTTAATGACAAGAGATAAGTATCTTGTGTTTGATCTGGGTTCATATTAGTGATAATGTAATTGTCTATATGATCTCATAATGTACCTTTGTATAAGACCGTATTATATGGCATTGAATGATGTGACAGTTTCCCTATCAACAACAATGATGCGACAGTTTCCCTATCAACAACAATGTGACAGTTTCCCCATCAACAACAATGATGTTACAGTTTCCCTATCAACAACAACAATGATGTGCAACAACAACAATGATGTAACAGTTTCCCTATCAACAACAATGATGTGACTGTTTCCCTATCGACAACAACAATGATGTAACAGTTTCCCTATCAACAACAACAATGATGTGACAGTTTCCCTATCAACAACAACAATGATGTAACAGTTTCCCTATCAACAACAATAATGATGTGACAGTTTCCCTATCAACAACAACAATGATGTGACAGTTTCCCTCTCAACAGCAACAATGATGTGACAGTCAGTTTGAGGCGGCAAGTTTCAAGGGTCTACATTCTCAAAAGATTTTCACAGAATGCATTTACTTTGTAACAACACAAAGATGTGAAAAAAGTGGACACCTTTTGAGCATGAGGAACAGAATTTAACATCTTAAAACTGCCAGCCTAAGTAAGATTCCATTTGGGTAACAAAGATTAACCAACAATAAAAAATGGATTATAGGAAGATATTTGGACTGTCCACTCTTTCATGTCGTGGTCTATCTACACAACAGCCACCCTACACGGCTAGTCTTCTGCATCTTTCAGATATCCCTGGGCAGATCAGATCATCCATTTCATAACAACTTATTGTTCCTAAAACTAAGCTTAACCAGGGCGAATGTTCTTTCTCTTTAGCTGTGCCCAAGGTCTGGAGTGAACTCCCCATCATTTTGAAATCACATGAAACTATAGTTACGTTCTGTAAAAACTCAAGACATATTTATTCCAAACTGCATTTCCACCATAAATCTTTGGTAGCACTTTATTATGATGATGTCTTTATTATGATGATGTCTTTATTATGATGATGTCTTTATTATGATGATGTCTTTATTATGATGATGTCTTTATTATGATGATGTCTTTATTATGATGATGTCTTTATTATGATGATGTCTTTATTATGATGATGTCCTTATTATGATGATGTCTTTTGCATGTCCCTGTTCATAATAATTCTTAATGGTTCTGGTTTGCTGTGCCTCCGAGTTCAAGTTCCTGAGGATATAGTTCTTCCAAAACTCACCAAGTTCAGGTGGCAGCACGGTCAGTCGATTGCCTTGTACGTGGAGTTCTCTCAGTCGAGTCAGGTTTCCAATCTCCTTCGGCAATGAAATGAGGTCATTCTCTCGTAAGACAAGCTGCAAACAAACAAAAAATTTTAGGGTGACCACAACCCCCTGCCACCCCCCCGACCCCGACCACTAACACAATACTGCCACTTCTTCCTGCTGTGAAGCTTCAGGGAATGTTATTCAAATGCACACATTTGTAAATGTTGATTTAACTGGGTCACGTACCTGCTAACATTAAAACAAACCATTTGACATGGGTGAATAGTTCATTTTCACACATGTACAAAACTGCAAATGCTTTATGCGCCAGACCTGAACACAAACCTAATTGATTATGTTTAATATGTCAGGCCAGTAAAATATCCTAATAGTGCTGAGAGGAGAATTTATGTCCACTTACAATTTGCAGATTCTTCAACTTGCCTATCTCTGATGGCAATCCCTGGAAGTCGTTGTCGCTGAGAAAGAGGGCTCGCAGCGTTTCTGTAGCAACGTCATTGACATGCAGTGATTTGAATTGATTCCGTATCAATAACTTCAAGCAATGTTACAACAATTTTCAGAAGTGGCAGGATAAGCTTAGGTAGTGATAGTGTAATGTGTCACTGTGAAGAAGTTGGCCAGCAGTGACTTCTCTCAGACAAGACATCGAACTCACAGAGACAGAAGAAGTTGGCCAGCAGTGACTTCTCTCAGACAAGACATCGAACTCACAGAGACAGAAATAGCTGGCTGACAGTGACTTCTCTCAGACAAGACATAGAACTCACCGAGACAGAAGAAGTTTGCAGGCAGTGACTTCTCATCCAGGTTGTTGTATGTCAGATCAAGGACCTCAAGGACAGGGAATGCTCCAAACCCACGGGGCAAACTGGACAGCCGGTTGACCCTGTCAACAAAGAGCAACACTATAAATGTACAAAATCTAATCCTTTTCATTGTAAGATCACATTATAAATATAGAATAAATCATTCTAAGATATTGATCAACAAAATGCGTTTTAGTGAACCAAATGTGTTTCATATAATTTGACTGTTTAACCTGAATGTATCAACTTGAAGGTCATGCTTACACTGCACACTGAATGGCAAGGTCGGTATTCATAAACAGATATTCAAATTATATTTTGAAATTGCAGTTTATTAAAACACATTTGGGTGGCCAAGATGTTAGAACAGATATAGGCTGTATTGTACATGATGTTATGATAAATGCTATGATAGAAACGCTCATATAAATGAGCCTCCCCACACACAGACAATGTGCCTGATGGTATGTGTTCTGTTCACAAATTGTCGGTGGCGTCATTACTGATGACAGCACAGCCTGTAACACACCAGTAGGTGGAATTGGGCGCATACAACTATTTTTAATAAAAATTTTAAATGACATTAGGAAACATTGCTTCCACATTTTTGCAAACTTAACTATATTTAATTTCATAACAGGAAATAGACATAGCCATAATTCATACACACGTGCGTGTACACACAGGCATTCACACAGTGCCACAAACACACCATTTATACTAACTTAGTCAGGGTTGTTTGATTTAAATCACTCCAAAAAATCACTGATTTATGTTTTTTTTGCGCTAATTTATATGAATTTAACACAAATAATTGTTTACAAGCATCGAGATCAACAAAGTTTTGTATGGTTTTTTAATACAAAAGCACAAAGTGTGCACACTTGTGTAGTTGTATTGTAACCAGATAGCCTGATAGTCAAATATTTTATGACATTGTGTATGTTTGAGCTATTCCCTTTCTGAATGCAAGCCACATAAACTTGTCTCCCAGAGGAAGTATGTTTTCAAGTCAGAAGCACTGAGTTAAAGTCCACTTAGAGCTTGTGCTAGTTGTTACCAATTAAGTATGTTGACTCAAGTGAGACAGTCTGGGCTACAATTGTTTAATACTGTACTAGTTTGCAGTCTGGTTGGAGACCCTTAGAGTACACAGAGCCCTGGACAGGTGCTAATCCACCCTCTCAGCAAGCAATAATTAGCACTGCTACAGCCACAGACACACAGCATGCTTTCCTTTCCAAGACAGATTATGCAACTACAGGGGTGAGGCTTTGTGGACATTGTCTAATGTCTTTATATAAGCAAAAATCATGTACCCTCTGTTAAGACAAGTACCCAAATCGGTTTGAATACAACACGTTTAAAGAGTTTATAAATATAAACATCTATATAAATGTCTGTATACCAGATTTAAAAAAAATCAAATAAATTTAAAAAATCTTATTTAAATTAAAACAAATCTTATTTAAATTAAAAAAAATCTTATTTAAATTTAAAAAAATCTTATTAAAAAAAAACATCTTTAAACAATGATTTTTTTCAACCCTGAACTTAGTGCAACACAACTATACATGAGACATGATATTGCACTGAGTGACACACTCACCCGAGGTTCAAGATCCTTAGTTTGGGCAGGCTACTCATGGTGATTGGCAATTCCTGAAGAAAAACACACATGCCAGGAAACAAGAAAACGTGTCTCAATGGGGGCAATGCATACTGAACCAAATAAGAAACTTGACACTGTTGTGATTTGTTAATATAAAACACGAGGCGTAATTCTGTCTGAGTAGGTCCAATACATGGCTTCTTGCAGCGTACAGATGATTTCAGAGGTTTGTGCAGTGACTCATCCTCTAATTCTAAAGACTTGTCACAAACAGTTACAAACTAATCATACAACCGGCTTTAAGTTTACTGGTCCTTTACATGCGGTGCCCATCACCTTGGGAGATCAGCCACGGGCCCATTCTGCCAGACATGTGTCCTCAGACTGTGAAATGTCTGTCTACTGTATCCAAAGACATGCGCAACCTCTGCTACCAACTGTCCCACCCCAGACGGTCAAAACCTCTGTCACCATTAGAAAGTCTACGCATGACAAACAGTGATTATCAAAGTCAATATTTAGTTTTGTTTCTGACTGCTGCGATGTTGGGCTTCACAACAATGTCAATTTCTGAGTGACAATGAGGCAAGTGCACTGTGCAAAACCAGTTTTGCACATATATATATATATATATATATATGGCCACATATGTATGTGCAGAAGCAGTTGATTGGAAATTTATTCTGCATTATGGACAGCTAGTACTCTGCCAATAAAGGCAACATCCCCCAAACCACAGAATTAGGCCATGTGTTTTATGTTTGCAAATTACAACATGTCAAGTTTTTTATTCAGTTCAGTACACATACAAGACTTGTAGTCAATGAGGAAATGTGCAACCATAGGTTGCAGCACACATACGGTCATCACAATGATGTAAACAACAGTCCCGTCATCATCAAACTCGCTCTTTTGTACGGGATGACTGTGTCATGATGTAAACTAGTTCATAATCAGACATGTCCATTTTTAAAATCCTACCTGCACTTCAGAACACAAGACTGAGTGCCAGGCATGTTTAACTTTGAGTATTTTTCACCAGCTCTCAATTCTTCTTGCAGTATTTTGTAACAAGAATACACTTCATACCGAAAATAACAGTCAGCCTCATTTTGCATACACACGATGAATGCATGTGTTATGTTGGCTACGTTTTCTGCAAAGTTCCTCATTAAAACTATACCACATTTAACATCTGATTGTTTATTGCTTTTAATAATTTAATAGTGATGCTCAGTGAATGTCATTTCTAAATGTCAAACTGAGTGTCAAATCAAATGAATATGAAATGCTTTCAACTAATACATTTATAACGATATTGTTATCGATACTAAAAACATTGTTTCAATGTACGCACCAGTGAACAGGTTTGACCAGATATATGATAGCAATAGTGAGTCTAAATATTAATTAGTTATAATATATTTTACTCAGTTAATTGCTATACTTACCTGAATGTGATTGTTGAAGAGTGTAAGTATCTCCAGGTTGACCAGGTCGGCAATGCCAGCAGGAAGGACTGAGGTGCAGCAAACATACGAAATGACATGAAAGTTTGTTAATTCTTTGATCACAAAGTCATGTTATATATATATATATATATATATATATATATATATATATATAATACACTATACAGGGGTAGATTTTAAGAATTGTGTAGTAATCCAGACAGATTACCAAGGTATTAAATTCAGTAATCTGTAAAAAAAATCTGGTTATCCACAACATAACTCATTTAACATGGATCACTGCATCCAAGCTTTCAGCACTGAAGCCTATTTTAACTCTTCACGTGGTGAATACTTCTGCAGTGCGCACAATTTGGAGCAATTTAAATGAGCTCCATTAAAGCATCATAACTTTGCTAATAATTATCGTAAAACTATTAATGCTGTATCTATCTGTTGCTAAGACTATGTTATAATACAGTGGTAATACCAACACAACATCGTATAACCAAGGAGATATTACTATTTGAATGTCATGAAAAACAGAAAGTACAGATAAACACATTTCAACCAATTTACCATGGTACTAGATTTTTTCTGAGTGGCTAAATGTCTCTCTATCCAGTGGCTAAATGTCTCTCTATCCAGTGGGCAAATGTAGCCATACGTTTAAGCTACACATTCAATCAACAATTAATCAGATATGTTGAATAGTTATGTTTATATGAAGTTTTAAGAAGAACCATGTGAAACTGGTAGATCAAAGACGATTTCAGTGGCACCTAGTAAATATGTAATAAAGTCGCCGCCGCTGACAGGAAATAGACTTGACCTATAACACCAACAGATTTGACTGGCTAACAAAGTGGAGTGAAAAAAAAATTAGGTGGAGGTATTACAGAAATGTTGATGTTAATGTTAACCTGAATGGATTTCTGTACCAACAGGTCTAGTAATATTGATCACCCAAATGTGTTTTAATGAACCACAGTTGTCATTTACCATTATCTGATTATGAATATTCAACTCAGAGCTCTGTTAAAAATGTAATGCAAGTGTATGTATGTATGTGCATTTGTGTGGCTCTCACCTGACAGTTTGTTATGACTCAAAGTAATACGAGTGAGTTGCCGCATCGTAACTGAAAATTAAATTCACATTGATATTATAACATTATATATGACCCATACATTTTGCTACTGGTAACAGAATTGCATTTTCCTGCAAATGTAGTGTAAAAGTGGCTGAAGTGATATTTTTTAATAAAAAATATTTTGAGAAATTTATATAGTTTGATTGATATATTGATATTGATATGATCCAAATGCTGGATGAGTGTCCTGACTGAACACCTCCTGACTTACCCCAGGAACAAACAGTGACAGTTGCACAGCATAATAGTTGTTGAAGCTAAGGGGCCATTCACAATTGTCGACAATTACCTATTCATATAAAATATTCTAAAGGGGGTTAAGGCTGGCAAACTGATTGACTTTTATACTTTCTGCCAGTTTTCCACATAGCAGATAATGTTGCTGCTGGAAATGTTTGAGAATCAGATGCCGCTGTCGAAGCCGCAGCATGTCGCATTGTAAAAACAACAATTCAACGGGTGATGCCGCCACATATGTACTGCAAGCATCTTTGACAATCAGTATCGAGTTACAGTTAGCTATATAATAATTATTATGACTGCTGCCTATTACCATTGGGCTTTATTTCTTTCAAATATTTAAACTTCTGGACATAAGTACAAAGCTATAGCAAACTTAGCTATCTGCATCCTAGCGGGTTCCTGGAGTAAATGTTAGGCATTGTTGTGACACTTAGCGGACAGTCCATGAACCTTCGGTCTATATCGGTATGTCAAAGGAAAGTTAAAAGCGTATCGCGATAGCCAATACATATCGCAAAGAAGAAAATACTGTGATACACCGGTAACACAGTGCGACCCTAGGAAAATCATCCATTGCAATGCATGAGCTTTTTAAAAAGTCTGCATGTCGTTGCTAGTAGCAATGCCAAGCGGAAGTTAGGTGAACATACTTATCAAAACAATGTGCCGACTGTAGGAAGTGATAACATAAACTATGAAGTCAGATCGATGAGATCGAGATGAATATTTTGTTTAATTGTGGCACCGGGGTGGAGGGTAAGGATTGAAATTGTAAGTGATTTAAATGATTTGAAACGTTGACATGTAACCAATCTGATAAATATGATCCAAACCTATGGTGGCCCACCAGGCCAGCATAATATGAACAAACAAAACACCCATATATCTGTAGGTAGCAACATTTTAACTGAAACTGGTATTAATGCACAATGACGCTATTCTGGATATCAGAACTGGGCAGTGTAGTGGATAGTTTCTAAGACTAAGTTGTAGCCAAGTTACGTATGCTATATTATGAATGCTCACACCACGTACTGGGGTGGTGGTTTAAACCACTACGTTTTTTTCGACATTGTCATTGATAACTTATGAGACTACATTGTCCTTGTATAGTGTGCAACGTCCAAGGATGCTGACCCGCTGGTGCTGTACGACAGTAGTCAGTACGGTGACAAAATTAACCACGCCCACCGGCACCGCTATCCTTTTTTTACGGGACTGGTCTTTACATCGTCTTTATCATGATAGCCGTGGTCAATGGTTACCAGTCAAATATTGAATAGTGCATGCATTTCCGAAAGGGGGCGGGGACTAGACTAGTATGATGTATGGGCCAGTGCAATGGCATTGCTATGTTGTCTATCATCTATGACTATGTTTGTGAGATCGTGAAATTACGGTAAAGATCGGTGTCGCCTACAACTAAATCCTGAGACTTACGAATATTCGGGATATCCGACAAATTAACGATGCCTTTCTCGATGAGTTCCATCTCAGTCCCTTTGTGCTCAATCAAATCATCTAGATATTTCTTAAACTTCGACATGTTTGCAAATAAGTTGCCGTATTTGGAAAAGTTTTCACCACAAAATTCCTCCTGGATTAATACCGGAAGGAGCCGAACAGCAACGGTGCAGTTGCGATATCCGGGCGCCACATAGTGCACTAGTAAAACGTTTGCATTGATATTTGTTTTCAACAAGATTGCCAAAGCAAAGCGAGTTGAACATTTCAGGACGTATGTATAATACCTGACTTGAAAAGTAGCAAATTGGACTTATTTAAAGAATAAAATTCGCAACAGGCATCACGGCGTATAGATATAAATTCCTTTGACCTATTAGTATGGTGACGCCATCTGTTGAATGTAGGAAAAGTTTATTTTTCCAGAAGAGGGAACCACTAGCAAACATTTTTCCTGGAAAACCCGGTCTCGATATTTCAAGTATGCGTGGGGCGCATTGGTAGTGCTTTTAAAACTGTCTGAATATTATTCTAAAGTACCGGAGTTCCAATCCTCTTGCACCCATTTCAAAGCTTAGCTAAATTTGTTTACTGCACGTTGCTCAAATAAACATCCCATGGGTCTTGGGCGGCTCAACTAGCCCCGTTTCGACAATTAAGCTTATTTAATTAACTTCTCATTAATGCGTGAAGTGATGTAAATAACATTCTTCTCTGTGCATTGTTAAACCATTTGTAAGTATACAAACAACAAAGTCTGGTCATGTGCGTTGATAATTTACACACCAGCAGACATTAATCACAATTCCTAAAAGTTTCGAAAAACATAAAAAAACATACTTTTAGCTCACATGTTCTGACCGTTGTGACAAACGTTACCTATTATACGTCCATCTAATAACATGTTCATTCACTGGGTGGTACCATGTAACTGTCGCTGCTGTAGTTTCCTGGGAAAGATGGGTGGCTCAACTAACCCAGTGGCTCAACTAACACTGCCTTCTCAAACTTGTGTAAAATGTAAAGATCAAAGTAAGGTACGTTCGTATGTAGCGCGGTATCGAGTCCTTGGGCCTGCTCAAACCGCTTGTACACTTCCCGGCAGATCTATTCATTTCAACGCCTACTTGACTTCTATGGAAAGCATTCAACCACGCTACAATTACTGCGCGAAGACCATTTGTTCACATATTTCCACCACTGTACGCAGCCAGGTATTCATTTATACAGCTTAGTGAACTGGAGTAACGTGGAGTGAACGAAATTGCCAAAGCTTCGAAACGGCAGCAAGAGGATTCCAAGTCGACTGAGAGTCCGTCGTTCTAACCTCTACGTCACCGCGCCCCACAAAGGTAAAGGCCAGTTCTTATTTAGCGCAGTATTCAGTCCTTGGGACCGCTATAAGCGAATTAAACTCCACCCTCTGGCAGACCTGTTAATTCCGACGCCATCGCGACTACCCAGCCAGCCAGGTACTCATTCAGTGAACTGGAGCAATGAGATTAATTGCCATATCTCCGAAACGGGAACGAGAGGATTCGAACCCAGATTCTCTCGATTGAGGGTCGGATACTCTTACCAATACGCCACGCCCCCCCACACAGAGTGGATGACCAAGCGAGTTGAAATCTGAGTGTTTATAACTTCGGGCCCTGTGTAGACATCAGCCGCTGAGATCTTGCTGGACGGATACGACGTCGCAATATGTATTTGTTTTACGTCACTGGCCAGAATATTGTGGAACGCATGTAAGAGGTCACGCGGTCTGGATCAAAATACCGACGCGAGATGATTTAGTGGATACACTAATACTATATCTATAGCAACATTGTGTTGATTTTGGCATAGGTAATGAAGCGTGAACAATATTATAAATAAAACACATTTTGTTTGCAAATCCTGATCCGAAATGTTTGCCGATATGCACTGTGTAGGCCTATAATATGACGACAAAAATAAATGTTATCGAACTACCTTTTGTGCGTCAATACATCCGTTTAACGAGTTGTAAAGTTGCGGTGTACACAAATTAAGTAAAGGAACACTATACCGTTAGACAATACAAGCTACTTGCACATCCGCGTGCGTACAGCCATTAAGGCCATTACGGCAAGCAAATACGTATCGAATGACGACGATTTATATACATTCAACTAAATTCGACCGTATACAGTTTCGCGAATAAAATCGCCATAAAGCAAACAGCGGTGCTTGCTTGGTGGACGACGGGGTTCACAGTTTGTCTAGGACAGCCAAGTGAACGGAACAGATGGGACGTCCGGAAGACCTTTGGTGCGTGCCGGACTACTCCGATGATGACGAAGGGGGAGTCGGTCGACACTCGGACCCACACGACGAGGCCGACCGTCCGAGACTCGGTGCCGTGGACCAGCAGAAGTCTGTACGTGGCGAGGTCGGCGCTGGAGACCGCAGGTTTGTCTACCGCCCACACGCGGCGGGACGGGAACGCTACGCCCAGGAGCAACAGATGGACGTGCAGGTCGAACAACCGTTCGTACACCAATACCACCGTCGCCGGCGCTCAGACGACGAACAGCATGATAATCAGCACCACCGCCACCAGCGTCCACACGAAGAACAGGAGAATCAGCACCACCGCCACCAGCGTCCACACGAAGAACAGGAGAATCAGCACCACCGCCACCATCGTCATCAAAAAGAAGAACAAGAGAATCAGCACCACCGCCACCAGCGTCCACACGAAGAACAGGAGAATCAGCACCACCGCCACCATCGTCATCAAAAAGAAGAACAAGAGAATCAGCACCACCGCCACCAGCGTCCACACGAAGAACAGGAGAATCAGCACCACCGCCACCAGCGTCCACACGAAGAGCAGGAGAATCAGCACCACCGCCACCATCGTCATCAAAAAGAAGAACAAGAGAATCAGCACCACCGCCGTGAGCCACGTCACGATGAAGAGCAGGAGCAAGAGCAAGCTAACCGCCGCCACGGTAGCCAGCACCCGCCGACGCAGCTGCCCCTCCAACGGATCATCCCGAGACCGTGCAGCTACCTGACTCCGACCGGGGCACCGACCGAGACCCTTAGTCGACACGACGAACAAAAAAGTCACAGCGATATCCGCAGTGAGAAGTGGACCAAGTTGGTTCCTCGCACGGGCGACCGACAGCGCCGCCTGTCGGAACGCAGCGACACCACTCCGAAGTCTGGTGCGGAATCGAAGTCGCGTAGAAATACAACGTTGGAGGAAGTTCACACGGGGAGACGGAGAAAGGTACGTTGTGTAAACTCTATAATACTTGACTATGTAGCATATGTCTTGTAAGTTAAAAAGAATTTGCGCAGAGGACAAGCATTCGTAAATATTATTACTACGACAACTTAAATATAATTTACTTTTATATGCGTCTATTTGTGGTATATTGTTAAGTTAAATAAGTTAAAAAAAAACCTCTGTACGACGAGCATGGTGCTGTTTATGGCTTTTTGATTAATTTTGCACATTATGTTCATCGATTACAAATTTTTCAACGAACAAACGGAAAACAACTTTAACTAATCAATCCTCTTATTAAGAAGAACATATGAACAGGAATTGTTATTGACATTTAAAACACGCAGACGGAGTTCACTCGTGGCGCCGAATCGTGGCTGCGTCAGCCGACCATCTTGGAAGTAGTTCCGGCTGAGAGACGCGGCTCGAAGCCGGAGTTCGTCAAGTTTTACGACGTGTCACGCAACCCGGACCGCCTGGGCTATGACTACTACGACCGCTTCCACCGCTGGATGTCATCCCGGGACGCCCGGGACGAGACGACGGACGCCGGCAACACGGAACAGTCGACGCACTATTACGACTGGAACCGCGAGCGACAGCTGCTGAAAGCCGGCCATAACCGTCGCTGGGACCGTCTAGCTGGTGACTCCAGCGACGGAAGCATGTCCGATGGAAGTATCTCTCTCGATGACTCCAGCGATATCGGCAACGCCAGAGGCCACAGCGCCGTGCAGGTGTACAGGGACATACTTGGTTTGAAGAGGTCGACAAAAGTCGACGACTGGTCCACGGAGGGGCAGATGACGATCAGGACGCCGAGAGTGTTTATGTATCCGCCTGGCGTCGAAGCAACCATGCCACACCAACGCATGTTTGATACGCCAGGTGACGCTGCTGTCGTTGGGCTCGAGGCAAGACGGACCGATTGGGGGCGCTGGCCGTTGGATGGAGCAGGGGACGCCAGTGAAAACAAGGTCAATGTACTGCAACAGCGGATCATGCAGCAGCAACTACAACAGCAGCAGCAGCAGCAGCAACAACAACAACAACAACAACGGCAACAACTGTTGCAGGAACAACAACAACAACAGGTGCAGCAACAGCGCCAACAACAACAGCAAATGATTCCAACTCAACAACCAGAACAATTACAGCAGGTGAACATACAGCTGCAAATACAACAGCAACAGCAGCAGCAGCTAGAGCTACAACATAAAGAACTGGAACGGCAACAGTTGCAACAGCAACAGCAGTTGCAACACCAGCAGCAACAACAACTGTTACAGTTACAGAAACAGCAACAACAGCAACAACAGCAACAACAAGCCGAACTATTAAAACTGAAAGCGAGGGAACAAGAAATACTGCAACAAAGAAAGATACAACAACAGCAGCAAGAGCGACTAATCGAGCAGCAGAAACAGAAACAACAACAGCAGCAACAACAAGCACAGCAGCGCCAACAGAAACTCCGACAACAGCGACAACAACAGCTACTTCAACAACAGCAGCTGCAGAATCAGCACGTGGCGAAGATGCAAATCGGGCGACGGCAGCAACAACAGCTGCAGCAACAACATCAGCAGCGACGTCAGAATCAACAGCAACAACAGCTGCGCAACCTACAGGACGGCGTGGGGCAGGAGTTCGACGTTGGTCAAACTGGAGCAGTGGCCTGCGCCGACAGGAACTGGTCGCAGTGGAACACCGGGGGCTTAACGAACGGAGCGCCGAGAAATAGCATAGAACTACAGCCGCAGCCACGCGGCCAGGGCGAGGCGACCATGGACGGCGCTGCGTGGGGAGCCGGCGGGCAAGGCACGGCGTGGACGGCGGCCAACCAGGTAAACTGTCTCCGAGAAATACACAGTAGAGTTGGCCAACAGTGATATTTCTTCTTAGCCTTTAAGTGATGTAAAGGTGCACGGTCTGATACTTTCTTTCTTCCACCCTCCCTCCGTCCCTCCCTCCCACCCTCTCTTCCCTCCCTCTCTCCCTCCCTCCCTCCCTCCCTCCCTCCCTCCCTCCCACCCTCCCTCCCACCCTCCCTCCCCTCCGTCCGTCCGTCCGTCCCTCCATCACTCCCCTCGCACGCTCTCCCTTCCCCCTCCCTCTCGCCCGCCCTCTTTCTCAGTCTCTCGGTCTCTCGTGACGATTGCTTTGTTATTGATAAACCAAAAATAATATTGTTTTCATCACAATGAATAGGATTGCTTGAGTTTTTATGTTGATGCAGTTACCAATTTATTACATGCGAATTAACTATCTAAAGATAAACAAAGATTATGATACGTAGATTTGTCATAAACAAGTGAAGCAGTTGCGATTATTAGGGGCTATGACGAAGGGTAAACGTTGTTATATGTCATACTCTGATCAAAGTTATGGACATTCTAATGCGTTGTCCCTAGTGTGCCGATATCAGTTAAAAAACACGTTTTTGCGAACTTAAATCAATGCAAACGTCACTGAAATGACAACGGATAACTGGAAAGAATTCCAATAAAAGCATCACTATAGCGGCTGGTCGTTATACCAAGTATTGTTTTGCCGCAAGTTTCAAGAACGGCCAACAGAAAAACATCGACACACGACGTCGTGTCCCAAATGGCAACCAGTCTTAAGTGCTATAATAACGGTGCTCGGTCACACTGATCCCGCGTCGTTGTCTCTCGATAGGGCAATAAATACCACGTTAGCCTTCGAATAAATCCCAGCTAACGACGCCAGTGTCGCGCACGCAGACACTTTGTGGTTATCTCGTCGAGATAGCCTTCATCCGCATGCGTCAAAGACGTGTGTGATGATATCACTGCAAATTTGTAGCATTTTTGTGTGTGAAATCTGATAATAGTGCTAATGATTTTAATCTTCTATTTACTGGGTGCTTTCTGCAAACAGCGAACTTATTATTGCCATGTCATCGACTTGTTTATCCTATGGTAAACGAGATAATGGTAAATGAGATAACTTCAGCTGAATCTCTCACAAATGTCGACAAGGGTGACCATTTGTCCGGCGTTGTTCCTCGCCATGCGTTCGACAAATACAACGAAACGTCAGTTGTTTAACGGGACACTGTCACGAACCGTTGGACAGAAAACATACCTCAAAATACAACAAACACTTCAGTTGTTATTTGTTAACTAAATGTTTATGCTCAACTCCGGGTAACCAGCGACTTAGTAGGGAGCTTCCAACGAACTCCAGTACCAGATTACGCCAACCTTACACCAACGTCAGCATATTATAAAGTTCCGCTGATTGCCTATAATATTATAGATATGTATGCCTAAAGATACAACATAATACGCCATTATCGGGTTGAGACGTAACCTCACAGTAAGCGTGTTTTGTCAAACCTCCGCGACCACCAACAGCTGGTTTAATTGTTTTACCGCGTAGTGCTTAGCAACGGTTGCTGCGTCACTTCATTGTGATAGAGATCGGGGACAATGGAGCACGCGTGGTTTACATATAAATACAAAAGGTCCGTTCTAAGCAAATAAGGACAATAACTCAATTTGTCGCCAATCCAATCTGTGTGAGATCTCTTCCTGCGCGTTGGAATGAACAGATCTGCCTGAAAGTCCCGAAGATTGGATACGGATATAAGAACGAACCTTTGCCTTTTTATAATCACTCACATAAACACAACGTGATCTGTTTCAGAACGGCATGTTCCCGAGGGGCCCCCATCAGGCCTTCAAGTACGGGATGCCGAACCACAGGCTGCCGTACGGCCTGCACGCCGGTCACCCGCAACCGTACCAGCCGTGGGCGACGGGCGGCGGCTCAGAGACGAGTGACGACTACACGATCTACACGTACACAACGTACATGAAGCACAGGTTCATGTCAAAGCGAAACCTCATCGCCCTGCTCGTCTTTCTGCTCACGCTCATCGCCGTCAGTGTCACCATCGTCGCTGTCGTCGTCGCCAGTGAGTCGTCTTTGTGGTGGTTCTGTTACACGCGGTGTGCCGTCTGGCAGACTGTGTCGTTCCCTACACACCTACAAGTTGTCGAACATTTTCTCGTCGTAAAATTGTTCTGTCAATGTCTGTGGAACGACTGTCTGTGAAATAATGTTTAACTGAGAACTACAGTCATCGTCATCGTCTTCTTCATCGTTATCATCATCAATATCACCACCAATACAACCACTACCACCACCCCCAACACCACCATCATCATGAATGCTGTTTAATCAACGCCAGTACTTTCATTAAATAATATTTGATATTAACAATATTAGCAGTGCTATTCTTGTTTCTGTTGCTGTTGGTATTGTAGTTGTCGTTGTAGTTGTCGTTGTAGTTGTCGTTGTAGTTGTCGTTGCACTTGTTGTAATTGTTGCATTTTTGTGTGACATGTCTCACGGTGGTGCTTCAAATGAGCAACGTAACATAGACGACCAAAGCAAATAATTGGTGTTTTAGTGAACATTTGAAGAAAAAAATTATTTAATTGCGCACACGTCACCGTGACTTTATTCCCTGCACCATTTCTGTTTGAAACTCCGGCTTTGTTTTCAGAGAAATCGCACGATTCTATTGCACCAACGAAAGGTAGGTCAGTAACGCTCGATCTCTAACAGCGGTGTCAATTCTGCAGTTGAGCAACCAAATGTGATTCTAACGGAACTTGTGTTTATTCAATGTTGTACGAGTTATGCTCCTCTGACTCTGTCCGTGAGAACTGATTTGTGATTTACTAAATAATCGGGTTTCTATAAAAAAATTCACAAAACAAATAATAGGACGGTCGACGGGCATTTCAGAATTCGTCGTCCTACTTCGATGTGCGTATCTTGTCCAGCCTATTCATCACACGTTACAGGACATTAAATCCTATGTCGCAAAGCACATGCATATATTTAGTCACGGTTGAATAATTTACAAAGATGTTAACATTTGTTTGTTTTTTCTTCGTTGTTTCAGAAACCCAAGACGAAGGTGGGTTTTAATTACTTAATTAAATAATATATAATGATAAACACATCGATTGTTCAGTATGTTAGTCTGTGAGATGCTGCTTTAGCATCAACTGCGTCGCCTGTGCCTTCTACGCTAGTTAAGCAACGTGTGCTGTCGAAGCCAATCAAGACGAATCCGATGAAGATAAGATGCAAGACGCAATGCAAGATAAGATGCAAGATAAGATGCAAGATAAGATGCAGATCACAACATTAGTAGTTACAATTTGAAAATAAAATTTACTGCAAAATAAGTTAGGTTGTGCTTCATCCATCTAGGAATGGGGCATCGCATATGAAAGTTCCTATATTACAACCTTTCTTATTAACAATACTGGTGCACATCATTATGGCGTTTGGTACATTTAGAATAATGTTTTTTTCGAGAGGGATATCTATTTGACAGTCATTATCTCACATTCTTCGGAAATCTACAGAACGTGTTGATTTTGCGTTCTTATCCGCTTTGTTTTACAATCGTGTTATGAAGTTATTCACTAACTCAGACAACAACTACTTACAACGTATATTTTGGATAAGGTGAACACGATGCATTGCCATTTTAATTAAAACTGCACTAATATTAAAATAAATAACAGTTAAGACACAGCGAACATTACAGTGTTGTTGACGATGACGACTAAATAAGTTAGTGGTGGTGATGATGACTATAGTGATGATGGAAGAAAATGATGAAAACGATTATGAAGAATATTCTATGTTCTCAGTTAGAACATTATTTCATAAATTGACAAAACTAAACTAGGAGCCTAAAGGTCGCGTCAGTTTTGCTGTTACAGAAGCTACAAAGGCTAAACTAGGAGCCTAAAGGTCGCGTCAGTTTTGTTGTTACAGAAGTTACAAATGCTAAACTTGGAGCCGTAAAGGTCGCGTCAGTTTTGCTGTTACAGAAGTCACACAGGCTAAATTCTCTTACGAAAGAGAATCAAAGAAGTGCCTTTAAATATTATTGAGCAAGAATATTCAGAAAATATTATGTCGGTTTTTCAACTAATGTGTTATTAAAAAATTCGGACATTTTCACACAAATTATTTAGCAAGAATGTTCATAAAATGTTATGTTAGTTTTTCAACTAATATATCAATAAGATAATTCGGACATGTTCACGTTGGACGTTTGAAGTATGTGAACGTGTAATTCTTGTTGCGTTGTTGCATCGCACATTTGATGGCGATTTGACACGGATGTGAGATATAAATATGTCACATGTACAACAGATGTACCTGCCTATAGTATATCATAAGCTCCATTTAACCCTGTCGCCAAAACTTGTAACTACAAACACATTAATTTATATTTAGGGATGCTTATTAAGGGAAAATTCCTAAAAAGTTTCATATATATTTTCATATTATATTATTGATTCTCTATATATTAATAGTATTCATGTGTATATGCATGCATGATAAATATTCCAAAGAAGAACAGTTACCAACATGTATACTAATTTCTCTTTGGTTGATCAGTTACGTACGGCCTGAAGATGCGACTGAACTTGAACTACGCACAAGACATGGCTAATGTGTCGTCTCCGGTCTTTCGGGCAACGGAGAAACAGTTCTGCCAAGTGGTAAGAGTTACTGCATAAATTTACAAGTTTACCTTTGATGTCGCTTTGAAAAGTCGGACAATACACTTTATGTGAATTTTTCACACGTTTAACCATTACATAAATCCTATAATTCATTATTAGATTAGTCAACTGCATACTTTTAAAACATGATATATGTGTATTTATATATTCTTAAGTGTACTCCTTTTTACAATTACAATTTTGTTTACAATTACAATTAATGTACAAAATGTACGTATATTTTATGTTAGTATGTTTGTATATATATATATATATATATATATATATATATATATATATATATATATATATATATATATATATTTATATATATATATATATATATATATATATATATATATATATATATATATATATCGCCGTATAATCCAAATTGCTTTTAATAATATTTATTTAAGACAAAAGAATATATATGTATATGTGTGTGTGTGTGCGTGTGCGTGTGCGTGTGCGTGTGCGTGTGTGTGTACGTGTGTTCTTTTGTCTGAAATAAACATTATTGAAAGCAATGTTGATTATACGGCGAGAACCCGAGACGTAGCTTATTACGTTATGATGTATTACATAACAAATGTGAAGATGACGTCACAATAGGGACCCACGAATTTGTTTTGCCGACTTTCTAAGGAATCTTTTTAACAAAATGTTTATTGAAACATGGAATGTTCTTTTCAAATAATTAAATGATGTTGTATTGATTATGTTTCTTATTTTCAATAACATCATTCTGCAACAACAAAAAATAGCGGAAAGGAAGTAACGCAGATTTGTTCAATTTGATCTGATTCTGTACAGGAACAGTGCTTCTTGTTGAATGGCATTTCTACATTTACACGATACCAAAATACCGCCGTTGCCGCTGCTAACCATATTGGCCACTTTCATTTTATAGATAGCGGGAGTCTTCCTGAAGAGTTTATCAAAATGCGTCGTAGAGAGGCTGAGGTAATGTAATCATATTATGTTGTACTGTCAGGATTCCAATAAAATAATTCACAAAGAGACCCTAAGTGTACCAGCTTATTTCCCTTATACGCACGCTCGACCTATACCTGAACGTATTTACTTTAAAAAGAGCCCTGCCATACTCGTAAACTATTATTTATTTTCCAACAAAGATACTATCATTTTCAATATAACTATTAACGTTTGTTGAAATGCTCAATATATTATTTGAGAACTGTGACACTCGCTTAAATTTATACTGGCTGTTTGATTCCATACGGCCATTTTTTTTATCTAACAACAGTTCTAAGAGATAAGCAAAATTAATTCTGCGACCATAGGATAACATTAACATGCGTTGTTATCACAAAATACAGTCAGAACGTTTACGAGCATTTTGTAGTCGCTATTCCTATTATTATTAGTAAGAGTATTGTTGTAAAACCACACTGAGATCTTTACACAGTCCTGCAGTTTACTTGTTCTTGGATGCGCAGGAACGGAAGTGTAATGGTTGATGCCAGTTTGACCTTCTTTACTGACCGCTTGGACACGTTTCTGCGTGGTGGACCAGAGCAAGAAGGAGGAACTATGGAAGGCGTTCAGGGCGGAGGACTGGGAAATGCAACGACCGAGCAGTTACTGGATGGCAAACTCCATGAGCTGACGACGTCTGTGGAGATGTTCAAAGGGGCGCAAATCTTTACCCCCACCCTGGAGCCGCAGACCGGTTAGCATAGTTCGTTGTATAGTATCATGGATCATAATGTTTCCTAAACGCGATAAATAATTTTTTTTCGTGAACAGTCACCTTTTCTGCTGCCGAAAATGGTTGAGTTGTATGTATTGTGTAAGTAATGGAGATTATCTAATCATAAAATCGAAGTTTAGAACTTTAATTTTGCCTAAAAATGGTAAATAGTTAATTTTGTTTTTACGAACACGCGATACATCCATCATATCGCGCCCGCTTTATTTTTTAATCGACGTTGAACGAAGCAAGGACTGGTTCTGTGTCACCTTGTCCGGAAGCTAGTACTAGTCCTGGGTCGTGGCAAGATTTCCTGCCGTCAGTGGATATGCATGGCATAGCTAAGCGTTCGACTGAGCAGTATGATTGTAAGACACGTTTGGCACCTGCGTCATTTATGGTTAAACCACGTGCGCTGCCGTGTTGGGACACTGACTGTGTGGATGTTTTGACGAACATTTGGATGCGGTCACAAAGTTTTTGTTAATTTGCTGTTAACCGCGTTTTGGAACCAAAATCTTCGTGTTATTATACATACTTGTCAAAGATTATTATTATTATTTCATTTGACCAAATGTTTTAGTCTCGTTCATCAGTTCTGCAGTATATTGTTCATTGCTTGGTTTTCACATTTACCTGGAATATACCATATATTGACGTCAGTTCGAATCAAGGTGGTGATGACACCCAGAAGGAACAGTTTCTTGTACCCCTGATTCGCCTGTCGGTAGTTGTACTGTAATGTACACAATCTGTAGGTCAATTGTTCCATGCATCAAGTGTCCGCTTCTTTTGTAACGTTACTTCGTATCTTCAAATTGTTTCACCTTCCAAAATATATTGTCGTCAATGCATCCTCCATTCGATTGTCATCAGTCAAAAAGGACGTGTTGTGTTCTTGACAGTGAAATTCGTAGTGAGGACGCGACTGGCAGGTGTCGCATGGAACGCGACGACGATGTCACGTAAAGAGACACATTTCGGTCGTTTCGAAGCCACCTTCTGTCACGCAGTAAGTGGCCGTAGCCTAACATCTTCTCTCATCGCGGTGTAGAATTGTTTTATTGGGTCATTATGTTTGCATTTTTAAACAAAACAAAATGGACCGTCAAGACATTGGCTAATCAAGAGTTTAAAAACGTGTACTTCCTTGTAATCAATACACTGTTATTGAAACTACTTCGTTCAACTCTAGTTCTTCTACCTTCTTCATATTTGTATCAATATCTTCATAATAATTCAATACAGAACAAACGTTGATGTACTCTTTGTCTGCTGGTTCCTAGTGTCGAACATTAATTCATATTTAAAGCGTTTTTTTATTGCAAAGCTCTCCCAAATCCGGAATAAATTTAGTTAATCTTCTCTAGGCATGTCAACATGCATGCAGTTTTTTCTCTAATCAGGGCTGTCCATAGCTTCGCCTCCTTCCGATGGAGTGGTCCCACTGTGTGGCGCCACTGTCATAGCCTTGGTACCTATCATGATATCATTGTTTGATAATAGGGCAATTGCCTATCCGGTCCGGCGAAACAAAGTAAATTCTACACTTCGACTACATAACTAAAACGATGTCCCTTTAGTCACAGTTTGCTATATGAACCACAATATTCGTGTTTTCTAGTTGAGACATGTATTGCTCGTTATAGTTACTTTTGGGTGTAGCTTTTGACATAGGTAAATAGCGGGCGCGTTCGCTAGAGGCGCTGCTGTCGAGCGTGTTTCTGTAGCAGTCAATGTTTGTGTCCTTAGCGGTGTACAGGCCTGGCGGTGTATATATGCTTTTGGTCGTTCATTCCTGGGAACTCATATGCAAACCTTTGGTTTTGTTGATGTCATTTTCCTGTGTGCTGTTGTTGCAGAGATTATTTAGAAACATCCCCGTAGCTTGCACTTGGTGTATGGCGATGGTATTAAGCGTTGAAGGTCGCCATAACGTGATATTGTATTTGTTATTATGAAATTATTCCTTATTTTAGAAAGTATGCAATTATTTCTGGAGGTTATTCGTTGTTTAAGGATACTGCTAAATAAACATAAATCAGTTGAGCAGCGAACGCAGTTGTAAGGCACATGAGCGTTTTGTGTTTCTACTAACACAATTTGACATTGTGCTTCGCCTTGGGTAAACGTTGTGCGTAAAGGAATCATTGTTATATGTGTGACCGATTTAATGTGCTGAATGTGTTTACGGAATTCCGATACATGAAGACTCCTGTCATTTCTAGGTTGACGAAGCCATTCCAAAATTCTTCAGTGGTTGTCGATTACATTTGTTGACGTAAGTTTATTAGTGCATGTTATTGATCATAATAAATATTTCTGATATACGTATCAACAAGTTATGTTGGCAATTTGTTTGTTTACTTGGTCATTGCTAATACACATCAAAGTGGAACACGATAAGAGAGGCACCCACATTTGTATTTTACAAATGAGAAAAAACCTCTGCAAGAATGCCCCCATTACCACTATAACACAAATGGTCTATGATAGGTAAGAAATAATGAAATACAGTTTCTGACCGAATTGAGATTTCACACGGTTTTCGTACGTAGGTCTACATTGGTTTCTGCTACTGCTCAATCGATCGTATGACAACCAACACGTTATATTGGCCGAAGGTTACTTTGTTATTGATTACTGACGGAAGATAATACTGACGTGTGTGCGCCTACTATTGAATGTCTGCTCTTTCGTGTGTAATCTGCAAAACAAATATTGACATATTGTGAACTACAACAGGAACATATTGTATTGTTGCTAGCATGTCGTATTATGACGTTCTCCCATATGCTAGTTCGAGTACTGTATCTAGTCTTACCCTGGCTCGTTAGATGGCACTTTGTGAAATATGTTCCAACGTGGTTGCAGTGAAAGCCACCAGGGCGGCGTTGCTGTCGCGGCGTCAGTCGAGCTGACAACCAGTGCACTGAAACAATCCGCGAGGTCAGCCGGGATGACATCAGCCGAAGATGACTTGGCACGCATACTCATGCATTTCCTTAGTGCAGCAGCAAACGCTAGCGGATTCTTTAACCAGACGGGGATGGGCGACATCGAGATAGAGAGAACCGATTTTGCATCAACAAAGTCGCCATTTTCCGTAACATCGACGCCGTCAACGCCACCTTCTCGAGAAGGTGAAACAACCCCCCTCAGGGGTAACACACCGAAACCGCTGTCAACCCCCACTCGCAAGACAAAGAAGCAACGAAAGACTACAACGCCCTTTACTCCAGGACGTACCGTTACACGAACCAGGAACAAGAAAAAACCTAAAAAGCCGTCAATAAGAGCAACGGCAAAACCACCCCGCACACGATCACGCACTAGGAAGACTACACGTGTACCGTTATTTTCATCCAAGAGAAGGATTACACCTGCTACACAGAAGCCAAATAGAAAACAAGCTAATAAGTTACACCCAACAAGATCCGCAAAACGTGCCACCGTTTCACCGTCACGTACAGTTAACCGAACCAAGAAGAAATCTAACAAATCGCCAGTGAAAACAACTGCAAAACCATCCCGAACTCACCGACGCACGAGAAAGACTACTCAGAAGCCGCCAACTACAAGAACCAACATAAGGACGACGTCTGCTGCTACACGGACGACGGCAAGAAGTAAACGTCGAAGAACAAATGCTGATAAAATACATCAAACGAAACCTCTCCGTACCTCTCCGTCAACAACAACTACAGCTAAACTGTCACGTAAGACAGCCACAACTACAACTGTTACGATGTCAATAACAACACCAACAACTAGCAATACAGTAAAACCAATAACAATAACTACTACTGCTACTACTATACCAACAACAACTACAACGAGTACAACACTACCAACAACAACAACACCTAAACTACCAAAAACAAGTAATATTGCGTCGTCGAAAACAACCCCGACCACCATTACAACACCGGCAACCATTACAACATCGACCACCATTACAACACCGGCAACCACTGTTACTAACTCGCCAATAAAACGAACTGTGTCACCAATGACGACAACAACTATTTCATCACCCAAAATACGTCATACATCGTCGTCAATAACAGCTAGCACTTTGCAACCAACATCTACTTCCACATTAACAACAACAACAACAAAAACTACTACTACTACTAAAACAAACAAAGCAACTGTGGTGACACCACCAACAATAAGTGTGTTAAAGTCAACAGCTATATCTACCGAATCACCAAAAATAGCTACGAGTACATCAACATTAACAATTTCTACAGCAACAGTTAGAACTACTACGCCACCAACTACTACTGCACTAACAAACACTCGTACATCACCACACCCATCTACTGCATCACCTTTAACAACAACTAAGTTGACATTGCGAACAACTACTATATCCACACCCACGGCAATCAGCAATATGTCGAAAACAGCTACATCACCAACTACCACTACGTCACTAACATCCACTACGTCACCAACATCCACTACGTCACTAACAACCACTTCGTTGTCAACAACTACTGCGACCAAGCCACCTGCAATTCCAACGGAAATACCAACGGCAAATACCAGTACAGCAAATACTATCACCGTCCCACCACCAGCTACATCTACTACTAATTTCATCACCACCACCACCACCAATATCACCACACCGCACTCAGTATTAGGCAATTCACCAAAATCGGCCGCAAGAACAACAACTACTACAACACTTACAACACCAGCAACAACTCGTACTACACAACCATCTTCCACCACAGCAACAAGTCCTGCCACAAAGGCATATACGCACACAAACAGAACAACAACCACGACAACAACACCAACAACAACCATACGAATAACTACTACTCCTTCTCAAAACCCCAACCAGGGGCCTACTGCTGTACTGTCGACGACAACAAGTAATCGAACAGAAGCTGCTGCCAGTGCAGGCGTCGCTGCTAACTCCAGTACAGAGACGAGCGATTACTACATCACACGAAGGAGCCATAACAACGTGAGAAACAGTTTGTAGACATACGGCTCATTCAGTGCCTTAAACAATCGCAATGCACGTGACATTACAATAGCAAAGGTACAATGTATGCGTGTGTTTGTATTTGTATTAGCGGTGGTGGTCGTAATATTACAAGTCGTAGTTGTTGCTCGTACCAGATGTACTTGGAATACTAATTAGCATAAATAATAAATCAACATAGGAATTTGCATAAACCTGGAGCAGTTAAGCAAACAAATGACGAATTATTTGACACTGTAGTGAATATGTGACGTCTATATGTATAAATTATAACCTACGTGAATACATATGAGTAGGTAAATAAACACTTGTTTTGTTTTCATTTTTGTGTGGCAGGGGTCTCAACCAGGTATAGGTGTGGCAGGGGTCTCAACCTCCCATCTCCAACAATTTTTTTGTGGGGCAAACCTCCCACCTCCCCCTGTATTTTGGGCCAATTTCTCACCTCCCGCTATTTTAGAGAGTCCATCTATTTTTGAGGACAGGGAATGCAGATGAACGTTTTTTTGATGGCACTCTTGTTATTTAACTCCCCCCCCCCCACACAGACATGGCCGTCGAGGTTCTCACCAGAATCAAGCGACTCGTCCCCAAGGTATACTTTAGAAGTACTTTGATATGAGAGCATTGTTTGGAACCCGTCCGTGTGGTGTCGCCTCAGTAGAAATCCGAATAGTGACGCAGCTCGGTATTCGTCATGCCTACACATTCATTAGCTCTGATGTCACAGCTACTTTGGAGTATATAAGATCTCGCAAAGGCTATGGGGTGACAAGCCTAGTCATCCATGTAGCGGGGCAACGGAAAAATACGGTAAAAAATTTAAGCGAAGGAGGGCATGATGGGTTCCCCTGAATACACCACTGCACAGTCAGTCAGCACACTGTTGGTACGATGTCATCCTGTGTTGACGCGATAACTCGCTAAATATTTGCGGTCTAGGATCGGACACGCGTTGTCGAGTCCTGCAAACAGTTTGTCAACAAATCTAACTCTCTTAATCACAAATACAAAATGGACATCGACCAATGTAGTTTTAGATTATCCACAGGGGGCGCCACTTGTTATTTTGATAAGCCTATTGCGTAAACGTTCATTGATTATCTGTGAAACTGTTATGAGTTGAACAATATTATGATGACATTCTCACAAACACGTGTTGCGAACTGATCGATGGTGCCCTTTGATATATAAACATAAATATCCTACACGCAAATTTTTAGTGCTTTGATGGCGCTAGCCTTCCAGCGCGGGGCAGCACTGCAGGGAAGTATTCACGTGCAACCATAAATAATGTATTAATGCAACGATTCCATCTTTTGTTATGTAACCTTTCCCAACGCTGTCATCGACTTCGACAGGACGTGTTTCAGCGTGGAAATATCAACTATAGTATAAGGGAGCAACGAGTAATTCTCACGAGGTTGGGTTATTAAATAGCAGAATCCCGGGATTGACATTTACAGAATATACTATTATTTCTGACACTGAAGAACACTGTCCTGGTCCATGCTCGTTTCAACTTTTGACCCGCAAATATACGAAGAAATGGCCAGGGGAGTTTTAATTTTTTTTAATCTGGCCGAAACAGTAAAGAAAATATTGATATTTGGAAATACCTTGGTCAACACAAAACTCCATCCCCGTAAAATATGAATGTTATTGGACTCGGAATGTAATCCAAAGTGGACTCGGAATATAATCCCTTGTTGCCATTTGAATCATGAGCAATTTCTCTCAAGCGACATCTCATATCCACAGTCTTACGTCACAATCGTAATTATGAACGTGACCTCAAGCCTTGCCTTAGCAACCATGTATAGATTATGTACATTACTGAGGCAGCAGATATCTGATAAATCAAACTTTTCCACAAATTGTTCTCGTTGAAACAACTTTGCCCTTTATTGTCGCAAAGACAAGTGTTTGTGCCAGAAATGAAACGAGAAATACGTCGGAATGTCCGATAGCGGCGGCCATGTTTGATCGTTTGACGGACCTGGTTGCTAGGCGAACATTGACGTAATGGATCTGACAGTTCCGTCAGCTGCAACAATGAGCCAGGCCTCAAGTGAAAAACAGCATAGCCTTAAACTGATATACAATTTTATTTGCATATGTTAGGTATACAATTTCATGAGCATATGTAAAATAATTTCATCATAAATGTTTGGCTTACATAATGTGAAACGCCAACAAATGATGATACCATATTAGTCTGTGAATATGTTGTCACTGAAGTGGCACGTGCCACTCGAAGACAATACCTGCACATTGAAACGTAGGTAAGAGCAAAATACATGAGAGTATTTAACATAACAACACGGACTATACAAAGACGATACTTACAAATTATACACATAAAATAACATAAAATGATGCGTAATTATGTCTTTGCATAGTCATGCGACATTTATAACATTAATATAAAATGCCTCTAAATAGCGAACCGATTAAAAACAAATCCGCGGGAAATTATTAATTACAATTACAAATAATTAAATATGTTTATATAATGCATATATTAAAATAAAATCAACTGTCTCTGTGACGCCTACTAGAAAATTATGTATAAACAGCCACCAATCAGCTCTGGAATTTAATGTAAAATGCGTTATAAAATTAAAAGAATCGTAATACGCAAACACATAATCACATGTCCATACGAATAAAAATTTGAACACGCAAAGGCACTGAAAGGCAAGTGTCTGAGGAAATAAAACCACTCAATTATTTCGGTTTGCTTGCGATCGTGCAGTGTTTACACGTTATAAGCGGTGCAATCAATATTTGTGGTATTGCACTGTCGTACGCGAGCAATGACACATGGCCCACGTCGTCGTGACGTTCAACCTCGTCTCACCATCAATTCTCGCAGTTTCTCGCGATTTCTCGGGAGACCGACTGCGGTCACGCGCCTGTCACGCGGATCAGTCAGGCGTGTAGTTGCGGCCGAACGAATCCATCATGTGGAATATGAAAACGGCGAGCAGCAGAAATACGAGCGAACCTACAAGCAACGACAACGTTCTTCAGTCACGCACGAATGCGTTCATAGCATGACGACGACGACGACGACGATAATGACGACAACAACAACAATAACGACAACAATAACAACACCATCGACGACGACGGCGACGACTACACAATACGTAACGTCAAGTCTAAAAAACAACAAAGAAAGATAATAAATCAACACATTATGCGCAACCGTAGATATAACAGTACAATGTCAATTTTTTCGCTATAAAGCCGCGTTACTGTAATGTCACTCGTAGATAATATTACACTCAGAAGTGTAAATAATGCGGAGAACCTGACAGTCATTACGACAACAGTTTTATTTAAAATAATTTTCTCAGCAAAGTAGATCGTATACATACTACCATCACTGACGCATCTGTAAAATAGTCTTAGTAAAATTGGCGTTTCATAGTTAATGTCTTTGTTATACGTCTTGCAGGAAGTGTTTGTGATAAACAACACTTTTATGTTACTAATTAAACATGTACAATCTAAAATCGTGTATTCTGCAATGACAATGTAATTAAAATTAATTAATGCGGCAATCCTATTTCCAACAAATTATTATCGAAACCTCAAATCATGAAGAGATCCACGAAGAAACGAGAGTTCATACGAGATTTGGAAAATACTACTGATTATCGCGAGGTGGAAACACGGAACATGACTTTATATACGTAACAACAGAATCCTGATATATACGTCGGTTTCGACTTATCAGACAGACGTCCCAACACCGGGTAATCACACAAACGCAAGCACTGCACCAACCGAGTTTTGTATATCTGAGAAATGTGCGCACAATCTTAACGAATGCATTAACGAGCGTGTTTGTGTTAGAAAAGACGTCATCGAAGCGCGTTGTGAGATATGGTGTCAGAAAACGATGGCCACTCTGACCAATACAGCTATCTCTATGTGCGTTGTCTGGGCCGTTGTTCTATCACGTCAGACACATGTAAAACTGTTATAATTGGCGAGTGTAATCGTTCGTGTAGAAACAGACGAAATGGGCAGTCAGTTATTGGTTCAACACAATTTACGTAGTCAAATGCCTTAAAGGGACTGTGCCTGTTCGTTTTTTTATCGTAAAATCATGCTGTATATAGTGATATAAACTATATGTATTTTAACATGTGAACCGCCAAATATGGTTCAATGAACCACAATATTTTTTACCGTTTCCTCTTTATGTATATCGACCTTGCCGTTCGATATTCGAGTCGAAACAAAGTAAAAATAATATAATTATATAAAAAATTAAGCAGATAACGGTCATAGCATATGAATAAATTGTGGTTAATTTAAAACATATTTGGTCTGTTAATATGTTAGAATAGATGCGGTGCATACTATACAACATGGCTTTACTATGCAACATTTCTTTACTATAAAACATGACTTTACTATACAACATGGCTTTACTATGCAACATTTCTTTACTATAAAACATGACTTTACTATACAACATGGCTTTACTATGCAACATTTCTTTACTATAAAACATGACTTTACTATACAACATGGCTTTACTATGCAACATTTCTTTACTATAAAACATGACTTTACTATACAGCATGACTTTACGATACAAACCATCAGACTGTGAAACTGTGTTTATTGGGATAATAATAAAAATAATCAGCATAAAAGGTGTTTACGCTGTCGTGAAATGTAGCAAGTGATTCAGCATTCTCCAGCCAATTGTGCTAATGGACCATCATGGTGCAGCGTGAACACAATATTATAACATCAGTGCAGGGGTTTCTGCACATAACATGCAGTTGATGATTATTTTTTCAACAAAACTTAAGATACAAATGTTTTTATATCTACAGGGACAGTACCACAAACATTGACATAGCAGGAGGTTTTGACGTTACCGTGTAATGTTGTAAATTACTCACCACTCTTCACCTGTCTGAGTACAGTGGAGCATTTCAAAAATATTCAGGCGATGTTACCAGAACAAACAATGTGGACCTAGTGTTTGGACTGGCGCTATAACGAACCCGTTATTAGATTGTCATGTGGTCATTTTTAAGTATAACTGGTACTACGATGTAGCAAGACAATTTCAGATATCACTAAATACATATGCAAGAAATAATAATAATAGTACTTTAACAATACTTTATTATAGCGCCAATATTGCGTGTGTGTGCGTGCGTGCGTGCGTGCGTGTGCGCGCACGCACACACACACGCACACGTACGCACACACACTCACACGTGCGCGCACACACACACGCACGCACGCACGCACGCACGCACGCGCGCGCGAACGCATAAACGAAGGCACAGTGCAGCGCAAGGCTAAACATTAGACAGACGTGTATGCAGAAAAAGTGCTTCAAGGCAACCCGCCGGCTAGGTTGAGTTTGACCAGAGACGTGACCTTCGACAAGGCGCCGACGACGACAGAGAGGCACTGTGCGAGAGAGACAAAGCATTCGTTGTTCGATGCCTGAGTTATCGGCATTTCGTCACCAAACAGTGGAAATATGAAACCGGGTTCACCAGTTGTGTACACCCACACCATGTCTTGTCCCCGGTCTACACGCCACGATACAGACGCGGACGCAGAACGGTTGGGTCGAGGCAACTATTGCGACGCCATTTTGTTTAGCCGTCGATCGCACCCCTGCGGCAGTCCCCGTTAATGGCGCCGAAGTGTATTTCAGGTTAGCGCATTTACCCCCCCCCAAGTGGGTAATAACTGAATCTTGTTAATAGCCACCCCGTCAATTTGTAATTTCCCCATTAACTAGTTCGGCATAAAACGGAAGAAAAAGTGCTCAACCCAATCACATTTTACTGTAAACTGGTTCCAGTTGTTGAAGTTATTTATGCATTCGTGTAATTTTAAAGTAGTTTTCTTTACGATGAACATGTGGTTTACATCATTGTATAAGTCTGACTTACCAGTATTGACACTGCGCTTGACTTTATCTAAAACTTAAGATCTCACGTTAGCTGGAAACGATTCCCCAAACAACTGCATTAATATTTTTTACCAACTCCACGGGGCATCACGTAAAGGGCATCACGTAAAGGGCATCACGTAAAGGGCATTACGTTCATGATTAGAACAAAGTAGCACGAGACACCTGCCGGCATCCGGGTCTGTATTACACCATCACCAAAGTGCCATTCTACTGACTACAGCCAGGTACAGATCACCGTTAACCCTTCTACCAGTACCGCCACTAACAAGCACACCGTGAGTGGGATTATCATGCTCTACGACTAACTAGCACCCGGTCACCGTGACATCAAATGACACATACCTATATTACTGAAAAAGCCTTCGAGGCAGACTTTCTCAACCAGCAGATCATTCAGAAAGTCATGTCCGTGTCTGCTTGCCGTCGCAGACGCAGGTTCCGGTTGGTGTGGCACCGCAACGGCGCCATCTGGTTGATTCGCCCGCGCGAATGGTGGCGCCATCTGTTCAGCAGTTGTGGCGCCATCTGACGACTCGGACGCGACAGACGCGCCGCCGACGTGACGGCGCCGAAGTGCGCATCCCTTGTCATCATCCGCAGGCAAGTCAGCGGTCGCATCGTCTTCCCCATTATCGCTAACCACGTCGTCGCTGGAAGCATCTCTGACGTTGCTGTGACCGTTCGAAGTGGACTGTTCTATATTGGCGTTATCATCCAACGCCCCGGTGTGCCTATCCGGCGTTACTTCGCCATGATTTTCCCCATTATCGCCCTTTGACTGTTCTGTGGTAGGTTTGTCTCTGCAGATGTCGTTTTGTTCGCACTGGTTCGCAATGTGATCACCTTCACTAACTGTCTCCACATACTCATCGGACATGGCGTTCTCATCAAAATTTATGTCATAGTCTCTAGACGGACAATCGTCTACACCCACATAACCATCGTACGAAGCGCCATCTGGCGTCGGGTCACAGTACTCAGTTATCACAATTATCGGCGTTATCAGAGTCGAGCAGCCACCTGGAATCTTTGCATTTTGAAATGTTGGGTCATTTTGGTTATAGGTCGCGTCATTATGGAATGGTGACATTGTTTCGTTCCAACATGCGCCCCGGATTGCACCCTCATCATCTGACGTGGATGTGACGTCATCACGCCTGCTATCCGCGGAATATTCTGTAATCGCATCGGTTGTGACGTCATGTGAGATGTTAGTTTCGTAGATTATGACGTCATTACGATCGTCGCCGTTTGTAACAATGACAACCGCAGAATCACCAGCTGGCGTCGCGTCGTCGTCGTCGTTGTGCGAAGACGCCGCGCGTTCGCCTGAATGTGTGCGCGTTCTCGCATTCCCAGCGCGTTCGTTGAACATAATAACATCACCAACAGGCGCCCGAACTGTTTTATCTCGAGTTTCAGCTGCGTTAAACGTCGCTGATTCTTCCTCAAAATCAGACGTGGCGTCGTCTGCCCATGCACCAGACTCTTTGCACCTGCCATTTGCTCTGCTGTCGTCGTACTGGCGAATGACGTCATAGTCGTCGCTGGTGTTCTCCAGTGTGTACAGTCTCGCGTGGGTGTCGCGAGAAGACACGGTAACTGCGGCCATAGTGTCACTGTCGTCGTCAGACTCGATTATTCTCAACTCTATCTCTGCTGATTTATCCGATTCCGGGGTACTCGAGTCACGTGACAAACTGACACGGTTCTCAACGACGCGCTCGTCTGGGGTCGCTTCCGTTCCAGCCGGATCTACACCGTTTAAGCCCTGATCGCCAGAAGTCACACCCGGGCATTGCAACTGCTTTCTTATTTCGCATTCAAAACTCTCGCATCGATCGATCTGCTGAGCCGACTGGCTTCGGGATAAACCTCGGGGATTTTCGGAGGACGATCGGTTATTTTCAACTACTTGACTCCTGATTTTGTATTCGAAGCGTTCGGAACGTTCGCTCTGTGGCAACGAACTACTGCGTGTGTACGCGCGACCGACTTTTTGCACGCTTACGTGTTCTGACGTCATTTCACAATTCATATCAACGTTGACATTCTTAGTTCCCTCAGTAGCACCTGCGTCGGCTGGTTTTTGTTCTGTCTCGAAACATGTTGAAGTATTGTTGCTGTCACTGACGACTGACGTTGAAATCGCCATGTTGGCTTCGTCGACTGATGCCACCTCGGTCATGGCGTCTTGTCCAACTGGTGAGCGGTTACCCTGGATATGTCCATCAGCTTTCGTGGGTTCGTCAGACGTCACCGCGCCCAAGCCTGTCTGCTTCGCCTCCGTGTCTGTCACTGTCGCCTCCACGGCAATGACGGTGTTGAAGCTAGTCAGCGAAATCTCGTCCGACACGCCGTCCATTTCTCGCTCGAGTTCTCGCGCATCGTCCATGCGAAAACCTTCGTCGAATACAATGTCGTCACTGAAAGATTCCGAGGCGCGTCTCGTATCGTTATCAGCAGCAGTTGGGGTCCCGATCACACCCGTGTCGTTATCCGAGGCCGACACCAGCTCCAACCGGTCGCTGTTAGCCAGTGTATTTCCCGGACCTAACTCCTGCTCTGATATCCCGTTGACGTCCCGTTGATTAGAACAGGGTTCCAATTGAACGGCGTGTCCCTGATAACCGTGTTGAATGGCAGAGCCATGCCCTTGTATTTCCACTTCACCATTGTCGTTCACACCCATTTCACCATCTCGTCCTTCCACTCCTGTCACTTCAAACTTGGCCGCAGTCAACTCCCTTTCACCCGGAGTGTCAGTGTCGTTGTTGGCGTCAGTCGGACGACCATTGGACACCATACTGGCCAGACATTGCCGGAGACTCTGGTCAACCAGCGCGTCCACGTTGATGGCCTCGGTCGACTCGATCAGCGCCTGTATATCTGTGTGGCCACATGGCACCACCTGTATTTCAACCACCTGGTGTTCGTCCCGGCTGCGGTTGAGGTCGACGATCTGTCGCAGCTTGCCTCGCTTCGTGCGGGCCGGTCGCCGCACCGGGTCGACGTACGACTCCGACAAGGCCGACATCGCCGCGTCAGGGGTTGTGACGTCAGGGGTTGTGACGTCAGTGTTCGTGACGATTTCTGTGGTGGCGATTGTGCTGTCATTACTGCGGACACTACTGTTGTCGTCCACAGAGTTACTACTCACTGTTATGTCAGAATTGTCTGTGGTGGTGACGTCACAGCTATTGTGTTCACTACTAGCAGCGACGTCGCCACCGTAATGTTGCGTCTCTATCTCACGCACGTACTTGTCTACGTCTCTGTTGTGTTGCTGCATCTCCTCCATCGCAGCAGAACGACCTACTATAGTGGCGACGCCGCCTATCGGCGGATTCACGTCAACACCATTCGTCTGATTATAGGCATTTGACAGATCACGTTTACCAATACCTTCACCGACAGGAATCTCAATAATGCCCTCCGAGTACATGACGTCATGTGAGTCGCTTGCGACATACGTCGAGTTTGATTGAACTCCCGACGCTTCTCGCAGTTTCGTTTGTTCCGAAGCTTCGATGGACCCAGTTTCAGGCGGCCGCTCGCCGCGAGGAACTTGTTTCTCCTTTTTATGCTTCTTTCCCTTTTTCTTTTCTTTTTTGGCGTCGCGTGACTTGGCACTCTTTTGTTTTTTACCACCGGAAATTCCTCCGCCGACGTCATTCGAATTCGTTTGCTGCGTGTCCTCGAGGAGAGTATTTCTGTCGTTGTTTAAGTGGGACTTAGCGTCGACGACGCGGACACAGTCAGAATGATTCAGAAGAATGTTTTCACCGCCGTTTCCACTGACACTGCCAACGACAATCGCGGACCTGGTGTCGTCCTTGGGACCGCTGTTGACCGTCCCTGCTCCTACATCACCCGGCGTCCTCCCGGTCGCAGCGTTCTGACAAAGAAAAGGATAAGCTAACTCTTCACCTGCCTTACCCGTTATGGTGTCGTGGTTCGACCCGTCATCGGCGAGCCTACCCGAGCACACCTGCTTGGCTGCTCCTCTCCGTAGACAATCGGGACTGTGCATTTGTTCCCGATCATGACAGGAATCGGCCGTGAAAGGGGAAACAAACGCGACGGGTTTGTGCTGTCGCTGGACATCAACGGGGGCCGTGTACCGCTGGGCGCCGTCACGTCTCGTCGCGCCCGTCGCACGATGTCCAGACATACCGGAAACGTCGTCGACGTCAACTCGTGACGTCGTTTCCGGTCGGCACCCGAAGGCGGGGGAAGCGGCGACAGCCATGTCGTCTGTTACACCTGTCGACCCCCCTCGAACACAAGTCACACTTTCTCCCGTGTTAGTAGGCGGAATTTTGCGAGAAATTTCACTTACTCTCTGTCGCTCTCGGATCGGCTCGGCCTCGGCGGTCGTCGTCGATAGCGGCTTCACCTCTCGCTCTTCCTCCGTCGGCTCCCCTTCCTCTGCCTCCTCGGGCTCCTTCAGGATCACGCGACACAGCTCGCTCAGTTTGAAGCCCATCAACTTCCAGATGTCATCGTTGTCGTCGCCCTCAGGATCCATGGCGGTCGGCGCGAAGAACTCAGACACCTGCTTCTCGAGCGATACGGATGGACGGAACGCTGGGTTGACGATCCCTTCCGGTGACGACAGAGGAATGCCGTTGGTATCTCCGCGCGGAGAAGGTGGCACAGACTGCCGCTTTGGTGTATGAGTAGACGGGGAAGAAGGAGACGCAGACTGCCGCGGTGATCTCTGGGTAGACGCGGTGCACTCCGTTGCCGTTGACGACGGCGAAGAAACGAGGCTCGAGCTGCGCAAAGGCGGCGCAGGCGGCGGCTTCGAGCGCAGCACCGGTCTTAACCGCGCCGTTGGCGTCACTTCCGTCGGCGACACCCGGCCCGACACAGTCGGACTGGTGTCCAGCGCGTGGACTTCCGATGTCGACGCTATCGGCGCGCGCGCTGCTATGACGTCGTCGAAGACGGCGTCGCTCTTCTGACGTCGTCGGCCGCCGATCGTGCGCTCGCTCGGCTCCTGGATGCACTCGAACGAGACGTCGGGATCGCCCGAGCTCACGTAGCGGCGTCCGTAGGTCGGCGACGACGGCAGGTTCGGCACCTCGAAGTCGAAGACGCGGCGGGCGTGTCGAGGCGAGCAGGCGGGCGGCCAATGCTCCGACCCGTTCGACTGCAGGCTGTCGGCCGTCGACGGGCGGCGGGGTCGCTCGCTCAACGTACGACTCACGTTATCTGGCAGACACACACACGGGCACGGATTAGCTTCTTATGCTACTGGATTTTCGAACGCTAGTGTATTACTTTTCTACACGTACGTTCTTGTAACTAATATTATCTGCGTGGCCAAGAATAATACTGGTAACATCCTAATATTACTAATCATATTAATAAATTATAGAGTTTTTCTAAGAATTTGAAAATATGAATCGAAATGACCAGCAGTGTAACTGGCGTACTCAATAAACGCGTAACCGGTAATGTGCGCTAGCATTATGCACACATGCACGCACGCACGCACGCACGCACGCACGCACGCACGCACGCACACTCGTCTTTTTCTTTCGAATGACAGGTGATTCACCAAATGCACGCAAATGCTTCATGTCAATTCCATAGTACGACAGAACACCTCGAGAGACCGACCCGTGAGTAATACAGTAGACAAACAAGGGCAACTCACAGTCGTAGTTGAAGCTCGAGAAGCTACCGAAGGAGCTGAGCGACTGGCCGGGGCGAATCAGACGCAACTTGCGGCGGCGCTGTAGCACGACAGAGTCTGCAACAGAGGGAGAAACATGACAACGTCGCTCAACGCAGGGCCTCGTGTCAATATCAGTCAATACAGGGCCTCGTGTTAACATCGCTCAACACATGGCCACGTGTCAATACCAGTCAATACAGGGCCTCGTGTCAACCTTGCTCCACACAGGGCCTCGTGTCAACCTCGCTCCACACAGGGCCTCGTGTCAACACCACTCAACAAAGGGCATCGTGTCGACACCACTCAACGCAGGGTTTCGTGTCAGCATTAGTCAATACAGGGCCTCGTGTCAACCTCGCTCCACACAGGGCCTCGTGTCAACACCACTCAACAAAGGGCATCGTGTCGACACCACTCAACGCAGGGTTTCGTGTCAGCATTAGTCAATACAGGGCCTCGTGTCTAAATCGATCAACACAGGACCTCTTGCGCCAACATAAGTGAACACAAGGTCTCGTGTCCCGTAACGCTGCAACAGTTGTCAAAATAGAAACACATACAGAAAAGGAAAGAACAGGAAATGTACATGCGGAATAACCTTACAGAAATTACTAAACACACACACACACACACACACACACACACACACACACACACACACACACACACACACACACACACACACACACACACACACACACACACACACACACACACACACACACACACACACACACACACACACACACACACACACAAACACACACACACACACACACACGAACGCACGCACGCACGCACGCACGCACGCACGCACACACAGTTTTCCCAACACAACCACGAACGTCGACAGCATGCCTGTTGCTGCAACATTCGTCTCCGAAAAATAGGAAAAGATCATGCGAATAATACAAACGTATCCGGGCGAACCCAACCGAAGACGACAAGTCACACTACGCCTATAAGTGCGCAAGAAAGAAAACCATCCAAAGATGAAGGGAAAGCCCGCACAGTGTTACGCTCGCTCGGTCAGTGAACGTCGGACATGGAGCGAGTAGCCGCGTCCAGTACGTCTGGTCGTCCGCGCCCGTTCGGCTGTAAGAGGTGCTGCCGTCGCTCCTGGTGCCGATACTGGCTCAGCTCCGACGAACGCACCCAGACTCGCGATAAAGTTCCCCGTCTATCTGCTAGCGTGTACGTCTCTGGTCAAACCGTCATACAGAGCTAATCGGCACTCGTCGCCCACTGCCTAGGGCGAGGGAATGAGCGCGTTTGATAAGGCGACTCCTCAGAACGACCGCCTGCCTGCTACATTGCGGGCGCCCAGTGCTCCTGGGTTCACGATGAAGAGGGTCATGTCCTCTGACCGGCTTCCTGTGATGGTTTCCTGTCGGCGACGAGAAGGCAACCACCCCGGCCCAGTGGCCGCTGATACGTTCAGCTGTAGTGTTTTGTTAACCTTAGCTGCCGTTGCAGCAAGAATAAAAAAAATACTGGGGTTGGTTTATCGTCACTGTTATATCTCCGCCCCAGTAGCCTCTGGACCCAAATAAAGATTCACAGAGTGTTCGCCGACCCAAAGTTGACTTGGATAGCGACAAAAAAGCTATCTGGGCAACGCAATATCATCACCAGTGGTAATATAAACGACGCAGATATACCCGTATCGACAATGCAGCCGTAATCGGTCGTGTAGTGAAGCTTAACTTCAACATATACTGCACTGCACCAAGTAATGTTGTTGTTTGCCGATTAGAATGTGGCTACGCTTCCCCTTCGCCACTCCACAGCCATTGAACGTGCAAGAAAACGAACCTAGGCTACACTGGAAAATATGGGAACCATATAACTTAATCGGAGACGGCGAAGGATGCAGGCTTTATGTTGCACACATAGTTCTATCACTACACCACGGTGCTATTGAAGCCTTCATTCTTTCCTTTCTGCCTTCCTTCTTTCCTTCATGCCTTCCTCTCTGCCTTCCTTCCACCTTTCCTTCCTTCCTTCCTTCCTTCCATCTTTCCTTCCTCCCTTCCTTCCTTCCTTCCTTCCTTCCTTCCTCCCTTCATCAGTTGACCGTGACGGTCACAGGTGTGCCATTTCCACATATTCTTCGCCAGCTGTGTCTGTCTTCTGTTGTACGTAGCAGGGTCGGTAGGCTTTGCTTGGTCCGTTCCTGTATATTATCCAGCCAGTTTTTCTTCTGGCGGCCGTCTTCTCTTGCCTTCCAGGGTGTCTTCTCGTGCCTTCCAGGGTGTCTTCTCTTGCCCTTCATGGTGTCTTCTCTTGCTAACCAGGGTGTCTTCTCGTGCCTTCCAGTGTGTCTTCTCTTGCCCTCCATGGTGTCTTCTCTTGCTATCCAGGGTGTCTTCTCTTGCCCTCCATGGTGTCTTCTCTTGCTAACCATGGTGTCTTCTCGTGCCTTCCAGGGTGTCTTCTCTTGCCCTCCATGGTGTCTTCTCTTGCTATCCAGGGTGTTTTCTCTTGCCCTCCATGGTGTCTTCTCTTGCTATCCAGGGTGTCTTCTCGTGCCCTCCATGGTGTCTTCTCTTGCCCTCCATGGTGTCTTCTCTTGCTAACCATGGTGTCTTCTCGTGCCTTCCAGTGTGTCTTCTCTTGCCCTCCATGGTGTCTTCTCTTGCTATCCAGGGTGTCTTCTCTTGGCCTGCTAGGTGCTTGCTGGATGCTTTTTGAAATGGTGTTGTGTCGGGTGATGTGGTCAAACCACGAGAGCTTTCGCTGTTTAGCGTTGATAACAACGCCTTTTGCTTTCCAGCTATTGAAACCACACGTAACAAATAACTACATTGTCGACGGGGTTCAGGCAACAGGACTTTGTGACTAGATGGAGCTAGGCTAGGCTACAATAGGGCAGAAAGACCGAGTGGACACCCACCTGGACTACGGAGAGTCTGCGAAACGCTTCTCTGCAGGAAGTTCTGGCTGCGTAGCACTGTAACAGAAAACATACTTACAAGTAGCTGCATAAGCTATAGCAATTAATCTTGGTTTAAGAAGTAGACACCACGATGATCAAGATCAACATTCTAATGGAATAAAGATGAAAAATACTGTTATACATACTCTTGCGTTTTATTGTATATTTAACTAAATATATTTTGAGTAATTGTAGTAACGATTTGGCAATTTGTTTGGCGAAAAACAAATTACATTAAACATAGCGATATTCTAAAACCCTTGTGTACACAATTTAATACCTCATGAATGTATCCTGTTGCTATTGGGTGGACTGTTTGACTTCAGTTATCTTAGAACATCTGAGAAACCTCTACAGTTTTTCGATCACATGCATGTGCGAGGTGCCGTACATCTGTACAACTTTCTTCACAAAGCACTAGTATCTACTGAAAGAGAAAGTCCAAACGTGCGAAAAATAACCCGGTGAGAAGAATTGCGGGAGTGAAAAGAGCAGACAAGGGAAGAATGGAGGAGCTGAGGGAGGAGGCTGGTGTGAAAGAGAGTCTCATGAGGAAGCTGGTGAGGAGCCGGCTAAAGTGGGTTGAATACGTGGAAAGAATGGAAGAGGAACGGGTAAAGAAGATAGTGGATGCTCTCAGAGTGGAGGGTAGAAAGAGAAGATGAAGACTGAGATTGAGATGGGAGGACTGTGCGAAGAAAGATTTGGCGGGAGTGGGATAAGAGTGGATAACGAGAGCGGGGGATGGGGGAGTGAAGACGGGTGGTGGAAACAGCAGTGAAATCCGTGACGGAAGGAAAATAAAACTCGACCACCAGTATGGTCGCCAGCCTCACCCCGGACTTAAAGGACAAAGAGGAGAGCAACAAACATCGCCGTTATCTGGTTCAGCCGTGACACGTACCTTTATACACCTTCACGGGGATATCGCTGGTGACGACGCCGACACTGTTGGCTGCAATGACAGTCACGCCGCGATTGAGCTCGTCCGTCACCTGGTCGACGTGCAAGACATATCGCCTGCCGTCTACTGTCACCTGGTACCCGTCGCCATGGTGGACCTCGCGTCGGCCGACGAACCAGCGGACGGACGGCCGAGGGTAGCCCGCGACATCGACGCTGATTGTGACGGGACTCGAGAGCTTGGCGAGAACGGGATGCTTGAGGCGAGATGTGTCGATTCTTGGCGGTAACATCCTGCATCAAATAACAACGTTTTTAAACAAATTTAACAACACTGACATTTAAACTTGAAAACATAAATTATATTAGCGTATGCATTTATTATTATTTTATTATTACAATTGTTTTTTTTTATATATATATTATTAATGGTAAGACTATTTTACATAAAACAAAATTTCCATTGACTATATTTTAGAATATTTATTGTTGGCATTGTTTTTATATTATAATTGTATATAATGATTGCATGTAAAACGCCTGAGAACAAACTTGATTGATCGGATGCTATATAAATAGTTTTATTATTATTATTATTAAAACAACAAGAAGCTACAAATAACGTATGCAAAAAGAAGCCATTTGTTTCTCGAGCGTTTTACAATTGTTTTATATGTGCACGAGACGGACAAAGGTGAAACTATGATGGACTTTGCAAACTAAATCGCTTGGCACTTGGGAGGGGGCGGTAGTGACTGTAGCTGTTAGAATGCCGGACTGTTAATCGAGAGAACCCAACCCGTTCTTGCTGCCGTTTCGAAACTTTGGCAAATTCGTTCACCCCACATTCACTCAGCTGTATAAATGAGTAGCTGGCTACAGACAGAGCTGGGTATCTGAACGAATAGTCTTCGCGCAGTACCTGCAGCGTGGTTGAATTCTAAACAGATAAGTCGAGATGGCGTTGCAATGAACAGGTCTGCCACGGGGTGAAGTGTAAAGCGTTTTGACCAGTCCCAAAGACTGAGTATCGCGCTATGCAAGAACGTATCTTGACTTGTTACATGTGTTTTACTAGTGTTTTGTTAACGATGTCTGTCGCGACCACAGACACACAAAATATGGATGTTGGACTCTTCCGCAACTAAGAGAAGAACTTTGACTGACGGATGCTAGCGTACAAGGCAGACATTTGGCAAATACACGCAATTGTCCGGCGCGCAAGGCAAAACAATCGCGTGACTAACGTTGGCGCTACGTCGCAAAATATGTTCGATGGACCGGATTGTGAGTGACGTCACCTGGGTATTGCAGCGTCTCCTATTGGACAACATGTCTTACGTAATTGTTATTGCTGCTGCTGCTGCTGCTGCTGCTGCTTCTGCTGCTGCTGCTGCTGCTGCTGCTGCTGCTGCTGCTGCTGCTGCTGCTGCTGCTGCTGCTGCTGCTGCTGCTGCTGCTGCTGCTGCTGCTGCTGCTGCTGCTGCTGCTGCTGCTGCTGCTGCTGCTGCTGCTGCTGCTGCTGCTGCTGCTGCTGCTGCTGCTGCTGCTGCTGCTGCTGCTGCTGCTGATGATGATGATCGGAAAAGGTTTACTTTTCGGGATAAAAGCACCACGCACATTTGTTTGCACACATTGTCGTCTAATAATAACAAATTGTAAACCTTCCCCACACAGGTTCCTCGGAATCGGAAACAAACATTATTCAAGCAAGACAAAAACAACGAAGCATCAACAACATAGGCGTGATACCGCAGCTCGCAAATACAGCGCACACAGGGTGTACGTCTAGTTACTAAAACAGTCGATCGCGATGCATACGAAAGTCGCTTATTACAATGTGGTTTGACAACACTAGAGACCAGGAGACTAAGAGGAGACCAAATAGAAGTATTTAAAATAGTGAACGGTTATGAGGATGTTGATAGGAATATGTTCTTCAAACTTAAAGAAGGCAGTAGAACCACAGGACATAAAGCAGCATTAGTTAAGGAACAGTGTAGGTTGGACATGAGAAAGTACTCTTTCTCATAAAGGGTGATAAATGAATGGAACAAACTGCCAAATGATTGTGTTAATGCTAGTAGTGTGAATATGTTTAAAAATAGAATTGACAGATATTTGATAAGGGTGGGCTACACATAAATGAGAACATTGTTGGACTCTCGATAAGCCAATGGCTTCCTTGTCCACTTTGCCATCTGGAACTTGTTGTTTGGGATGGCAATCTTGTTAAATCTTGTTAAATCATACTCTGCCGCTAAAACAATACTGTGACACGGTAATCCTACAAACTATTCAATACTGAATAGTGTGCTTCAAATGTTAACTGGAGAATTGAAGACGAAGCAAGCCTACTGGTACACAACTACACCACGTGATACTTGAGAATCGAACAACAAATCAATACATAGCCTAATCCCCGCATTATCCACACAAAACAGGATTAAAGCGAATAATGTAATTAACGATAATAGTATTTTAAAACAACAATTATATAAATCCTGCAGCTAACACATAGTTTTCCAAAAACAACATCGTAATTTGCAGATTGTCAATTCGTAAAAACTGGTGGTCAATAAAAGCTTCATGTTGGCTGAACATAGGGCCTACATTTCGTTCCCAAATGGCTCACGTTACTCGACTGTAAATGGCACGACCATGGAGACTCCCCGGCTGTTTCCCTCTGGTAACACCGGCTGATTTAGGTAACACGCATGGCTTGTTATTAATTAATGCCCGTTTTGATTGAATAATCTTAATCAGATCATCCCGTGCGCCTAAAGACGCGCGCGGCGCCCGCTGGAAATATAGATAATGAATAGAACATGCATTGACCGCGTGAGGCTGCCATATGACGCCGGGGCTAGTTGTAACAAGAACAACACATTTCAGGATTATGACTCGGATATTTGCCCGATCTACATTTTGTGAATGCCAACGGGACCGCAAATGGGTCCCGAATAGAACAAGTGCATAATTAAATGCATGATGCAACATTTATTTTGAGGCCACCTAAAGTGTGATAATTTGCCTCGATAAAATGTTAGAATATGCCCCGATACAGTATCACGTGCAATTATATAACACATTTAAAACGGTCCACGCATCAGGTAGGACATATATTCATGACCACAACTACGAAATGAAATACTGCATAGCATAGGTTGTAGGCACACAAACACATACATTGATAACAAGAAATCGAAGTACCCTTTTTTCAAAATGGCACAATTCTGTGGCGTGTCAAGTTGTCAGTGGATCTACGTCATATCGCGTGAGATAGGAATGAAAATATTGATGGACCTGCTGCCACCTCGCAAATTAATGTCCATTAGTAGTTGTGTGTGTAGGGCGTCTGTCAAAACTAGCCCTGTCTCCTCTACTCAATTCACTGGTGCTTCGTTATCTCACCCGTGGCTGATAACCCCCTACAGGGTTATGTAACAACCCAGCTGGTGCACATGGCTCGCTCGGGACACAGCCACTAACACCCTCATGAAGTAGTGATGATATTTCATTATCAAGCCTCACTCACTCACTCATTCACTCACTCACTCACTCACTCACTCACTCACAAACAAATGTAATATAGGTATATAGAAATTAATTTTGATTCAGTTGCGACACCAAACATTGAGGTTTTGTGCGATGATTCCCGTTGCATGTACGCGGGTCGTCAATACTCACTCACTCACTCACTCACTCACTCACTCACTCACTCACTCACTCACTCACTCACTCACTCACTCACTCACTCACTCACTCATTCACTCATTCACCCACCCACTCATCCACCCACCCACCAACCCACCCACTAACTCACTCACTCACGCACTCACTCACTCACTCACTCACAAACTCACGCACGCACACACTCAATCACTCACTCACTCACTCATTAACTCACAAACTCACGCACGCACGCACGCACTCATTCACTCACTCACTCATTAACTCACAAACTCACAAACTCAGGCACGCACGCACGCACCCACTCACTCACTCACTCACTCACTCACTCACTCACTCACTCACTCACTCACTCACTCATTAACTCACAAACTCACGCACGCACGCAGCAACTCATTCACTCACACTGGGGTGTAAGGTGCCAGTCTCCTCCAGCCAGCAAGATTTTGAACGAGCCATGCAGCTGAGTTCATTCAAGGGTTCAGCCTACAGTTAACTTTTCCATGTGTGGCCATGTTAACGTTTGCATGATTATATAAGAAAATGTGACCATCAAAAATAATAAAACTGTTTATCTGCCGCTGCCATCACCCGTTGACTTGTTGATCGAGTTTAGTCAAAATTATACATTTCTAGCTCTTGCAATATGACTGTATGTTTACCAATATTGGCACGAATTACCGCGCACACGTGTCTAGTGGCCAAAAAATCCCAAATATCCTTCCTTCCGCCAAAAAATCCCAAATACCCTTCCGCCTACTAAAATCATCTAAAAATCCACCATTTCACTCTGAACAGCTTCTACCAGCACACCTGGCAATGTGCCTGCTCAAAGGCGTTTATGTCAGATCATATGATTTTTCAAACTTCCTATATTCAAACTTGCTATGCGCTACATGTAACACACCAGGAAGTCTAACTGAGGCATGACCTCTCCAGATCTTCAAAGCCAGATTCATTGATTTTCTTCTTCACAGTTCTTCTCCAGGTGTCCAGCGGAACACACGCCCAACAATGACATAACTCTTCTACGTATCACTAAGTATAGTGTGATTTCATGTAGCCAGAAAATACCTGGTAACAGTTTGCTAAAATGGAAATGGGTACGTTTGAAGAGCGCTTGTGCTTCCCAGTGTGTACGAACACAAAACCCGGTTCGTCTGAGCGACAAATCGCGAGCGGCAGCTTCTGTGAAGATTTTCCGGAATAGGTAGAATTTGAAGACAACTGTACAGCAGGTGGGCGGCAAGACAGCAAAATATACTGCGTTCATAGATCCGAATAATGTTTTAGAAGTGCGGCAAAACAATAACTGGCAGGACGAACCAATCATCCAGCTGTCACAACAGCACGGCGGTGGGTGAACAACTCGACAAACTATGAAGTGTCGGTTCTTCTACTCCAGTAGGGATACGGAAAAGAACACTTTCCGTCGTGTTCCTTTCCGTTTCCCCTTCCCTAACTCGAGATTGGGAAGTGTTTCCTAGAGTATGGGCCATTAGAGTGCCGGAAGACGGAGAAACACGACCTGTGACGGAAAGAGTGGCGAGATAACGTCACGACACCGAATGTTGGAACAACGGATGTATGTCGTCGGATTCAAGCCACTGCTTATGTCGCTAACTACACATAGTCGTCTAGACGTTACCACACATGTTTTCCGAAGTACGCTAAAATGCCTTATTTCACGCACAGTCGGTCACCACATCCTATTTATTGACCTACTGACCGAGTTGCCCGACGTTGCACGACACGAAAGTCAGCCACTGCCAGAGCTTACGACTCCTTGCACTACCCACGCAGTCACGTCTTGGTATGGCAATGACAATGGCAATGACTACTAATTAGATTTTTTTATGTACGAACCATTCCCGTGGGCCCCCGGCCACATCTACAAAAGTTCGGCCTTGTTAGGGCAAGGACCAATGACAGTTTCCTGCCCAACTGCTGGTTCCACGAAGCGTTTGTGTCGTACGAAGGAACGTGTGTGAACGTTTGACGTTGATCGCGTAACTCGGAACAATCGTAGAAAACACGCATATCGGTTCCAATAATTGTACGTAACTCCTATTTTGATTTTTATGTACGACGAACCCATAGGTCCCCGGGCACGCCTACCGAATGTCAGCCTCGTACTTGCGAAACTGAGATATGACGGAACATACAAACATAAAGAGTCATAAACTACTTTATATTATATGCTAGCCTAGTTGCTCGGCGGTGCACGAGAAAAAGGGCAAGAGCTTATGACTCCTTGCACTACACAGTCAAGTTTTTTTGTAGGGCCGTGTCAATGGCAATAATATTTTCGAGCTAAAAGATCACGAACAATTGCCGGTTTAACGAAGCGTTCGTTAGACGTTTGACGTAGATCGCGTAACAATGGAAGAAACACGCATCACGTTGCGGACAATTGCATGTAACTGTTGTTCTGAATGACGCAATTTATGTCAAACGTCCACATTCGTTCCTTCAGCCCCATACATGTGAAACCGATGGAGAGAGAACAGACAGACAGACAGACAGACAGACAGACAGACAGACAGACAGACAGACATACATACATACAAACAGACAGGCATGCAGGCAGGCAGGCAGGCAGGCAGGCAGGCAGGCAGGCAGGCAGGCAGGCAGGCAGGCAGGCAGGCAGGCAGGCAGAGAGACAGACAGACAGACAGACACAGTCACGTACTATTTTATTTACTTTGTTATAGATGACAAGCCCAGTAAAAAGGTAACTACAACATACGTATTGACATATGACATGCACAGCAAGGCCAGTAGAAAAACAACACTTTCAGCGCATCTGTCCAATATGTGTACAGCCATTCTGCCGCTTTGTACGAATCCGAGATTAAAGTCTACATGCTTTCAATGATGGGAGTGACCTACTTGACCGATGGCCATGTGATCTAGTCTTTATGTTGTAGTATTGGGTCAGCATTAATATATCAATGCATAACATGTGTCGCCGGTGTAGTAGCGAGTGCAGTCAAGCGACAGGTGGTGTTATTCGTGTCGGCGAGAGCATTCTGGCGTGCCTTCGTATATGCTAGCAACTTACACGCTTGGAATTCGGTCAACTAGGGACGAAATCTGACGTCAACGCTCGTTTATCTTAATGTCAGGGGAAGATCTATGCAGCACTAAAAGTTGTTTGTGTGTAAAGCGTTATTGACTAGAGCAGTAGTTCCCTCTCCGGCTATCAGTACGTCGCCGGGGGATATACTCTATCGGTGGTTGATATATTTGCTTAATGAGATCACTTCGCTTAGAATGTGTTGATGTTTGTTTGTTTGTTTGTTTGTTTGTTTGTTTGTTTGTTTGTTTGTTTTTCTGTCTGTTTGTATACGCTTCATTTGTCGGCGGTCCCCTTTGACTGTTTACGTAAAGTTTGTTTGTACGCAGTTTGTACATCATTATGTGTTTGTACGCAGTTTGTACATCATTATGTGTTTGTACGCAGTTTGTACATCATTATGTGTTTCGTGTATTCTGAATTCTATATTTGGGATAGGCTGTGCAGGACAGAGCTGTGTTAAATATTCCGAATCCTCTCTACATTCAATATTGATATTTAATAGGTTCAATGCTGATTTTTTAAATGTGATTTATTTATTCTAACGACATGAACGCGGTTAAACGTATCATTGCTCAAGGAACGTGTTCAGTCATAAAGATGACTATACAAAGAAAACATTTACAATAATTATATTGTGCAGCATGGTCCTGTTGTGTGATTCATATCAGTTTGTGTATTGTGTAGATTTGTATCCACTTTAAAGCATTTGTTATAATCCATTCACGACGAAATAAATGCTAATTTCCGGATATTAATAATTATATTTACGTTGATTATTGGTAGTCCGTCCCTATTCTACGTCGACAACCTGTGAGCTAATTAACTGATTACTTCACGATTAATTTTCGTTAACGATGTATGATTCCCATATAGTCACCTTACGCCACGGTATGTCAATACGCCCCCTGACGGTGATACATTGTACAGTTCTTCCATTGTAAAAACTGGTTATGTAAATATATTTTAATAGTCTGCGCTAGAGAGTGCATCGATGAAGAGAAATCACGTCAAACACGACCACCCTGTCGACTACAGGACGCGGGGTGTGACCCAGACTCCGGGTCACGGAGCGTGTTACAGTGAATGTAGTCGTGCATGCATTAGTACAGGACGTGTCAACATTGACACACTCTACACAGGCGAAACACAACACATATGTACGGGTCGGACAATTACGAGTGTGTTTACTTCATACTACGACGATAACCAGACCATAGTGCGTCGCTGCACTCTCGTGTACCGCTTAGCAATATTATTCTCCACCGTCATGACGGTGTGACTAAGACTACTCCCCCGGTCCCTTGCGGGCTGGAGTCGTCTCCATCCATCGCCATCTTCTGCCATTCTCTCCCACTCTTGGCTGCTCACCTCTGCTCTTTCGATACCTCTTTTAGCACTGTCCCTTCATCTTAGTTTCGGTCTTCCTCTTCTCCTTCTACCACCCTCTTCTGTTTCCCATGCTCTCTTTGTCAACCTCTCCTCGCTCATTCGCTATATGTGTCCTGCCCATCGCAGTCTGCTCCACACTACCTTCATCATCAGGTGTCTCTTCATTCCAATCTCTTCTCTTAATTCCTCTATCTCCCTTCTATCTTCTTGTTTCACTTTACATTCTCTTCAGTTGTTCTCTGCTCCCTGTAGCTTCTCCTCCTGTCTCTGCTCCCTGTAGCTTCTCCTCCTGTCTCTGCTCCCTGTAGCTTTTCCTCCTGTCTCTGTCAGTGCACGTGTTTCCAACCCATATACACAAGCCAGCACCACGAAGGCTTTCAACACTTTCACCTTTAGCTGTTTCTTCAACTTCATTTATGGCTAAAGCTACTCTATTTAAAATGATGTGATGTGTCGTGTTGTGGCACGCGGAAATTGTTCCTCCTCGCTGCTGGTGCTGACGCGTCTTCTATACGAAATTATAGAAAAAAGTTTTATGACAGTAAAAACTTTGAGTAGACGTCCCTTGGAATCCGGGGCAAGATGCCCAGGGGCAGCATTGCATTCATCTATTAAAGACACGTAGAAAGCGTGTATAAAATGTACGAAATACGATGAGGTCTTACCACACTCTACCCTACACAAACGGTGTGATTGGGATACATTTAAAAATGAAAACAAACGTTTGTTAGTTTGAAAGAAGGTAGGACTGACTGCATTTACGAATAGAAATAATGAATTATCTACGTAGCGCTCAAACAAACCCTCTCACCTTTAAATCACGTCGAACGTACAGCGATCTGTCATCAGTATATTGAATGTGAAAGTGAACGCGTAAGTTTAAATATTGTAGCTAAACACATCTCAACCGTATGACGTGGCAACGTAGATGTAACGAGCGTGTTTCAGTTTCAATTTAGAGATAAATTTAGCAATTGCCTAATCGTCACGGGTTTAACCATAGGAGCAAACATTTCACGAAATGGCACCTTGTTGTTTATTACTTAACAGTTGTTAAGTTATTTATGTTAACTACACATGCTCATTTTAAATCAGCCTTTTCCTCGTCTACATACACGAGATATGCACGGTAGTTGCCGCGGAGTACACTATAATGGCAATTATAGGAGTCTGTCACGTACCGGTATCGTTAACGTACACCCCAAGGACGAACAGTACTTGTTTCTCCCTAACGACATCTCTTAATAACCTATCTAAGGCCTTATCAGTTACGCGTGGTGAGTTAGTCAGGCGATTACGTAATCTTCAAAACACACCAGTTGCTCGATGACGACAGCCGGTGCAAAGGTCTCTCTACGAAGGACCAACAGCCGGGTGTCACACCGATGATAACACTTCGACACTCGACAGTCGGTGTAATAATATATCTGTGAAAGACAGCCGGGTGTTACACTAATGACAACACATCTACAGTTGGCTTAAAGGTCTCTCTACGAAGGACCAACAGTCGAGCGTCACGTCAAGGACAACACGTCGACAGCCTGTGTAGAGCTCTCTATACGAAGGACCAAGAGCTGGGTGTTACACCAAGGACAACAAGTTGACAACCGGTGTAATTGTCTCTATATGAAGGATCAACCAAGGACAACATGTCAACAGCCGGTGTAAAGACCTCTCTACGAAAGACCAAGAGCCGGATGTTACACAAAGGACAACAAGTTGACAACCGGTGTAATTGTCTCTATATGAAGGATCAACCAAGGACAGCATGTCAACAGCCGGTGTAAAGACCTCTCTACGAAAGACCAAGAGCCGGATGTTACACCAAGGACAACAAGTTGACAACCGGTGTAATTGTCTCTATATGAAGGATCAACCAAGGACAACATGTCAACAGCCGGTGTAAAGACCCCTCTACGAAGGACCAAGAGCTGGGTGTTACACCAAGGACAACAAGTTGACAACCGGTGTAATTGTCTCTATATGAAGGATCAACCAAGGACAACATGTCAACAGCCGGTGTAAAGACCTCTCTACGAAAGACCAAGAGCCGGATGTTACACCAAGGACAACAAGTTGACAACCGGTGTAATTGTCTCTATATGAAGGATCAACCAAGGACAACATGTCAACAGCCGGTGAATAGGTCCCCCTGCGAAAGACCAAAAGTCGGGTGTCACACCAAGGACAACATGTCGATAGCCGGTGTATAGGTCTCCTTACGAAAGATCAACAGCCGGGTTGCGCAACAATAACAACCTATCTACAGCCTGTGTAAAAGTCTCTCTACGAAGGACCAACAGCCGGGTGTCACACCAAGGGCAACATGTCGACAGCCTGCGCAAAGGTCAAAGGACCAACACCCGGGTGTCAAGTCGACCGTTATCAGACAAAAAGTTTTGTGCCATCAGGCCTAGCTGTTATTTCTGTTTCTTATCTCTCCATGTTTATTAGTTCCGCCTGTCCCCAAATAACCGGGTAATTACACAGCGCAATTACCATTTCGAACAGCTACTTAACGTTGGTGATGCAACGTCAGAGAGTGTTTAAATTCCTAGCCCCGAGCGCGGCACCAACAACTATTTTTATTCCAGACAAAGACAGGAAGTGTAGTTTTGACCATGCGAACTATTGTGTCGTGGATAATGGGATTGGTTCAGTAGAGCAACTCATGAGGTCGCTGTATGAAGCTTACAAACCGGCTAATCGATGCAATATCTTGCCGGTGGATGGTGTGTTGATTGGAGTTATCACGAGGTTTTGCTATCATGAGATCGATTGCATAAGTGCAGTGACAAAGTCTCTTGTGACATGACGTTATCGTCAAGAAAACAAGCTCTATTTATGTCAGGTCGGTCGGACTGATTTTGCCTTATTAATTTGTGAACACCGCCTTACAGAAACCTTCCTACACCCTTCCTCATATCTGGCGATCGCATTATCAATAGTTACTGGCCAACGGTAACACATCCACTACAAAGTGCCGAGTAGATAAGGAGTCCCGGCCTGTCTGTCAGAGTAGCCCAGTGGTTTTTGTATACAGTTAAATACTAGTTGATACCGAACAACATAATGTGTACTTTGTCTATCGGGCCGGCGTAGCCCCTTGCGCCGACATATATACGCGTGGATGCTATAATCTGTCAACAAGTCGATATAAACACAGTTTGCAGTCTCATTATTATGTGTGCGTTCCAAGTCACAATGATATCAAATACTGCGTAGGCCTAAACAAAAGACATAGTTAGTACCTTTACGATTCGCAAAATCATTCGTTGGCTCGGGTGAACCCATCAAGGGTTAACATGTGTGTTTTTGTAGTAAGGACATATTCCGATATTTCAAAAATAGCTTAGCTAAGTAGAACATTTACACAATAAGCGTTAATATTGACGTATACGGTACGAAACAGTCCTGTTGTTACCCACCCGTCACGCTTCGGATGCGTCTATTAGTTTCTCGTTACGGACATAAGAAACTCGTTCACACGCCTAGACACGCTGGACACGGACCATAACGATCGTATCTGCGCGGCCACGCGTCGAGTGTATTGGTCTAAATATGTCACGTCTTCAATGCCGCGGCCCAGCGGCCGGTGGCATGACTTCCACCAGTCATAAACTACCGGACCCACGTACTTCACCAGTCGGTTCGGCTGCCACGTGTCAAGAGGCATACGCTGCACAGTAAACAGCCCTCGTGTCCTCGACGCCCATGTCCTGGCGATCTGTCATTTAAGTGCAGACTCACTATAAACTTTAATCTATCCCGACCTAATTAGGTGGGCGGGGCACGAGGGGTGAACATATAGAACGCTAAACGCTAAGATATCACGTCAACCTTGTAACCGTTATCGCCCAAAGGCGTCGGTTTGGGTTACAATCTCAACGCTTCGGTGATAGTAGTTCGTTTACTAGCAGGGTAGGGAAGTGTAAGCGACAGCCGGTGTATAGCTACAGAAGGACTAGTCAGCGAGCATACTTTACTGGGCTATAGCCTATAGTATCGGGGAAACGAGACGTGGAAGCGTTTGTACTCACTTGTTTTCAAACCCGGCATCCGGGCGGTGGGAACGTGTGTCGTCTAACGGTATCCGGGACAGGAAGATGCGCACGGACGGCTGGCGAGGCCGGCGGCATTGGATAAACACGACTAACTAGGCCACCACTTCGCATGCTGGCTCCTGTCGGCGACCGAGAACCGACTCCGCCAACGCGTCGAGTATCGAGTTGCGCTTGTTGCTAAATTCGTCGGCGAGCTAACGATTTGCTTCGCTGCTTGCCGCACGGTGGCGTTGCCTTTGGTTGATGTCGCTACCCGCAGCGGGTCGCCACCTGTATTTACGTCGCTATTCCATTACGCAACTTTTTAGGTGTTGGTGGAATAATTGTATTGCCCTAGCTGTGTGCTTTTGCATCGGTTCTAAAGTGTGTGTGGATCCGCTAACGCAGACTAGATAAGTAGGAATTGACACCGTTGTGGTGGCGGTGGCGGTGGCGGTGGCGGTGGCGGTGGCGTCAGCGGT